>OZ035880.1:142127920-142727920 GCA_964034835.1 Muscina levida | reverse complement strand
AACATCATATTCGCTTTGTTGGGTCAGTTCCACTTTGCCAACCACATTGATATCGTCACCATTGCCATACCATTCTTTGGCCACCACTTTGCGGCGATAATGACCAATTATTCTGAAATAAAAAGGAAAAGTTGTAAACCTTTCTATCTTTGTCATAACTGCAAACTTACATGGAACATGCCAATCTTTCACCTCTTGCCTTAGGCCCAAAGTCATCGTAGATAACCAATGATTTCCCCAATATATTATGTTTTCCCGACATTGGTAAATTGGTATCGGTGAAAAAGGTGCGACTTACTTGCTGGGCCTTCAATTTACTGCCCGCTATATTCAAAGCTCCCATACGTATATCTAAAGCTCCTACCCTACACATGTGAGGCAATCTAGCGCTACAAAAATCATCCACCGAACGATTACCCCAATCGACTTTGTAGGGATTAAAGACATTGCCCGCAGATAGACATCGATTTTGCCAGTCATAAAAATCTTTGCCTGGTGCACTGCTATGAATGGCCCAACGATGTGAGAAGGTGTTATTCTGCGTGGAACCATCTGCATGTATCATATACTCAAATATCACTGTGGTATCTTGCCAAGGTTCTTCAGCTGGCTGACGAAACAAAACTCGTCCCACAATTGGATAACGGAACAACACCTGGGCTGTAAACATTTGCTTTTGATAAATTCCATTCGCTTCGTAGTGATTAATGTTGCCACAATCCCAAATCTGCTCGGTAATATTATCCAAATTGCTGCGATTATATTGATAGATCACCATACTCCTATGGGCTATGCTGTCCAGGCCTTGAAGAGGCAAAAATATATCCCAATACAGACCGCTGAGTTCGGAACTTGCTCCGGGTAAAAAGTAGTGGTGGTAGTACTTTTTATTGCGACTCTGTAACTTGCCGCTTATATCGCCCACTGGATATTGATCTTGGGTGCCAAAACCCGCTGGCGGTATTTGATCCTTTTCAATGTCCTTTGGATTGTACAGGTTGCCCGTTGATTCACAGTAGTCGGGTTGTCCGACTTTCAGCGGTACTGGGGGTAGTTGATGTATGCGGTAGGCAGCTATATCTTCGGCGAATTTGCGCCCCACACCTTGAGCATATTCATTCACGGTGCTAATAGAGAAATTCAAAAAGGTGGGATCGAATTTAGAACGCTGACTCATAGTGATTTCACCCTTCATTCCTTCGTGGTTGATAAAAGATCTGAAATAAAGAAATTTATATGTAATACAAAAACAACAGCACCAATTCTTTACTCTTACTTAAAGTTCAAAGGTTTAACCCTTCTAATTTGTGTACAAGCCAAATAGTTGTCCGGATGTTGATCTTCGTACAACACCAAGTACAAAGTACGATGTGGTATCGTTAAATCCGATGGCAGTAAAGCCAATTTTTCATCTCGAAACACTGCCCGCTGTGGTGTCTTCAGTGCATTCTTAGCCACTCGTAACTTACCCAAACGACTGTCCAAATCACCAATGCCACGCCCTTCACCCTCCCCTGCCGGATCGAAAACCAACTGTAGGAAATTACAATTATCCTCTGTACGATGATGATCGTATTTGAAAATGTCCGTAACGTAAATTTTCCAACGATGTCTTGTCATAGGCTCTGCCGAATCAGCATTTGAAGGTTGTGATTGAATATGATAGAGATCGGAATAGATAAGAGTATCACCGGGAGCTTCATCGGTAGGAGCGAGCCAGCGAAAGTACACGGATCCTGCAATAGGGGTATGAAAACGAGCCTCGGCTATATGTTCCACGGATATGTGAATAGTGGTTATGGTGGCGCACACTCGAGCGTTTCGTGATGTCTCCGTCAACACAAGAGATTTGCCCCAGATACCCTTTTCGCCTGAAAATAAATGGTATGGGGATTATAAGGATTTTTTTTATAGATTTTGCGGACATTATGGGAAATCTACAAGATTTAAAGAAATATGGAAACTTGTGATAATTTAAATACTGAAGACTGTAGATATACATGTATGCAGTGGATCCAATTATATGAAGTCTAAGATTATTTTGTTTGGAAAAAATGTTACGACTATGTATACGGACTTTAAGGATTCCATGCCATATTTGAACCACATTAGAGTTACCTGGAAAGAATTGTTATTTTTTTAAATATGATGGTTTCTAAGGTTGCCATAGCTTAAACTGCTAAACTTGCTACGCCCACTCCGCCCATTGCGTAAAGAATAAGAATTTCGTCTGCATATTCATATTCGTGTTGTCGAATACTACCTGGGTATCAAGTTTTATCTTTCTAGCTCTAAAACAAAGTTTGGCCACGCCCACTACGCCCATTGGTTCTAAATACAAATTTCGCCTGCAGATTCATATTTTGCCAGGCCCACTCCGCGCATTGGGTCTTAAATAAAAATTTCGGCTGTATATTCATATTTGAGTTATCGAGAACTATCTGGGTATCAAATTTTATCCCTCTAGCTTTAAAAAATGTTTTGACCCATTGGGTCAAACAATAAAATTTCGCCTGTATATTCATATTCGTGTTGTCGAGTACTATCAGGGTATCAAATTGTATCTCCCTAGCTTTGCCACGCCCACTCCGCCCATTGGGTAAAACATAAAAATTTCGTCTGCACGTTCTTATTCGTGTTGTCGAGTACTATCTGAGTATTATATTTTATCACTCTAGCTCTAATAAAAAGTTTTTCCACCTCCACTCCACCCATAGGGTCCACAATTAAAATTTCGTCAGCAGATTAATATTCGTGTTGTCGAGAACTTTTCAGATATCAAATTTTATCTCCCTAGCTCTAAACAAAAGTTTTGCCACGCCCACTCCGCCCATTTAAACCAAAATTTAAAAAATAGAGCAAAATCTATAAACAAGTTAAATTTTTAGAGCTTTTTATAGAAATTTCTTTTTCTAAAAGCCTTTATCGGGCTATTACAAACATAACAAAAAAAAAATAAGTCAAATCGGTTCATGCGTGCTAAAATGAGGCCCAACAATTCATTTTTATTAATATGATTCTACGATTCTATGATTCTATGATTCTAAGATTCTATAATTCTGTGATTCTATGATACTTTGATTCAATGATTTGATGATTCGATGATTCTATGATTCTAGGATTCTATGTTTCTATGATTCTATGATTCTATGATTCTATGATTCTATGATTGTATGATTCTATGTTTCTATGATTCTATGATTCTATGATTCTATGATTTTATGATTCTATGATTCTATGATTCTATGATTCTATGATTCTATGATTCTATGAATCTATGATTCTGAGATTCTATGATTGTATGATATTTTAATTTTATATGATTTGATGATTCTATGATTATATGATTCTGTGATTCTATGATTCTATGATTCTATGATTCTATGATTTTATTTATTCTATGAATCTATGATAATTCTATGATTCTGTGATTCTATGAGTTTACGATTCTATAATTTTTTGATTCAAGTATACACTCTCACTCTCCCACTCACAGTGCGAAGTTCCCTCTACTTACCTATCAACTGCATTTCCTTAATCCATGTCGACGATCCGTTACCCGGCAATACAATATATTCCAAATCATCATCGAACGTTAGTATCTTCTCGCCCAATCTCGCCAGTTCGCAACGTTCGTTCGTATCAGTATTCGAGTAGTCCACGGGAAATTTTCTCACAGACCAACTCCAGACTTGTTCCGGATATTGGAGTGTAGTTTCCAAATCCGATATGATTTCCACATGACTAGTATTCAGTTGGCGAAAGGTTATTTCTCCATGGAGGCCATGTTGTGACAGGTAGGCAATTAAATGCTGCCCTATTAAATATAATGTGGTCAGTTTTATTTGTACACCGAAAATGATTCACTTCTTTAGTCTCACAGTGGTAGAGACAACGACGACCAACCTACCCGTAACTTCTGACGCAACACTCAGTATGACAAAGGCAAAGACAAACTTGTATGAATTCGCAGTTATCATCTTGTACAGCGATGGTTTCCCTTGTTATTGTACTGGTTGTTTATTTATATTAAATGTGATAATTTTCTTGAAATTGTTCAAGTTAAACAATTTTCATTTGTTTTCGCTTTTTACTTTATGAATTCCATTTCACTTTCACATATTTTCCGAATTTTCTCTCTTTTGTGTTTAGTGTTAGCGAAGGTTTCTTTAACGTCAGCAATTCCTAGACATAACAGCGATTTTACCACCGTTAATCCGCACTCTACGAAGTCTATACTTCAACTGAGAGTGAGGGAGAGTAGCAATCAACAAACCTGGCTTATAGCGTCGTTGTCTGTAAATATCTCTCGGCAAAACAATGTCTTGAAGGTTGGTTTACTTGTTGTTACCGTTGTTGTTTCCACCGAATGACGGTTGAAAGTGGTAACTGAAGAACGAGAGCGAGTGTTTTGGTATATTGTGCATTCGTGTTGCGTTGCGCATGCTCCTCAGCCTTTGTGGTTTTATGTATTCTCTTTTAATTTACATTCAATTCGTGCTTTGTTGTGATAACACTGTTGTTGTAAACTTGTTTTGGCTTGTAGTTGTTTGTGAGTCAGCTGTTAGCCATATAAATGTTTGGCTTTATTGTGCAAAATTTGTTTAAGTTTATGTTGTGTTGCCGGTTCGTATTTTTATTGCATACCGAGTGGTCTATTAAGTTGGGTATATGATGATATATATTTTATACCTTTTAAGCATTTAAGCATTTATTACTGTGTGTAAAATAATAAGTGGCAAATGATATGTAATAACTGTAAAATTATAAAAATGTATGCTGAATCGTCTTAAATACTTAGATACTTAAGTAAATATCTTATTAATTTTATAATAATATAATAAAATTTCTATTGATTGATTCTGCGTACTTTCAGAAAAACCAATCTTAAAAAAATGTAACACAGTTCCAAAAATAGTGCATTTATTAAGAAGCAAAGAAAATAAATACTTACGCAGGAGTCGCCTGAAATCATTTGCATCATTAGATTCTTGAAATTCGATGGTCGAAAAATTTGCTTTATGACACCAAATTCCCATTGTGTGCCTCACCGCCCACTGATAGACAATTCAAATATCGTCTGCGCATATTCATAATTGTGTTGCAGAGCACTACCAGGATAAAATTTTATCTCTATCTAACATCACTGATAGAAAATAAAAAAAATCGTCTACGAATTTGAAAATAAAGTGTCGAGTACTATTTGTGTACCAAATTTTATTTTATTTTATCTTTCTAGCTCTTGAAATTACTTATAGTGATCTCAAATTAATTCATACTAAGGTTCAAGACGAATGGCGCTATAACCCTTCAAATTTTGGGTTTTAAAAAATAGAGTGATATTTCTAATTCCACCAATTTAATATATTTAAAAATAAGTATTATTGTTTAATGTTTTCACAACTAATTTCATTTCGTTCAAGTTTATAGAGGGTGTCTCAAAAGATAGTTTAAATTTTGTGAGTCGATTAAATACAAAATAAGATGTATCAAAGAACTGTTTATGGACTATTAAAGCAAAGTATTTGGAAATTTATTTCTTAAAAATAATATTGTCGTTCACGGTAATCATTTATTCGAGCAGTTACATTTTAAGTGACAACTCGGCAGGTTGATTCCGTAATGACCGCTATTTTGTTGGGAATATTTTCTTTTTAACGTACCAGAGTATTTGTTACAAACATTATATTTGAGACAAATTCACGAGAAAAAGTCAAACGGAGTTAAGTCAGGACTACATAAAGGACAGTTTATGTCGCCTTTTCTGGATATTAATTTGACAGGAAATATTCTATTCTGGTGTTTTAATTCTTGCAATAATTGCAATTTGTACGGGTGAAGTTTGAGATCTTTGTGCTAAATATGGTTTCATGAAGATCTATGCACATTTAAAGCACTTGCGTGCTTTCGAATCGGATCCTAACGAACAGACTGATTTGCCCTCCACACGTTTTCTTGCGTCCAATAACCTTGTTCGCTCGGACTTTTGTATCCGAAGTTTTGTACTACTGAACTGGTCTCTCCAAACTTGTTGATCCACTTTTCAATGAGAGCGATGCCTGGAGCAACATCTAAGTGACAAAAACCTCGCATTCTGAAGAATCCTTTAAGCGATACAGAATCACCGTTTTGTAACACTCCAGAAAAACGCTCCTTAGTGATTAAATTCCCAAGAGCCAGGATTCTTACTAGCGTACCCTCCCCACTCCTCAGATTCAATGAGTTCTCATAGTCAGGAAACAAAATAAAACTTTCTTTAGAGACACCCTGTAGTATGCCGGATATTGTATGTTTGTTAATGGTGTTGTATGGGCAGGGTTACACCCATTGATTCAATCCCATCCATTTTTCCTAGGAACTTAACCTTCGCTTAGAGGATTGAAGCATGGAAACCAATTTTCAGCTCATACCTTCCATTCTACTTCGCCTTGTCAAGCCTATAAGGAACCACGCCCCTTATAGGCGTTAAAAATGGAAGTACAGAATGAATATGACTCTTCTAAAGAGAGAAAAAAAACTATCTAATGAAGTTGATAGTGCTCCCCATGTGATATTTCTCTCTAGCTCTACACAAAATACTCTTATAGTGATTATTTGACCTTGTGTCATATTTCGGCATTTAATTATGCTCCTCCAACTTTCTCTGCAGTGTAGAATCTAATATTTGATGTTAATAAAGGGTGGTTAAATTTAAAGGGCCGGTGTTGATTTTGAAAAAAACACAAATTATTTAGGAAATTATTGTCATGTCTTTTTATTATGATAATATTGGTATGGTTCAATTATATATAGAACAAAATATCTGTCAAATGGCCGCCGCAACCTCGACGGCATGCCTCAATCCGATGGTCTAAATTTTCGATGGGACTGAGGCATAATTGAGGTTATATACCATTAATGTGCCGAATTATCTCATCCTTTAGCTCTTGAATTGTTGTTAGCTTATTGACGTACACTAGACCGTATCACCTTACAGGCACACTAAAAAAAGTTATCCGTACACCAGCGAATATGAAACATTGTTCCAAGGACATTTCAAAAAAAAGTATCTCGATAAATACAGCACAACTATCTAAAAAATGCTTTTATAAATTCATTGTTGCAGATCGTAGGGGTCACCTTTTTAAATTGGTCATAACTTCAGTATTTACATTCAGATATTAAAGTATGATATATCGATGTGTTTGTCAGCAGACCAATTTTTTTAATGCAAAAGTTTTTTTTTGAAATATCCTTGGGACAATGTTTCATATTCGCTGGTGTACGGAAAACTTTTTTTTTGTGATACGGTCTAACGTACACCTTTTCTTTCAAATAACCCCAATGAAAGAAATCCAACGGTGGTACCGTCCTGTTGAAATCACATATCGTCCACATCCATATCTTCCAATACGGCCCATTAAATGTTCGTTATCATTCCATCCACAGTTTGAAAAAATACGGCCCGATGATGCCGCCAGCCCATAAACCGCACCAAACAGTCACTCTTTGTCGGTGCATTGGTTTTCCGACAATCATTCTTGGATTACACAGTGCAACAGTGAAAAAAATACAAAAACGGGATAGTATAGGTTCGATTATACTATCGAAGGGTAATAAAACCCTATACTCAGTTTGGCGAGATTGGTGACCAATTTTTTTTTATGGGCCCCTAAAGATTTTCAAAATCAGTGAGCCCCATGAAAAAATGTGTCATCAGTTTTTGTCCAACAGCTAACTCACACTTCGTGATAGCGCTAAACTGTATTCGGCAATAATGTAGCTGGGAGTTTTGCTCACTAACTTTATTAACAAATTATGTCAAAAAGGTTGGTTATTCCTGACCTTTTCAAAAAAAATTGAAGAAGAATTTAATATTTTTTCACTTTTTTGAGCATTACTTTGAGGGAGTCCAAATTTTTCTCTAACACTGTTCGCCAAAATTGTAGCCCTGGTAACGATAAACAAGTTTCGTGAACATATCAATCCAATCTGAACGTGTCTAGGCAACCAAAATAGCTCATAAAGTCCACGTTGATACCGGTTTTTCGAACCTTTACGCACTTATAAGAAAGTAACGCGGTTGAATATCAACCGATTTTAGATTTCTCAATGGATTTAGATAGAAGAGACTGCGTCCTTTCCAACCATGTATATAGTTATATTGGTAACTTGTCATATCTGTTTGTTTTTTGCCTCGAAATTTCAAACTTTTGTAATTTTTTCTCTATTTTTAAGTTTGATGAAGTTTGTAGCCCATATTTTATAAGGACACCCTAATATTTACTACTTTATTCAGAAAGTGCACGCTTTCACGAGTTAAACGCATACTTGTTTGTAAAAATCGGTTAACAAATAGTTAAGTAATTCAGGTTTTCCGAGGGACGCAACTTTCATATCCTATGCTAAAATCAAAGTTGAAGTAATTAACAACAACACCAAAACAGTGCTTCTTCTTCAACTCTTTGATTTTAGTATAGGATATGAAAGTTGCGTCCCTCGGAAAACATGAATAACTTAACTATTTGTTAACCGATTTTTACAAACAAGTATGCGTTTAACTCGTGAAAGCGTGCACTTTCTGAATAAAATAGTAAACATTAGGGTGTCCCTATAAAATAGGGGCTACAAACTTCATCAAACTTAAAAATAGAGAAAAAATTACAAAAGTTTGAAATTTCGAGGCAAAAAACAAACAGATATGACAAGTTACCAATATAACTATATACATGGTTGAAAAGGACGCAGTCTCTTCTTTCTAAATCCATTGAGAAATTTAAAATCAGTTGATATTCAACCACGTTACTGGCTTATAAGTGCGTAAAGGTTCGAAAAACCGGTATCAACGTGGACTTTATGAGCTATTTTGGTTGCCTAGACACGTTCAGATTGGATTGATATGTTCACGAAACTTGTTTATCGTTACCAGGGCTACAATTTTGGCGAACAGTGTTAGAGAAAAATTTGGACTCCCTTAAAGTAATGCTCAAAAAAGTGAAAAAATATTAAATTCTTCTTCAATTTTTTTTGAAAAAGGTCAGGAATAACCAACCTTTTTGACATAATTTGTTAATAAAGTTAGTGCGTAAAACTCCCAGCTACATTATTGCCGAATACAGTTTAGCGCTATCACGAAGTGTGAGTTAGCTGTTGGACAAAAACTGATGACACCTTTTTTCATGGGGCTCACTGATTTTGAAAATCTTTATGGGCCCATAAAAAAAAATTGGTCACCAATCTCGCCAAACTGAGTATAGGGTTTTATTACTCTTCGATAGTAGAATCGAAGCTATGCTATCCCGTTTTTGTATTTTACAAAAAGTCGTCATTTGTTGCATAGTGTTATTATTCGCCCAAATGAGGCAACTTTGCTTATTGACGAATCCACTGAGATGGAAATGTGCCTCATCACTAAAGATGATTGCCAATTCTTGCCACTATTCTGCTATAATTCTTGACCCAATTGCACCTTGTAAGCGTGTAAATGCAAGTCTTTATGCATAATGTTCATCAAAGACGAGCTTAAGAGGTGCAA
The DNA here is from genome assembly GCA_964034835.1 of Muscina levida. NCBI lineage: Eukaryota > Metazoa > Arthropoda > Insecta > Diptera > Muscidae > Muscina > Muscina levida. Next base: position 142,718,406 of record OZ035880.1, on the reverse strand, counting down.
TTGTTGGGCACGACGACGAGTTAAGGTGGACGGCTCTTCTGCCACACTATCGCGAACAGCAGCAATATTTTCTGCAGTACGAGGTGTACACGCATGCACTGGTGTTTCCACATCTCCTACAGACCCGGTTTGCTCAAATTTTTGCACGATTTTTTCGATTGTACGCACATTTTGACGATTAAATTGACCGAAAAAAATCACTAAGTGCACGATATGCATTTTGATTTGAACGCCCATTTATTTTGAAATAAACCTGAATAACTTTAACGCGTTGCACGATTGTGTATCTTTCAATGGTTCAAATTGAGTTCGTTTGAAATTGAGAAATGTCAAATGAAATGCAGAAAAGAGCATGACGTGTGGTTCACATTCAACTTTGGCCCTTACAATTTAACCACCCTTTTTAATGTTGCTGTAGTTCTCATCTATACTACGTCCCATTTCTTACCTGTATAATAGCAATGGCAAATGTTTGTTGGGATGAAGACAAAATGAATCAATAATCGAGTATTTTGCTCGCCCGAAACCATCGAAATTATATTATGTGATATTAAAAAGGACCATCTCTTAGAGTATAGAGAAAGTAAGTTAGAGGAAAGTGATTCATATCAAGCCACAGCATTGTTCCTCCGCATTGACCTCTTAGTGTGCCATAATCGATGAGAATATGTAGTCTGTTAATAGGCGTCGTCTACGTGCAATTGTTTCATTTATTATTGTTGCAGTTGTTTTGCGTATATTACGAATGTGTTATTAGTTTTAATAAAAGATCCATAGATAGATACAAATGTGCTATGGTTAGTTTTTTCTTAGGGTTTTGGAAATAAAACCCCCTAGCGTGACAATTTTCCCAATATGATACTTACCAATTTCGAAATATCTCGATTCCAAGATGTTGATTTTTTGTTAATTTTTTTGAATATCACTTGTTTAGAAATTTACTAAAGGAATCAACAAAAATACACCAGTGGATTCGTCTTGAAAATATATTTCATTTGAGAACCCGCACATATAAGGTCATCATAGAACCCAAGGGGCCCCTTTTTAGAACCCCAAGGGCCCCATGGTCCCCGCCGCCAACTTTGACGTACCATTGTGTTGTTTGTTCCCGGTAGTTAGAATCCCTGCGACATTAAGTATTGTTTTAGTTGGTTGTCCTGCGTTGGTTGGTTGGTTGGTTTCCGTGTTATTAGTTTTGATACACAAAGTGCTATGATTGGGCACTTAAATTGCCCGAAGTAATGCTACGAACTAACAATTATTATGAAATGTGTTAAATGTTTCAAACAGCTGTTTATGGTTGATGCACTTGACTTGACATTGCGTAGTCTATATGTAGGCGTCGTCTGCAGTTGAATTGTTGTGTCATTTACCTGCAGTTCTATAGGTGACGATTGGCCATTGTTTAGAAACCTATCGCCCTACTCCCTACATGGATACTTATTTGAATGACCCTATGGTAAACGAACGCCGAACTACCGATTAAACAAATTTATGCGCACGAAAGCGCCAAAAGCGTAAACGAAACGATTAAAGCTGTTTTAATTTTTTACTTCTAGGGACGGCCGGCCGTGGCATGATGGGTAGAACACGCGACTATCATACGGGAGATCAATGGTTCGATTTCCCATTGCTTCCTCGACGTTGACAAAAGCTACTTCACAGTATTGTGTCGATTCAATCGGAATGTCTAGTAAAAGTAAACAAGTAGGTGACTATAAAAAATAGTGAATTCTGCATTACAACTCATTCACCCATGTAAGTACCCTTTTTAGGGGGATCCCGGTAAACGATGTGATTGATATTGACCCTATTTACGGACATTTCATACAAAAAACGAAATGATGAAATGTATTGCTTAGGGTTTGTAAAGTAAGAACAGGTTGTCCCCTAGTATGTAGTGATTTCACCACCTACGAACTAGTTCCCAGTTTTAGAAGAATGTTTAAATGTTTCAAACAGTTGTTTATGGTTGCGCTTTGCTATAAGCAATACGCTTAAGTATATAGCATACTTTTCGGCTCAATTTAATTATTTTATTGAATATTTCCCGCCGAAGAGTTTTGAGGTGCATGAAAAAACATCCTTTCGTTGTATTGTTTCTCCTATAGCTTCTGGTCATGCGATAATCGATGACATTGTGTGTAGTCTATTTCTAGGCGTCGTCTACAGTCGAATTGTTTTGCCATTTAGTATTGTTGTAGTTGGCTTGCATCTACGATGCATCTTTTTTTTTGGTTTTATTACAAGATCCACAGATAGTTTAATATGTCTTAGTGGTGCGTTTCATTTGGTCTATGAGAAACAATTCAAAAGTTGTGTTTGTATGTTCAGACGTAGCATAGTTTGGGGCTCAATAAAAAATAACTCAGTGCGCTCAAACCGTCAGAGGCGAGGGACATAAATCGTACTCTATATTGTGAAATATTTAAATGTTGGTTCGGTTCAAACTGATTTTTTATAGTTGATACATTTAGATTTCTTTTAGGTTGAGCTTTTCTATGAGCAAATAAGTCTAAATATCTTGCATACTTTTCGGCACAATTTAAGTATTTTATGATTGGATCAGGTTTTAAATCACGTAATTTTGCTGTGAAAGACATAGCATCACTTTTCTATGATATTCTTCTAGACAGGCTATAATCGATGACATTGTGTAGTATATTTGTAGGCGTAGTCAGTACAGTAAAATTGTCGTGTCAATTAGTATTGTTGTAGTTGTCTTGCGCGTATATGAGGAAAGTTTTTTTAGTTTTACTACAAGACCCCTACTGACTTTGGAGACCTATTCTTACACCATCTAATCTTACGACTTAAGGTTTTATAATATCAAATATATTGCTTATTTAAATGATAATGTTAATAAATATAAAAATACAAAACTATTTCATTTCCGTTGTTAAGGACTTTGTGGTAGGCATTCATGACATTAATGACACTGATGATTTTAAAGAGAGAGAGACAGAGAGAGAAAAAGGGCGTGATGGTGTTAGCTTGCAGTGCTCAACTATCATTCAAATGCAATAGAGAGTAAGTAAGTTAAAAAAAGATAGATCGCGTGAGAGAGAGAGAGAGAGAGAGAGTAGGATGTCACAGCAACCAACAACAATACAATGATTATACACTTAGACAAATTTAAGTGGCTAAATTTGTTTGAGCGTTTGTGTTTCTTAACTAAGTTAGTTTCGTTCGTCGCTCGTTCGAGTTTGATTTTTTATGTTTTTTTTTAACTTTAAACAACTACTAATTGTACTGCTTTCGAAATAAAACAAATTCAAATTTGCTTGTTTGTTTTTTTGACGACTTATCGTTTGATCTTAAATAATTTCTTATTTTTTTTTTTGTTTTTATTGAAAGCATTTTTATAACTCTACAATAAAGTCATCAGGACATATTTGGGTAATTATCATTGTTTTGTGTTTTCTGTTTTTTTCTTTTTTTCATATCATTGTTTATAATAGCAGTTTAAATAGTACGTTACGTTATAGGTAACTCTATAAAGTAGGTCTATATAAATAGATAGAATAGATAGATAGTTAGATAGATAGTAGTAGTAGTAGTTTTTTGTAATATATAAAAAAATATTAATATCATCATCGGCTTTAGGCCCGATGGTGACTTAATTGCTGTGTTAACTAAGTAGTATTTAAGTACGTGTATTCACAACGTATTAAACATTTTCATCATCATCATCATTATTTCATTTCATCAATCTTAACATTGTTTTACAGTAACAAAGATGGTGTTTCGCTAAATAATTCCTTCATATCTTTTTCGCTTTTAGCCGTTCTCTATGATGTTAGTCGAAAATCGGTTTCACTCTTACTGTAATGTTATAAAGAAATTCTAACGGTGTTAGCATAAAGCAATGGTAAAATTTAAGAAACTTTACGTTATAAGTATGTATATATGTAATAAAGGTCACTTAAAAGCTACGACCGCGCGGCATATTCGAATCAGTTAAATAGGGGCGCGCGCGATATATGTTTTGTTTTGTGTGTTTTTGCTTTGTTGTTAGCATTTCTTAAACTGTTTAGTTTAGTTTAGTTTTGTTAGTATTAGTATTTGTAAAGCATATAGCTTTAAGGTGATGCATCTTGTATGTTTTTTTTCAGTGTTTTTTTTTCATTTGTTCTTTGGTTTGGGTAAGGGATTAGTTAACTTATTAGGTTTTTATCTGCGATTATATTTTAAAAGACGTTGTTGTTGTTAGATTCGTCAATTTTTTTTTAACAAGGAAACTCATTAGCATGAGCCAAATAGTATCATTTATTATTAGTAATTAACCAAGAGTTGTATGTGTGTGGCCGATCAACCTCTGCTGTCCCACTCTCTCTCGCACTCAACTCATTGGACTCTACACATATCCAATAGCCGGGTGGCGGGGTAGGGAAAGTCAAAGCTGCAGCTTAACTTCTCCTGGTTAATGTTAGTAGAAGTAGTTGTAGTAAATTAATACACTGAAGTTTTTTTCAACTTTTCAAGTTGTTGTTAGTGTCTGTCTCTCTTTGTTTTAATTCACTACAAACTAAAGTTTTAACCATCCCTTAAGTTGTTAACTGTATTAATTAGTTACATACAATGTTGTATATTATGATGGGATGGCTAAAAACAAGATCGAGTTTAACGAACATTCAAATATAAATTGTATATGTATATATAGCAGGTTTTGGATTAGTAGTTGTTGTAGTAGTAGTAGTAGTAGTTTTCGTTTCAAATAAAGGAAATAATAAACAATTAACAAGGGTTTTAGTAAAGATTAACAAAATAATTAACGAAAGCTTAGCACTTTAAAGGCGCGCAAGCATAACTTGATATCTTATATCATATCATATATGTATCAGATATATTATATAAAGAATATTGATGATATGTTCTTTTTCTGTTTTTTTCTTTCATAGAGAATAGATAAATATTTTCAGATTTTGTTTTTTTTTGTTGTTTTCTTTGTTAAACTATTGTTTTTTTTTGTTGTTTTTTTTTTCTTTGATAACCAATGAACGAACGAACGAACGATTTAACGATGTAAAAAAAAAATAATAAAAATTATCAACGATAATAATAATAATTTTTCTAAAACAAATTGTCATAATTGTTTAAATTATAATGTTAATAATGTTATCTAACATTTACCCCCGTCCCACCGCCCTGTGTGGGGGAGGGGCCAACCAGAGAAAAAGTGAACACATATATTGTAGTATGTGAACCCTTTCTCGGGCGGGTGCCCTAGGCCGGGGGGTCGTGGTTTTGCCGACCGAAGTGATCGTTCAATCCTCGCAACGATTATCGGCCCGATCCACCACTGGTTTCTCATGTTACTCATGGTCGTTGTGTGTGGGGTGTGCTTGTCGTATTTTGCCGTTTAGAATCATAATTTTTTTTAGAGATTTTTTTTTGGTTTTGGTTTTTTGCAATTATTAAAACAATTGATCATTTTTTATTTTAATTTTTTAATATTTTTTTTAGAGATTTTTTTCAAGTTTTTTTCTGTGTTTTATCATTTATGTTTGTTTGTTTTGACTTAAGGAGTTAAAGTTAAAAAAAAGTAAGAAGTGCTTAAAAGTGTTGAATGGATTTTTAAAAAGTGTACAAAAATTTTTGTTTTAAATTCTATACATTTAGTTAAAAATGAATTAGCACCTTAGGCGGCTTCTTCCTCTTCTTCTTCTCCCTTACCGGTGAGCATTTCGATCAAGGCAGCGGTATCGATTTGGTTCTTATCATCGATAACCATTTGATCGTAGGCATCATCGACCTCCTTCATGGTGAATTTGTCACCGAAGTTCATGAGCATTTCACGGAATTTATCACCATCGATGAGACCATCATTGTCGAAGGTTTTGAAAGCGGCAATGACTACTTCATCCTCATCGTTAGCACCGGAGCTGGCCATGCGGTTGGCGAACAAGGTCAACAATTGGGTGAAATTGATGGGTCCAGAGGCTTCGCCCAACATTTGGTCCAATTCTTTGTCGGCGGCGATCTTGCCAACGGAATCGAAAGCGGCACGCAAATCGTTCTTGCCAATAATGCCATCCTTGTCAGCATCCATTAGTTGGAAAGCCTATGTGAAGAAGCACACACAAACGCAGAGAGAGAGAGAGAAAGGGAAGAGACAAAAAGCGTAAGGATATGGTTAGTGAATGGCAACTAAGAAATATTTGTATATTTGTAGTTAGGATGTTTGGCCACAAATTATGTATTAAGAGTGTCGATTTGGTCTTTGTACACAAGGCAGCAAGGTAGAAATTTTATGACACTTGGCAGCATTCATTGGTATACATTTTGCTAAGGCAATAGCATAAAAGCTTGGAGTTGTGTGAATGATTTTAAAAAGGGATATTTTCAATTTTTGTGCTGGCCTTTGGTAAATTACTAAGTTTTCATTTATATAATGAATATTTTAATTGAATGTCATATAGAAATCAATTAGCCTTGGGAGTAGCCAATGCAGCAATGCATAGATTTTGCTAAGGCAATTGCATTAAAGCTTGGAGATGGGTACAGTAACCAAAGGAGGGATATTTAAAAACCTGCACAGTTGATAAATGTATTAATTTGTTCATTAATATAATGAATATTTTAATTGAAGGTGTTTCATATAGAAATCATGTTGCCTTGGGAGATTATTTCCATTAACAATTAAAATTCATATTTTACTGATGAAAAGTTAAAATAATTCAGTAATTAATTTCATAAGGAAAAAGCTATGAGAAGTTCAACAAATTAAAGCAAACTTTGTTATATACAAAAAGCTGCTAAAAATTCAGCAATTTAATGCAATATTTCTTTCATAGAATTGAAGTGCTGGGAAAACTTTAAATTCATAGATTAAGCAATGCAAAATGACAAATTGCCACAAAAGTTTCTAAGAAATTTTAAAAGAAAAAACAATTTTTTTTTCTTCGCCTCTAATTTTCATAATTTTTGTATCCAAATATCCGTTGTTTTTAATATTTAAGTGACATGTTTTTTGTTGTTGTTTTGTACTTACTTCCTTGAATTCGGCAATTTGTTTTTGGGAGAAAACAGAGAAGACGGAGGAACCAGCGCGCTTGGATTTGCGGGAACCACGGCTGCCACCGGAAGCTCTCTTGGAGCCAGTGGTGGAGGCGGGTGCTGGAGTAGCAGCTGGTGCAGGGGTTGCTGCCTCAGATGCGGCTTCAGATGCGGTTTCAGAAGCACCACCCTCTTCCTTGGTCTTCTTCTTCTTAACCTTCTTCTTCTCATCGGCCTAAAGGGTGAAGGTGAAAGAAAAAATGATAGTAAAATTAATAATAAAGTCAATAGAGAGAATTTAAAATAAAGGTAGTGCCCAAGCAATTATCTCAGGTTTAATGTTGAAGGATCTCGTTGCTACTAGGAAATTTGAAATGATTTGAATAAAAATTATTGGTTTTATCTCTCGTTTCATTATTATGTCTTAAAGTCTCTACACACTTTTGCTTCACACTGTAAATTTTTCGGTATTTTAAGAGAGTATGTGGTATAGTTTAGTATCTTGCGTAATCTTTAAGTTAGAGAGGATATGAGAATAAAAATCATTCCATATTGTAACCCATAAAGTGAGGTATTGAATAGCTTTCGGCATTTGAGGAAATAAGTTTCTTCATACTTTTGATTCGCACTAAAAATTTAACTGTATTTAAGGACAGTATGCGGTATAGTTTATTATCTTGAGTTATCTTTAAGGTAGAGAGGATATGAGAAAAGAAAAGAATCTCATATTGTATCCCATTGAGTGAGATATTGAATAGCTTTCGGTATTCTCATGGGTAAATGCAAATTGAGAGCAGAGAATTGTATTAAGAAAACATTAATGTCCTGTAAAATTTTAACTTGAAGTGGAATGTATTGGTATCAAGCATTAGTTTCAAAATTTGTAAGATGCTACCATTTGAGTAATATCCTTTACAAGGGATATCTATAGCGTAAAATCTCAAGTGTATGACTGAGAGCTTTCGATGATATCATAGAGTTGTTTGATCGATTAATCAAGTAACTTGATATTGAAAAGTTTCTGTAGTGATAAATAGTGATTTAATAGGATCGTTTCAAATAGGCACTGGATAATGAAAAGTTTGAGGAAAGAAACATTTGACAGGACTTTTGTAAAATAGAATGGAAAATTAAAATTTTATGGAAAAAAATTAAGAAAGGAAATAATATTTAAAGTAAAAGTTTTTTGAAATGTTTTTCACAAATGTTGAGGGCAAGAAATTTCAACAATTTACTAGTATAAAAAATTTTTTTTGAAAAATATTATAAAAAAAACTCTTAGTGACCTGCTGTCTTGTGAAAACTTTTACTAGTTAATTTTTTTTTATAATTTTTTCATCTTTCAAGATAATACAATATTAAGGAAAATATGACATTTTTTAAATCAAAATCTAATTTTATATGAAGAACTAAATTCAAATTTTTTTTTTGTAATTTGGATTTTTTTTAATTTTTACTGCAAGACAACAATTAATTATTATTCTTAATTTCACACTTTCCATTATGATATCCTTCAATGCATTTGATAATTGACTAAACAATTATGAAATTTTAAAATTCAACTCAAGCAAATCATTATGAATGAATGTGTATTGCTTATATGTATTATAATTAAGAAATGTTACGCAAGATTTCTTGTTCCATTGCAATTCAAAATTGTACACTTGGCTAAATTTTTTAATATAAAGCCATCTCACTCTATCTTACACTTGTTTCATCATTCTCTCTTTTTTCGGTTTCTCTTTTAAAAGTATCCGATTACTTAATGAGATATTTTTAGAATGTGTTAACACTTGAGAGCAATAGTTCACTAATGAAATGAGAGAATTTCACACAATATTTAATTTTTTTTTTTGTAAAGGACTTTTTTTTGTTTATAAAAATTCAAAACTTGAAATTTTGTAGGGATTCTTTTATGTTATCCTTTTTATCAATGTCTTTCACTGCATTGTTTTTTTTTTCTTTATAATATTTTTTCATTCAAGTCCAATAGTTTTTTTTAATATTTTCTTAGAAGTCTTATGTTTTCTTCCATATTCCTTTTTCTTTTGTGATTTTTCACCTTTTAACACTTTATCTTTTTTCAATTTCTTTAAAATTGTTCACATTTTAACTAATTTTTATTTTGTTCTTTTCAATATCGCTGAGTCCAAAGTATCCTTCAAGAATAATCCTTTTTGAGGTGTTGGCAATTTATTTTTTTTTGTCTTGCAATCTTTTTGCTTTTCTTATGCTGTTTCCTTACCATGGTGCTAGATTTAGTTTGTTGTCTAAGTGGATCGAGCGGTCAGAGCACAATGAGTGTTCTGGCTGATTTTATCGTCGTTTCAATGATATTTTATGAAGAATTTTCGCCGAAAAATTTTCCAAATTTTCACTCATACACTGACACGGGCTCACCAATACACCCGAGCAGAGATTGCTATAGCCACCAGTCGTTTGTTCGCTAAAATCGCTGGGAGTCTCACGTACACGTACGCTATAGTTCGTTCATTCGGGCTAGACATCGGCTAAGACCATTTAGCTAGCGTACATACACACACATTTGTACATATAGCGCTGATGCCTTTTTTAGCGCTTGACTATGGCGGGCAAGCAGCAGCCACTTGATTGTGTGGCGTGGGGTAAGGGGTGGGGACGACTTGGGTTGTATAGTTGCACGAGCATATTCGTGCCACTATGCAATGGATTTCGTCGTACGTACTCTCGCCCATAGGCGAATCATCTATCTAGCAATCTAATAATAACACACTATAATGTTGAATGTGCGTATGTGTATGTGCAGTTAGCCCAAACTCTCAGACTCTCAGTCCAACATATATGTGTATCTCAGATATCTATCTAGTATTTAGTTCGACAGACATTGCGTGCGTTTGGTTGTATAGGTTTTCTAAAGCATATCGATCACCTACATTCGTTTCATCCAGTTCGTTCGCAATCGTATCGTATTGTTGCTGTCGTATTTTCTTTATTTCTATAGTAAATTCTGATTTGTATAGAATTTTATTCTCATTCTCATTTCTATTTTTACACAGTTGTATGCGTTCAATTCATGTTGTTGTTCCTCACCTTGTATACAATTTTTTGTTTTTCCTTTCGCTGTGGGATTTTTTGAGTGTACCCCCACATTTTAGCCATATATTAGCCCCAACGGTCATTTGGAGGGGGGAAAAGTGCTAAGGGGTGGGGCAGCATTATCATGTTTGTCTTGCGTACATACATATATATATAAAAAGATCTTGTATTGTGCAATATATGAAAGAAAACTCATTGGGTTTTTCAGCAGCTCATTTCATTACGCATGAAACCAAAGATATTTTCAACCTCAAAAAAAAAAATACAAAAATATTTTTGTTTCTTCATCATTCTTGTTATTTCATTGTTATGATTTTGTTGGATTTATTTTTATCTGTAGCCTATGAAATATACATATTTCTCTACATCCATAATTCTTTAGACATACATACGGAGATATATCGGGGCACCTTATGTAACATTGAAATTTTTGTTTTGTGATATATTCACACAAAAACACAAGCCAAATATTGCAATGGAAAACTTTCATACTTTAATGCCACGTAATTGTCATTATCAATGCATATCAAAAGAGTCATCAAGGGGTGAGAGGAGGTACGAAAACACTCGTCTACCCCAGAAATGTTTGGTCATCTAAAAATATGGCCGGTATACAATTTTAATTTAAAATTGTATGTATTAAACGTTTGCTATGAAATTTTACACTTAACATGAAATGAAATTAAAAACAATTTCAAGTATATTTTTTCATACGCCTAAAATACTACTTTCATATACTCTTAGCGCCCTACAATAGCAATTCGTATACGTAACTTTATCAAATAATGCAATATACTTCAGGGAGCTTTGGAACTTATGCATTGGATATTACTTTATTTCAAATAATGTAACCGATCCGAATCGGCTGGATTAACCCGGAAAGTTACATATGTTTTATGTACTCCTTTTATCAAATAAAATTAATACATATTTGCATAGTTTAAATTACATTGGTAAAGAAAGCATATGCCAACCATATTATTGCATATTTGTAGGCGCAATAATTTTATAAAATTAAAAATTGTTTCATTCCTGAATTGATGTAGAATATGTGGCACAAAAACCAAGAAATATTAATTTAGTCTCTATAACATTAGCAGCTTTCGAAAGTTACTTAAGTTTTAAAGGCAGCTCTTTATGGTGCACAAAGGCATTGGAAAAAAGGATAGATAATTTATAGACTATCATTCGTTTAAACTAGTCATTGTTTGCATGATATCACTTATGATTTGATAAAAACCAGATCACACTATTCACCGAGATCTGCTAATCTATTACGTTTGTCCATTAAAAAAAAAGGAAATGGGTTTGGAAGGAGAAGAAAAGAGAAATTGAAGGGATAGAAATAGAATAGAACATCGTGAAAATCCCCAATCATCATCTTGGCCCAGTTAGCCATAGAAGGCTCCGGAACATATCAGATTGCCTACTCCCACTGAAGAGAGAGACGCTAGGTCCTCTGCGTAACCCTTTCCTAGCGAGACATCTACAAAGAAGATTTTCCATCATCTCAGACTCATTCTCATCCTTACACAAACGGCAGTAGTCTGGTATGGATTTATTCCATTTACCTGTCAGGTGCCTGATCACTCCTGCACAGGGTAACCACTCCGCACAGTGGGATTTTTGTATCAAAAAACCTATTTTTCGACCATTGAATTTCAAAAACCTAATGATGCAGTTTGTCGAAAGTTGTTTAAATATGAAATGTGTTCTTATGTTTTTTCATAAAAATATTATTATTTTTGAAAAATTTAAGTAAAAGTCCCTTCAAGATTGCTAAGCAAGAAGTTACTTATATTTTTATGCAATGCAGTTGTCCACAATAATAAATAATTGCCAATAGAAAAGATCTTAAATCGAGCTATGACAATATCATAATTCACCACTGGTCAACAAAGAACAAATCAAGAGCAATGGAATAAAATATTTCTCCATAAATTACAAATAAAATTATAGGGATATCATAAACCATTAACAAGATATGGGTGTTTCCACAGAAAATGACCCCTTACAGCTCGAAAATTAAATAATTATTTAAAATTTTTAACAAACCCAGCGTGGCTGAACTTGTACAGACAAACAGTTTACTCAAAAACAACAAAGTACCAGGAATCGACAATATATGCCCTCAGACTTATCATAGACAAATTCTGGGACACCAATCAAATAGATGACGACTTAAATGATAGTATGATAATCAAAATCCACAAAAAGGCGACCTAACAGATTGCAAGCACTGGAGGGACATAATGATTCTTAGCATGGTAAACAAGGTCATTGCTAATATAATAAATACAATAATATTGAACGCATCGTCCAACGATATTCGTAACAAGCAAATCAGGCATCGATCACATTAATAGCCTGAGGATAATAACGGAGCAAACTGTCGAAAGGCGATCACCGCTACACTGCATACTGCAATTTGTAACGCACTTCGTTGCAAGAGAATAGAACTTTTGTCTTTGTGCGAAAATGCTCAGTCCGGCATTCTACATTAGGTGAGCGGAAGGGATGTCCACTATCACCTCTGCTATTCAACGTAGTCCTCGACAACATTATGACGAAAGCGACATCTATACCTAGAGGCATCACATGGCGCTTAAACGGCCGTCTTGAAGATTTAGACTACGCAGATGACATTTGCTTGCTATCGCAGAGTTTTGACGACATGTAGTCAAAACTAAATAAAATCGAAGTCGAAGCTGCAATTTGCGGTCTCACAATAAACATAATAAAACGAAGGCTATGAAAATCAAAAACTCAAATAAAAACCAATTCAATATAAATACCGTACAAGTATTAATCAATCGCTGCCTTCGTCGCATACTAAAAATTTTCTGGCCAAACACCATCACAAGCGAACAGCTGAAATTTGAAGACCTCAAGGCAACATTACAAGAAACGCCATTAAGTAAAATTCACAAGGCAGGCGCAAGAGAGGTCAGCCGAATCAAATAAGCGAGAATGGAAAACTTTCGTTGAGGCTCTATGTTTCTTATAGGAACTTCAAGAATTTATATATATTTCCATTTCCACTAATGTTACACAAAATAAATTTATATGCAATTTCCGAAAGATTAACTTTAATTTTCTTTATACTAACAAAAATATGCTACTTTGAATTGAATACTAATAAATGAATTCAAACACAAAAAAACGCACAATATTTTATAAAGTAACGACCGTTACTTTTTAATACAATTTTTTTTATACTTATTTTCTTTGGTTTGAAAATAAAACCATTCATTAAACAAAAAATTTTAAAGAATTTTTATTAAATTTATTAAATCTAGTTAAACGATCAGAAAGGTTTTTTATCATATTTTTTACTTGTTGCATGTGAAAACAACACATTTATAAAGTAACGACCGTTACTTTTTTAATGGTCAAAAAAATTATAGAAATTAAATTTTTTATAAATTTTTTCAGTTGCTACCTTTGCTTGAACTTTTGTAAGTCCAAAATTATGCAATCCTCGTGGTATTTTTGCTTAGGTTCTAACTATATTAAAAAGTCTTCGAAAACCGGTAACGACCGTTACTTTGGAAACACTCATATAAACAAATCTGTAAGCCGCCAAAATTAATTTATTTATGTAGCTCCACATTCCTCAAAGCCGTTCTTTTAATAAACTGAAAGAAGGGAATGTCTTCTTTCGATTAAAAAAGGAAATAATTCTCAGAATTTTCTCTAGAAAGCGTATATACCAAATTTGAGCAATTATACTTGAATAGGCAAAATTGCATGCGAAAATTACGATTTTCTGCAAAAACCCATTTTGGGTTGTATGGGCGGTGGACGGTGGGCGTGCCCCATTTTAATAAAAATTGCCACTCATCTTATATTTTTCTAGAAAGTGTATGTACCAAATTTTAAGTCTTGTTCGGCTAGAAAAAAATTTATGCGAAAAATAAATAAAATAAATAAAATAAATAAAATAAATAAAATAAATAAAATAAATAAAATAAATAAAATAAATAAAATAAATAAAATAAATAAAATAAATAAAATAAATAAAATAAATAAAATAAATAAAATAAATAAAAAAAATAAAATAAATAAAATAAATAAAAAAAATAAAATAAATAAAATAAATAAAATAAATAAAATAAATAAAATAAATAAAATATCCAACCCCAGCCTCGATGTGAGAAACTGGAAAATCTTGAAGGTTTCGGAATCACGGAACACCTTCGTTCACGTCACCCTCCTCATCACCGATGAAAGCAGTGACCTAATAAAGAAAATGAACAATTTAATATACTGCGGCTTCACCGAAACAATGATGTGGATATATAAAACTAAAAATGCCACACAGACGGTAACCGCAAACGTGCCACCTACAGCTGCAGCACCGCCCGTTGCTCCGACACCAAACACTGCAACTCCCGCAGCTACAGCACCCTCCGTCGCTCCGACAGCAGTAACTGCAACTCCCGCTGAGGTCGACCTCGCAGCGCCGAGCAACAATCCGGCATATGAAGGGCACTGCTCAGATGCTGAATCCATGGCATCTACCATGGTCAGCTTAGGAGGGCTTTTCCAGGAGGCCGATGAGAATGACCTACTGATGAGCGATGACGACGACGCCAACAACACCGTCATTGAGCAGTCTTCGGGTGGTACAGATAAACCTGCACCACTCTAAGAGTGCTTCAGCAGCACTTCAGGTACGTCTCGATACTCAATCTACTACCACCTGATCTGAGCTGCAAATGCTCCGCTCTCAAATCAGCTATTCGACTAAACGAGATTGAACATTGGGATCCTTCCATAGGACATTCAAGGATCCTGAACCATATCAACATCTCACTTGAAACTGACTACGTGCTCAATACACGGAAATCAAACATTCTCTACGAAATCAAAACGCCCACTAGAAAGGAGTGGGCAGAGAACGAGAACGCAATGTATGGACCAATAAACATCTTTACCGATGGGTCCAAACTGGATGACAAGGTCGGCTATGGTATCTACTCCGCGGACCTAGGCCTAAGTATAAGATCGAGAATTCCAGACTACTGCAGCGTTTTCCAAGCGGAAGTACTTGCTATTAAACGAGCCGCGGACACGATCAACGTGAGGAAGATATCACAGGAGGATATTCTCCTGTTCACGGATAGTCTAGCGGCGGTAAACTCATTGAAGTCCAGTGACATCAAATCGAAAGTGGTCAGTGCCTGTCGGAAATCTCTTAACGAGATATCCAGGAATAACAGAGTTCTGGTTACGTGGATACCCGGACACAGCGGAATCGAGGGCAACTGCAGAGCGGACGAAGAGGCCAGACAGGGCTCAGCCCTGCAGGAATGCGACGTTGAACACGTAGCACTTCGCCCTATATCCACCTGTAAAAGTACCATTGGAAATCTAACGTTTGAAATTGCAAACGACAGATGGAAGAATGAAGAAACCTGTAGAAAGGCCAAAAAGACTTGGCCAGAATACAACGCAAAACGCACATCGTACCTGGTAAGCCTAGAGAGGGACCAGATAAGGAAAATTATTACATTCCTGACGGGACATGGACCCATAGGCAGTCATGCGAGCAGAATGGGATTCGCAACAAAAAGCGAATGCATCTACTGCGGCAGCATTGAACCATCCACCGACCACATTATAAGTGATTGCACAGCGCTATACAGAAGGAGACTGGAAACCCTGGGGAAACCCTTCCTAAATGGTGCAGAGGAACTTGCATCGTTGGATATCGGAAGGATTAACAACTTTTGTAAAATTATAAACTGGACGGATTGGATCGAAACTCCGGATACCCAATCGACAACTGGCAACGCAATCATGCAGCACACGCGCTGATAGCATAGGTTGAAGGGACGGCGTAAATGCCCAACGGGTGTCACAATGGGTCCATAAGGACCTAAGTGTTCTCCTCGAAGATGGAGATGCCCGCACACCAACCAAATAAAATAAATAAAATAAATAAAATAAATAAAATAAATAAAATAAATAAAATAAATAAAATAAATAAAATAAATAAAATAAATAAAATAAATAAAATAAATAAAATAAATAAAATAAATAAAATAAATAAAATAAATAAAATAAATAAAATAAATAAAATAAATAAAATAAATAAAATAAATAAAATAAATAAAATAAATAAAATAAATAAAATAAATAAAATAAATAAAATAAATAAAATAAATAAAATAAATAAAATAAATAAAATAAATAAAATAAATAAAATAAATAAAATAAATAAAATAAATAAAATAAATAAAATAAATAAAATAAATAAAATAAATAAAATAAATAAAATAAATAAAATAAATAAAATAAATAAAATAAATAAAATAAATAAAATAAATAAAATAAATAAAATAAATAAAATAAATAAAATAAATAAAATAAATAAAATAAATAAAATAAATAAAATAAATAAAATAAATAAAATAAATAAAATAAATAAAATAAATAAAATAAATAAAATAAATAAAATAAATAAAATAAATAAAATAAATAAAATAAATAAAATAAATAAAATAAATAAAATAAATAAAATAAATAAAATAAATAAAATAAATAAAATAAATAAAATAAATAAAATAAATAAAATAAATAAAATAAATAAAATAAATAAAATAAATAAAATAAATAAAATAAATAAAATAAATAAAATAAATAAAATAAATAAAATAAATAAAATAAATAAAATAAATAAAATAAATAAAATAAATAAAATAAATAAAATAAATAAAATAAATAAAATAAATAAAATAAATAAAATAAATAAAATAAATAAAATAAATAAAATAAATAAAATAAATAAAATAAATAAAATAAATAAAATAAATAAAATAAATAAAATAAATAAAATAAATAAAATAAATAAAATAAATAAAATAAATAAAATAAATAAAATAAATAAAATAAATAAAATAAATAAAATAAATAAAATAAATAAAATAAATAAAATAAATAAAATAAATAAAATAAATAAAATAAATAAAATAAATAAAATAAATAAAATAAATAAAATAAATAAAATAATTTTTTTTTTTTTTTTTTCATTTTATTTAACACATTTGTTTAGCCCCGCGAAGCCACTAGGCTTGTCTGCAGGAAAAAAAGTACATGTTGTAATAAATGAATTTATTTACATATTTAGTTATTAAAAATAAATATTAAGGCAAATTTCAGTTTTATTTTTTAAATAATAATTTCAGTTAATTAATTTTTTCTTATCTTCGTTGATTTTCAAGTAAATAGTGTTTGATACTATTTTTTCTTTTAAATTTATTTCTTATATTTATAATATTGGTAGGCAGCATGTTGATAACAGTTGGCAGTTGAACGGCTATTGAGTTTTTTCCATAGTTATTACGAAAGGCCGGTATTTGAAATCTTCCCTCTGATCTTCTTCGAGTATTGTGCTGGTGGTCTATTCTTTGAAGGAATCTGGTGTCGTCGTAAAATTCCGTGACCAGTGTTAATTTATAAATGTTTTGTACGGTTAAGATGTTATTGTTGTACATAAAGTTTTTTAAGTTTTCTTGTGTATGTGATACCGTTTCATTTAAATTAATGATTTGTGAGTTATTTATGTTATTTCGTTGAACATAATCGTTGTTATATGAGTTATTTGTATAGAAAATGGTGGTGTTACTATGAGTGTTGCTGTTTTGTACATAGTTGGTTTGTATATTGTGTTGAAAAGTGCTGTTGATTAAATCATTGTTGCTTTGTGTAGAGTTGATCAGGGTGTTGTAATTTTGGTTGATGTTATTTTGAGTATAGTTGATTTGAGAGTTGTTGTTTTGAATATTGATTTGTGTTTGAAAATTTGGTGAGTTCTCAGTTAGCAATCGGGTGTAAGCAAAGTTGCCGTTATTTTGAGGTGGTTTGCGTTGACATCTTGTAAGTATTCTTATTGTTCTGTTTAGAGTTTGCTGCAGTGTTCTACAATAAGAAGCGTTTCCCCATGCAATTATTCCGTGCCTTATATAAGATTCCGCAAGGGAGAAGTAGGCTTGCTTTAAAACGCGTAAAGGTGAACAGTTTCCTAAATGGTACAGGGCATATGCACTCTTGCGTAGTTTTTTCTGCAGCATTTCGATATGAGGCTTCCATTTGAAGTTATGATCAACAATCACACCGAGGTATTTCTACTGGTTGACTAATTCAATTGTAGTTGTGCATGAGTCTTCGCTAGTATTGTTTTTATTGTGTAAGCAAGATGTATCGTGATAGATGACTTTTATGTTCGAGTATCTGATGTGCGGTGGTTTAATGTGCATTAGTTTTGTCTTGTTGGCATTAATAATCAATCCATTATCATGACACCATCTAGTTACTCTATTAAACTCGCTCTGCAAAATTTCCACAGCTGAAGTTAAATCCTTGTGTGCTACTACTATAGCCGTATCATCCGCATATGCATACGCTGTGCTTTTTTGCAGGACATTAAGCATATCGTTCGCATATAGTAAGTATAGTATTGGTCCTAATTTTGATCCCTGAGGCACGCCATGTGTTGTCATAAATTCATTGCTCATATTGTTGCCGATCTTGACTCTGTAAAACCGACATTCAAGATAGCTTTTGAACCAACCTAAACAATTACCACGTATACCGTTTCTTTCCAAAACATTCAGTAGTTTGCTGTGAGACAGGGTGTCAAAAGCTTTGCTGAAATCAATGTATAGCACTAAGTTGTGATACCCATTGTCTAGCGATTCATTTATATGATTAGTAAAACTACCCAGTAGTTTATTAATGTTTTTACCCTTTTGAAAGCCAAATTGGTTTTTATTAATTAAATTATATTTTGACATAAAGTCTGTAAGCCTTCTTACTACAATTTCTTCAAGTACTTTTTCTATGGCTGGCAATATTGAGATGGGTCTGTAGTTGTTGTATTCATTGCGTGTGGAACTCTTGTAGAGATAATAAATAAAATAAATAAAATAAATAAAATAAATAAAATAAATAAAATAAATAAAATAAATAAATAAATAAAATAAATGTTCCATTGAAACGAACAGTAAATATTTTTAAATAGTTCTCAATTTACCTACGGGTAAGAGGTGATACGACCCAAAAGTGTAACGCATAGAAGGAGTCACGTTAGACCCAAATTCGACTAATGACTTTTTAAGTCGTGTGAGCCATTTCCGTCTGTCTGTCTGTCCGGCTGATACACACGATAACTTTCGAAAGACGTATCCAATTGTTTTTAAACTTTGCATAGGTTAATATTTCGCCATAACTACTAACGGTATTGGAAATGGTTTACATGGCCACGCTCCTTCTGGTATCTACCATTCCGCCCACTTTAGAAATCAAGTAATAATATCAATACACCTCGTGCCCAAATTCCGTATTTATTAAAACTGTAGTAGGATAAAGTTAGGGGAAAAAACTGGAAGTCTAGCCAAGCCCCTTCTGGTACCTCCCATACAAATGTACCCAATTTAGAAAGCGAGAAATAATATCAATACACCCAACGCGATCTTGCCCAAATTCAGTATTTTGTCAACTTATAACAGGATAAAATATTGGGGTAAAATTGGAAGTCTAGCCACGGCCCTTCTGGTACCTCCCACACAAACTAACCATTCCGCCGAATTTAGAAAGCGAATTATTTTATAAATACCTTCGAAACGATCGTGCTCGAATTCTGTATTTTGTTAAGCTATACCAGGATAAACTTTCGGAGGAAAAACTGGAATTATAGCCACGCCCCTTCTGATACCTCCCACACAAATGTACCATTCTTCCCACTTTTGAAATTGAGTAATAATATCAAAACGCACTACGCGATCGTGTCCATATTCTGTATTTAGTAAAGCTATAAAAGGATAACGTTTTGGAGCAAAAACTCGAAGTATAGCCACCCCCTTCTGGTACCTGCCATTCAAATGTACCATTCCGCCCACATTTAAAATCAAGTAATAATATCAATACACCTGTATTTTGTTAAGCAAATTTTATTATTTTACTGATGGTGAGGGTATATGTAAATTGGTTTACCCGACTAATACTTTTTAAATTTTTAAAATTATAATTTATCATATCTATCAATCACTAATTAAATATTTATGTATTTATATTTCAGATAATATTCGCTGTTTTAAGGTAAGCATTAATTTTATTTGAAAATTTTAAATATATGTATGCAAACTCTTTATATTGAATTGTTGGTTGCCTATACCTAAAGTAATTGCCTATAAAAATCCCTTCGATATGCACAAAGTGAAATTAAAGAGATTTTACTAAATTGTCATAAAAATCTATGCATTAAGTAATACCAAATAAAGGGACATTTACTTTTTCCAGTAAAAATTTTATAGTCCACAATTGGATGTAACCATCAAAATTACATTCCAAAAAATCATCGGAAGTTTGATTCATATAGAACACAATGTTAGCCATAAATATATCACAAAAAACTGAATGTTCAAAGTAATAATAATAATTGGATGAACTCCAAATCACAGTACACACATATCAAAAAAAAGTTGTACTGTTATATGAAGAACTAACTTTCCCGGCTCGCGTTGCTTCACCTATACTTACAATGAATCTTCTTATAAATTAAAACAACACAGGTAAAATCATCATAAGACGAACAAACACCCCATTTATGTGATTGTTGCTTTTATCCCATTAGTCTAAGTGATTGTACCGCTTTAATACCTTATTATACCTAAAAGTACGAATTTCAAAAGATACATTCGTAACGCACATCCAAAATGGACTGGTACTCCCTCTAATTCTATAGGAATCATCATCATATACGATTATAGATTTAGCTTTTGATTTTGGTGATGGTACCAGTTTTATCCCCTTTCTGTCTGTTTCTATAGGCAGCAATTCTATTTACATTTTCGTAACTTTACCTTTTGGCAGTCGGTCTGGACCATAGTACCAGAATTTCAAAAAATTATTTTACATCGCACAACTAAAATATTCACTTCAATTTTTGCGACTATGCCTTTAGCCGTTTAGTACCAGTTTATCACATAAGAATATTGAAAACCGTCCTTACTTCATTCTAATTCCATAGGCAGAAAACCCATAAAAATTATCATGATTATAGCATTTGCCGTTTGATCTGGGCGAAAGTAAAAATAATATCGAAATATTGGATATAACAAAAACCTTCAATCCACTTTGATTGCGAGCACGGCCATATCAATTTCTGCGATACCCCTAAAAGTACGAATATCCAAAAATCGATTCTTAGCTGACTATTATTTGAAAAGGGGAGCAACTACCCCAAATTTCATCTTCCTATTTACACTCAGTAAGCAATTTGAAATATATAGATAATGAAAATGTTATTACAATCATTCTATTAATATGACTGACAAACAGTTTATCCAGAAGGGGCGTGGCACCGCTTATTTCCTAGAGATACATTATCCGCCATGTACCAAATGCAAATTTTGTCTTCTTGTCTTTAATGGCCTGTGAAATATGATCGATTAAAATTTTGGTTTGTGTAGACAGTGCCACGCCCCTTTGTCTACTTATGTTTTTTTATGTAGCCGCTGACTGTGCTACACAGTAAAAATTTTGTTGCAATCGGTCCATTTATTTCAACGGGATAACGATTTTTTCCAAAGGGGCGTGGCACCGCCCATTTTCCAGCCAGACGTATTCCTCTTTGTATCAGTAACATTTGTAATAAATCTCATCTTTATACCTCTAATGCCTATTGAGATATGACCGATTGAAATTTCGGTTTGTGTGGGCGGTCCACGCCCCTTTGTCTAATTTTGTTTTCATGTAGCCTATGATAGAGGCCCTGCGGACAGTACCTCACAATGAAAATTTCATTACAATCGGTCCATTCATTTAGCCAATAATTTTTCAATAAAGTGCGTGGCACCGCCCACTTTCTATAAACAAAAATTATTTTTTCTTATACGACCGATATACGTACCAAATCTCGACTTCGTACCTATAATGGTTTTAAAGATACAGCCATTTTAAAATTCCAGTTGTAAAGGGCGGTACCACGCCCATATTACCCCCTTGCAGTCCGAATTTCCAAAAATCCCTTCTTAGTGCGCGCCTACGTCATAAAAGAAATCTACATTCTAAATTTCACGGTTCTAGCTTTAGCCGTTTGGGCTGGGGAGTGATCAGTCAGTCACCCAAGCCTTTTATATATATAGATAACTTTGATTTAAAGATTTCAGTAAAAATCTATTGTCCGGCTTTACAGCATGCAGCTGAGCACCTTTATAATTCTTAAAATAAATAAATACTTTCAACTTGAAATATAACATTACAAATTGATATTGCGATATAAGTTATAAATAATAAAAAAAATAATTTTAAAACAATTTAAAAACCCAACAACAGTTTTAATGATTTATTTTATCTTTTTTATTATGTCTTTTCCATATATGTATTTGATTTTTCTCAATATAAATTTATGATATTTATTTAGCATTTTTCAAACACCTAATGTTGAAGTTGTGTCCAACATATCTTTTTTATATTTTCAAAATCAAATCAATTTGTATTTTCCTATACAAAGAGCACCGATCGGATCAAGTTCGTCATTGGCATTTGTAATTGCCCACATTACTAATTTCATCTTTGATGTCTTTCGCAGATTACAGACATACATACGTACATACATTTACACAATATCTAATTAGTTCATATCATTGCACGATGCAAAATTCTGAAAATATTTCAAATATCACCCATGAGACATTTTCATGGGTTTCTTTTTCTTATCTTTTTTGGGGCGTAAAAACAAAATAATTATTAGCCCACAGACTAAATCATTTTAATTACAAAACACAGCAGACATTTCCTAAGACACCAAAATATAAAAAAACCAACAAACATTGAAAATATTTTAATGCAAAAATGCATAACAATTTTGGTTGTGCTGTTTTTATTAATATAGTCAACTACTAATCAAACAAATCGATGAGACATTTTTAAAGATTTACAACACTTTGAAAATATTTTGCATAGTTTTTTTCTTTCTTTCTGCATTCGCTGATCATTCGCAAAAAATATTATTGGCTTACAGCCAAATTACAAAACTTTTGAAATCGTTGGTGGATGAATAAAACCAACAAAAAAAAAACAAAATTTGTATTTAAATGAAAAATGATGAAAAATATAATAATTAAAAAAGATGACGGTTGTGAAGAAAGCTAAAAAAAATTATCGAAATGGTGAATTTATGATTCGTGTATTCAGTGAGCAATGATTTAATGTACGTGTATATTCATCAAAAAGCCACCAGTGGGAATAAAATAATAACATGAAATAATGAGACTTTTACGGTTAAAATATGTACGATGTGTAAAGTTTAGTAAGGAAATGAAATGTAAAGGAACACCATACATTTGTGGTGGGTGTTAATGATCATCGTTGTGCCTAATTTGGCGTATACTGCAATTACATTAACGCCATGATTATATTCGTAGCAAGTAAATAAGGAAACCTAAATAATTATTGCTAAGATGGAAGCGACTGGTTTTCGCATATTATATTTCTTAATATTCGCCATTAAATTTTCTAATTTGTATATTATAACATACATATCGCTGACTTAACCTGCAATGGCTCTGAGTTCCCTTTTTTATAAATTGAGGTTATAATGCAATAATTTACAATAAGTAAAAATGCTTCGATTACAATAGAAATACAGTTATCTCAATACAGTTATCTTAGCGCAAAAGCGCTAAGTCCACTCTATCACGCCTTTGTGTAGTTTCTCACTTCTTTCAAAGATTTAATATCAACTTCGCGCGGGATAGTCTGAGAGTCCACTTGTTCGCATTCCTATTTCGCCACACTCCGGTCAGCTGATGAGGTAATTGTCTGCGTTGTGCACTGAGCGTTTGATTGTTTTTTGTCTCTTCTGTAAAATTTTAAAATAAAGACTTAGAGCCTTTGCATGTTAAGCCAGAAATATATCGGTTCTTTCTTTGCTATTTGGCGTATTCAAAAATGTATACATTTTTAGTAAAGCTCTTTCTATACGGTTAATTATTTTACCCGCACTTCGGTTAAAAAATTAAAAGATAGTTAAACTCAGTCTTGTGCAAATTGATGCGTCCAACTAAGCATATTTTAACAAAACTGCTCTGAGTTGAAGAATTTTTCTTCAAAAGCAGTTATGTAATTCTGTGAAATATTTTAAGTAAAATTTTCGGATAAATCATTTAATACGAGAAAATGTGTAACGGATTAAAGAATATGTATTGGACCCCAAGTATCTTAAGACAAAATTTGTATTAGGACTTTATTAGACGATTGAGCCATGTCCGTCTGTCAGTCTGGCTGCCTGACTGTTAGGCAGGATAACTCGAGCAACTCTTAACTAATCCCTATGAAAATTTACCAACACTATTTTTTTCTCAAATAAGGTAATTGGATTGTAAATGGGCAAAATGGCCCACCCCTTCTGGTACCAATTTTTTACCAATTACAAATTTTTGGCTAATATATATAATATATAAATTTCTTCCAAAACGGGATAGTTGTATATCTTTGTACACTAAATTCAGTCATATTTTGCGTAAAATGTGCGCTTATAACAATTTAACTTAGAAAGGGATGTGGACTATTTCGGCTTACCCCTTCACGTACCTTCCATACAAAAGTCCTATTTTTGGGAAATAAATATTTCTTCCATATATTCAAAACGGAAAACCTCAGAAAACTGAATCATTTGGCACACCCTTTTATTTACCTCCCAAACAAATGACCGAAATTAACCCCTTTACACTCAAAAAAAAAAATTAAGTATTCCGTACTTAAATCATTCCCAAGCGGTGTCAAAAGTACGGTAAGTACGGGGTTTCTTAAATCCACTACAAAATACTTGATTCAAGAACGGAAAACCCTAGCCTAGAATTCTTATTTGTAGATGTTATTAGCCTTGTGGCGCTTGATTTGTAAGTATAAAATTCTTGAATATAGATGGCATTAAGCATGCTTGGGCTTGAATTTTAAGTATAGAATTCTTGAATATATATGACATTAAGCCTAATGGGGCTTGATTTTTAAGTATAGAATTCTTGAATATAGATGACATTAAGCCTAATGGGGCTTGATTTTTAAGTATAGAATTCTTAATTATAGATGACATTAAGCCTAATGGGGCATGGTTTTTAAGTGTAGAATTCTTAATTTTGGATGACATTAAGCCTATTGGTGCTTGTTTTTTATTCAATAATATGAGGATAGCTAATTAGATAGTTGCCAAACTATCTAATCAGTACCCATTTGCTTTGCTTTTTTACTATCATTACAAACCTTAAGTGTTATAATTTCCACAAAATTATTGAGAAGTCAAAACACACTGGTGCGAAAATAGCATCAATGAAGATCACACGTCACTTGATTCGAAAAAGCTCTTAAGATTTTCATACTTAATTGGAGAATTTATACGCTTAAAGTACTATTTTTGCAAAAAATACAAATATTAAACTTAAATTTAGAATGCGAATTAATTGTGGGGAGAAAATTTTTCATTTTTTTCTCAGAGATTTATGTAAGATTTTTTATTCTTACTTTGAGTCAGATATTACTTGATATTTATTCTAAGAATTTTTTGCTTGACAGTTGAGAAGTTCATATTTAAAATTCTCTAATTAAGTTCTTGCATACTTGATTGAAGAATTTCATTCTTATTTTAATAAGATTTTTATTCTTACTTTAAGTCAGAAAATACTTGATATTAATTATAAGAATTTTTTACTTTAAAGTTGAGAAGTTCGTACTTAAAATTCTGTAATTATGCTCGTACAAACTTAATTGGAGAATTTCTTTCTTATTTTAATCATTTCTACGCTTACATTTTTGAACATATCCCGTTTTTTACTTGATTTAAGAGAAATTAGCACTATTCGTACTTAAATATTTAAGTACTTTTTCTGCAAAAAATAAGAATTTTAAACTAAAATTTAGAATGCGTTTTTATTTTTTCTGTGTATGTTCTACATGCATATCTTTTTTTGTGAGTTTGTAAGTTTTGTAATTTTCCAATATTTTCTTGAAAGAAACTCCTCAAATCTTTGAAAATATTTTAATAATAATATTTTGAATTCATAAGTTGATTATAAATGATGATTTCTTCTCGAAATCATTATTATTTATATTCGCAAAGAACAATCTTTTAAATTTATATTTTAATATAATTTTTTAATATAAGCCGTCACTATGCCGAAGTCGGAAAGTTATGCAATGATCGAAACTCTTTCCTGCATTGCTGCTGGCATCTCTTGAATAATGCGATTCATGTTGTTGGTGCCCGGACATAGAGCTCAATGATATAAAAACAAATTTTGGGCGTTATGACCTCCTCAGAAATGGTTATTAACCCTATTTATAACATATTTTGGACTTTTTTACCTCCCAAACGGACAGATAACCCACTTGGCGATACAATTTTTTTTTTATTTCTACTGAATGGAACTAAAGAAGAGTACAAATAACAAAATAAACTCAAAGCTGTTTTAATAGATTTTTTTTTTGTCAAGAAATCGAAAATATATTTCCTCAACATTGCTAACAATTTATGTGCAAAATGGGCACAACTTGGGGCGATTCCGTAAATTACTTAAATATCGGAAATTTCATTAGGACGGGTGTGACCATGTTATTCACATTTTTGGTTAAATATTCATTATAGAAAATTTATTATTAAAAAAACCGTGATTACCAAGAATGTTAAGTTTTAAAACGTTTAGTAACAGCTAGACACTAAAATAAGTTTATTTCTGCTCAGAATGTTCATTAAAAGACAGCGACGGGTGTGACCTTAGGAATTTGAGATTTTACAAAATTATGACTTTCAGGTTAAATTCTGTAAAATTTCCCGTAGAATGTCCCCAATTATTATGATGTAGGTATTTTTTTATATTGTTTTTGATTGTGTAAGGTACTTGCTGTTCGCAAAAAAACTATTTTTTCTTAACAAAAAACTTAAAAAAAACGGGTGTGACACCATTCTACGACGGGTGTGACCTAGTAAAATAAACTCCAAAAGTATGAAGAAATTTAAGCTTTTATATAGTTCATAGTTTTGTCTTTCCGGAGATATCAGTTTTTACTTATCAAGATAAATGGAATATTAGAAAATGTTAATGTAATTCGTATCGTATAAAGATGGAGATTAAAGTGTTTGTTATATGATCGTTTCAATCTGTTGTCAAATTGATAAAAACTAAAAAAAAAATATTTTTTCCATTTGTTCATAATTGTCGTTCTCTTGTTCATATTAATTGACCGAATTGCCCAAATGTTAATTAATTTAGAATGTTTTTTTTGTTAATTTTATGGATAATAGAATTGTTTGTCGGAATATTACATTTTATTATTTTCATATTTAGCTTTTATTGTTTATTCGACCTTTGAAAAAATGCTACCAAAAACATCGAAACATTATTATTTTCGCTAAACTCCAAAAATATAGATACAGTGCTGTAACTTTGCACAATTAGTAGGAGTACTACAAACAAATTTTGAATAGTTTTTGTCCACTAAAACATCCCATATAAGTCGGCTGTTCGTGTAGAGTACAGGCTCATGTACAGGTTTTATTTGTGGAGTTTTTAAGACGGTGGACACGATAACCCGAGTAAACCTCCACTGATCCTTATTTAAATTTACTAGTATTCATGTTTTCCAAAAATGTTGTTTTAGGATCCAAAGTGTGCAGAATAGCCCAACCCCTCATGGAACCGTCCATACAAATTTCCAATTTTCGGGAAATTTTTATTTCTTCCATAACTTCCAAACGGACAGCTGCAGGATATTAGAATTTTCAGATGTATTTTTATTACCAAGAAAATTTCTAAATCAAATTTTACATAAATTGCAAAATATTAATTTAAACTTATCCAATTCTTTGACATTATTATTATTATAATTCTTTTTTGATACACTAAAAATTTTAACATTTCCACTGATGATGCTGTGTCTCACACCACGGTCATAATCATCGATCGTCGTCAATATTCTCTCGTATAAACCAATTTGGGGGAAAGGCCAATGCAATGAGTCAGATCACACAGCATTTCGACGAAATTTTGTAAGTCCTATATACATACATATGCATATGCATTCAAATATATATGTATCGAATATATATATATATACGTCAATATACAATAGACATACACACTTGTATATAGTATCTCTGAATGGTTTGACGAAATGGTTTTTGCTTTTTTTTCTTGTTGTTTTTTTTTTTCATTATTGTACACGATTGTACGATCCAAATAATTTTCCCTACAATTTGGGGCTACAACTCAAAATACTTTTCAGCCAGCATTCATGTGAACAAAAAGTGAAACAAAACACATTGGTGTTGTTGCCTTTGGCTTTTTCTTGAACAAAAAAAAAAATATTTCAAAAGGTACTTTGGCTCAGTGCCCAGATTTTCTTTGCTTTGTATGACCTCGTCGGAAATGTTTATTTCGAATATGAGAAAAAAATAAACTAAATACAAACTATTGCTATATTATGTAGAAGTGATCGGCCTATACAAAACAGAATTTTCCACAGTCACAATAAATGTTTTCATAACGCAGCAGCATATTGTGATGATCTGGTGTTATTACGTATAGCTATTAGCTAGCTATTTAATTCAAGAAGCTAAATACACATTCTACCTGTTGTGCTGATATTGTTTTTTGGGTATATCGTACCGAAAGAGGATCGCTGCGAAGACAATGTACATTGAGAGACCTGCATCCGGTGAACCATACTACCTATAAATCTATGACGTAACGGGATGTCAAATAACAGTGTAACAAAGATGTGTTTTTTTTTACGTAGAACGCGTATAGTGATGATTTTGGGACTTGTCTACTGAAAATTGTTAAAAATTTGAATTTTGAATGGAATTTATATAATTCAGAATTCCGGCAAGATTGAGTAATTTTGAACTTTGTGCGATTATGTTGAATTCAACAGCTGATTTTCCATATGATAATCAGATGATTTTCCGTACAATAATCTGACAAGTTGAATCATATAAAATCAGAAATTACTTAATTGTGCAGGCAATTTACTTCAAACTTTAGGAACCGGATTTAAAGCGGCCAAGTTTGGTCAAATTAGTGCTATGAAAACAATTGATTTTTTTTTTAGAAAATAAACATACTTTGGGATAAAATCACTAGGCGACGAGAACAGAAAAGCTTTAAAAAATTAAAAATGTTAATTGACTAGAAAGAAATTTGTTTGAAGGCCGAAAAAAACTTGACACAGTATTAGTTCATGATATTGCCGCAATCCTGTTAATGTCACGCTCACCTTTTTAATGATAATTTTTAATAGTTGTTATTAACATTTTCCAATGAAATTTTCAAATCTTGACAACTTGTCTAACGAACTTTATTAGTAACCAGGTAAACTGACTAATAAATATCCTTACCCATACGACTTTCGGTGGCATTGTCAGACGAGACGTATAGTAAAATTGTAGAACAACAAATATTTAATTCAATATTTCTGGGCATATGATAATTTTTTATGGGAGTACCAAAAGGTAATTTTACAGTACAAAATAGAAGGAAAATTCTGTAATTAATTCGCACAACAATCTCAAAATAATTTCTAATAGGTGGGGTAAATCTGCGGGTTTCTTACGTTTCACCTGTAAATACATAACATTAAAAGCAAAATATTATTCACGGGGTAGGGGCACAACTTCACAGTATTTACAAAAAAAATATACATGTTGAACTGTGGGTGGCGATTTCTGTAATTTCTATGAGATGTTCCAGAATAGGTGCGGCAATTGTTTCCGTTCTCTGCAGTTTGGCTTTTATAAAAAGATAATTTACCTGACAAAATTCAAATATCCTGCAGTTAAATAGTTATGGGCGAAAATATTATTTTCCAAAACTAGGTAGTTTAGTATGGTAGGATTCAGGAGGGGTCAGTCAATATAGTCCATTTTCCTTCCTGAGTCAAACTCTTGCTATCTTGCTCAAAATATGAATTATTTTTAGGTTCTTACATATGTAAAAAAGTATGTAAAACTATTAGCGAATTCGGTATAGGAGGTACCAGAAGGGCTGTGTTTAGAAATTAACATGAAATGAAATTTTTCCAAAAATAGTTCATTTTGTATTGGAGGCCCATCAGCCAGCCAGACAGACGGACAAGGCTCAATCCTTTTAAATCCTCCATCATCCCACAACTGGTGCATGGCACTCACTGGTTTGCGTCAATTTGATAGGGAATTTCTGCAATTAATATCACAAATTAAAACAGTGTCAAGTTTTTCGTTCTTCAAGTTAATTGATATACTTAAATAAAAATTGTTTGAATTCCACAAAAAATTCAAAAAAAAAAATATTTTATGATGACAAAGTTAAAGCGGTACAAAACTTTACTAAATGCGACATAATAATAAAGATGGTTAAAGAATTTCGAAATTTACATCTTTTTTTTAAAGAACTTCTATCGAAGAAACGAAAATTTGTGTGATCGATGAGGTCGATGAAAGTTAAATATACAACGACAGCTATATTGTTTCGTTCATATTATGGCAATATTATCATATCGGTTACCAAGACGTCCAAATTGTGAACTAGAACATGTATAAAAAAAATAAAATTTTCTTCGAAAGATTGGACTATTGGAGCTATATTCGGCTTTAAATGTTTTGAAATTGGGTCGCATAGATATCGCGAAAACAGTAAGAGATTTGTATACCTATTCAAAAATGTGCTAGTTCGACTTAGCTCAAAAATTACCGAGCAAAAGGAACAATTCCCTATAGGTCATCACCAGGGCCAACACAAATATGCACGAAAAAAATAAAAATATGCGCATAAGATAAGAACGAAAAACATTAAAAAACAATGCCCTTAAAACTGATAAAAATGTAGTCACAAAACAGATGTTTAATACCACAAATAATCATTAACAATTCAACTGATCAAGATTTCAATCGCGGAAATCATGAATATGAGAGAAAAATTAAGGTGAAAGCGTATACATAATATTTATTATACATTAAAAGATAAAGTACGCCATTGAATTCAGCGCGACCAAAATATATAGAGTTGTTAACTAAATCAGTCCAGAAATTTCAGTCAGGTGAACTGACTGATAAATACCCTCACCCATTGGGTGTATTGATATGATTACTCCATCTCTAAAGTGGGCGGAGTGGTACATTTGTATGGCAGGTACTAGAGGCAGCGTGGCTAGACTTCCAGTTATTTCCCCAAAACTTTATCCTGCTATAACTTTACTTAATACAGAATTTGGGATCGTTTTGGGCATATTGATATTATTACTAGATTTCTAAAGTGGGCAGAATGTTACATTTGTATGGAAGGTGCCAGAAGAGGCGTGACTAGACTTCCAGTTTTTTCTCCAAAACTTTATCCTGCTATAGTTTAATAAAACCCAGTATTTGGGCACAATCGCTTTGAGTATATTGATATTATTACTTGATTTCTAAATGCGGGCGGAATGGTACAATGGCGTAAGAAACTCGGGTTTAAGAACCGATTTTAAATCTATATAGTCGTTCGCTCTCTTTCCCTAATGTCAATGGCTAACCAGTTTCAATAACCCGGTCCCAAAACTCGGGTTTAAGAACCGGTTCTGTCCCCGCTCTTAATGAATCGGTTTATGTAAATATTTTTTTTTAAAGTACCTGAATTATTTAAAATTGACATTTTAATTTAGTTTTTAAGTTGCAATCTTGAATTGTCACTGAATATTGTCTAACTTAGACCACTCTTATACGAATAATGATGACAATTCTGTTGTGCATAAAACGATGAAGGCATATGTAACGGTACATTTTTTAAAAATTCGAACTAATCAAAGTAAAGCAAAAAATTTGATTATCTCAGTTATTTTGATTTCCTGATTTATATCATTGTCATTCTAATCTGCACATAGTATGTAAACGCAAAAAATTTTTTTTTTCTAGTTTTATATACAATTTTGTTCTTCTGATCCCTTAAAGTAGGTTTTTTTTGTTAAAATATATGCTAACTACCATAGGAAATTTCCAACATTTTTCAAAAAAAAACCTTTTATTATTAATCTACCTCAAATCTTACAGCATTTGCAATGTTGGGTACGTCGTGGAATGGGTTTTTTTTTATCCAAAACCTAGTTTTCGAAATATCATCATTTTTAACAGGTGCAAAATATGTATATGGACGTTTCCACAGAAATGTGTCCTTTTCGTCCTTATTTTGAGAAAAGTCAAAATGTCAAACATGTTGCTCAGAATATTCTATTCAGCATGTTCAAAGACAAATAATCCATATCTTCAACTTCACCAGGCCTTAAAATACAAGTTCGACCTAGGAGGGATCTGTCCTCTTGGAATTTCAATATACTCATCTAAAGCTTTTAATCCGTAAAGAAATTGTCCGTCAAAAAAAAAAAGTTACACTGTGTAATCCAAATGAAACTAGAATTGAATATTACCACAAAATAATTATAAAAAAACATTTTTTTTATATTTTATTAAGAATGTTATAAGCATTCCATAGTTTAATTTGGTAACAAATAGAGAAATAAATTTTTTTTTTATTTTTGTAACAACAAATTTTAAAAAACTATTTTTTTAAAAAAATAATCTGTAATGTTTATTTGATCGTTGAAGTTTATTCACGGCGTTTACATTTTTTTTGTACAAAAAATATGTAACATTCAAAAAATTTGTTTTTAAAAAAAAATATATTTTATTTTAAATTATTTATATTGAATTGAATTATTCCAAAATGAATAGGTGCTTGGACGTTTTCGGCTGATATCTACTTCGCATGTTCATGTTTGACATACATGGTAGATGATATACAGATGATGATGTACCAACGGGCACCAATTTGTCGAAAAGGGATTTGATGATGACGGAGTTCGAAACCCGTCATCCTTGTCCGTAACCGAATTGGCCGTTAACTCAAACAAGAAAAAACATTCTGATCTCGATAGTCAATTTGTTGCATTGTTGTTTCAATATACTAAAAACAAAAATATATTTTATATTTTAATTATTAAATTATTTATTATGAGATGAACTTTTCGTTAAATTAAAAAAAAAATATTTTTTTTAATTGGTTTTGAATTTTAAGTATTTTTTAATTGGGTTTTGAATTAAATATTTTTTTGTTAATTATATGTAATGAATTTTTTGTCATTTGCACAGTTCTGTTTGTTTTTTATTATTTTTTTTTATAACTTTTGTATTTTTCTTTTTAATTTTTAATAATTCAATAATAGTAATGCATTTTTTGAAATATAAAAATAATTATAATTTCAATAAAAATCTTTTTTAATATTTGTTAATTGTTTGCGAATTTTATGTTATTTGTTTTAATTATGGTTTTGATTTTTTGGTTAAATTTTATTTTTTTTAGTATTTTTTGTATTAAAGATTTTTTTTTGTTGGTTATTTTTTTGTAAATTTACCGTTTTTTTAACATTTATTGTTTGTATTGATTTTTAAAAAGGAAATTTTTTTAAAATCAAATTTAAATTTTTTTTTTTATTGTTAATTTTTTGTAATCATTTTTTTTTTAATTATTATGTATTTTTTTTATAAACATATATGTATATATTTTTTAAGTTTCAATAAAAATTAATAATTTTTAGTAATATATAAATAATAATAATTGAAATAAAAATATTTTTTTTATTGTTTTTGTCGAAATTTTATATTATTTAAGAATTTTGATTTTCATGTTTTTTGATTGTAAATTTTCCGTTAATTTTTTTCCGCCTCCTGCTTTCGAAACACGCCTATGGAGATACAAAAATTGGTATAACTTGGTCCAAAATTATCATAAAAATAACATAATTGGAATCTTATAATAAGTACACACATGTGGGGTAGTAACAGCAGTAACAGCTGACCCTAGGATCCTAAGGTACCCATCTGCTTTTGTATATAGTAGTTGTAGTACGGTAGTATCACGAATGCTGATACTTTGACAATGTCGTAAATTATGAATTGTTTCTAGCATACATATTAATAATGTTCCCCTTAGAACTGTAAAATATTCGGTTTAAAATGTTAGTAAATCATTACTTTTAACAAACAGGAAATACCATGAAATACCATTAGCAGGACAAATTTAGGACTACTGTTTGTTAAAAAGTTGTATATAATAAAAATAAAGTATTTTCCACAACAACTATTAGTTTTAAGTTAATGTGACAAAATTTCATGAAAATTCATTTTGAAAATAAACCTAAGTAAATTAATAGCTTTACAGGAAATATAAAAATTTCCTAACATTCCCCATATTCCTGTTGAAATTTTAGAGAAAAATTTACTTGCATTTATTTTAATATACATATTTCTTTATTGTCTTTATTCACATAATCTCTAGTAGAATGCATTTTTATTTGTTGTGCTTGGTTGGTTCAAACTTTTATTATACACATACATCATATAACACTTTATGTATTGCTTACTTAACAAAATTGTTGTTATTTAAATAACAAAGTCAACAAGTATCATTCACATACATAGTTTGGTATATCAAAACTTTGGGTTTCTCTTCCCATACTGCGTCATTTGGGGGAAGAAAAAAGCAAATCATGTATTGTCCTAAATCTAACAAAATTAGAAGACATATACATTTGTAGCATTTTACTCTTATATATAAACCAAACAAATAATCGCATTCGTAAATAATACAAATACAAGTCTGACGCATTCACACACAATGATAACAAAAAGTATTTGTTATTTAAATACATATTATATACACTAAAGATATACAGTATATAATATATAGTCAAATATCTACATATGTCTATACGGCCAACTTAGGCTGTAGTAGTTTTCTTGGCCCGATATCCAAAAATAGAACTACCCACACGCACAATGGTACTGCCCATTTCAATCTGGAAGAATCATAAACAACAACAAAAGAGAGAAAAGAACATGATGATGAGCTAGATGTAGTATATTTTGGACAGAAAATTTTTTTTTTTGGAATGGAATTTATAAATTTTGTTTACAATTTAAAGCAGCCTACACAGCGATGAAGAATCGCCAAATGTATTCGTTTACTTACCGCCCTTTCGAAATCATCCGACATACCCATGGATACCTGGACATCTGTTTCGTTTAATTGATTTTCTTCACATATTTGTTTTTTCACCTGCATAAGGGATATGAAATCCGGATTTGGCCCTACGGAATAATCGTGTCCAAAGGCACCAATGGTCATGATGCCCCTTAGATTCAGTTGTTTTAGATTTTCTTTAATGAATTTGTATAGCTGTGGTGCTTCGCTGGGTGGGACACCATTTTTGGCTGGAAAATTTTGAAAAGAGAAAAAGAAAATTGTATGTAGGTGTGCGTGTGAATTGGTATTGGTAATAGTGTATTACCTGCTTCGCCACTTGTATTGATTTGTATTAGTACATGTAGAGGTTGTTTGTTTTCAATTTCCAACTTCTCCCATGCGGTGTTTAAATTCTTAGCTAATTTCTCATTATCAACCGTTTGAATCATATGAAAATGGGGAAGTTTAAGCACCTGCAAAGTAAGTTAAATAAAAACTATGTGAGTGTGTGGACTTTGTAAGACATTTTATATGATATCCCAGTTATTCCACAGAGTTAAAGAAATATATTCCCGTTTTGACTAAAAAAAAACCCACTGCTTGTAATGTCCGTGGGCTGAGAGTATGATTAGAGATACTGTTAGCCCAATGTATAATCTGATTATGATGTTTTTAACACCAATGAAGTCTTGTCTTGGTTGTGGTCTATTAGAATGCTGGCACATAAGGATGTGTTAATTTGGAATGTAATGTCATTCGTCATTTAAACGGATGTGGACTCGTAGTAGGCAAGTGACAAAAACACGGCATAGAGTTAAAGCAAAATTATTATAAAAAACACCAGAAAATATGAACGACAAAGCATCACCTCAAGATGAACCGTCAATAGAAATAATGCATGCGTAAATGCAGCACATGCAAAAGGTATGACGTATTCTCTAAAGAAACATTTAATGTATATCGTTAAAAGCTTCATTATTAAGTATTATTACCTTTATAAGGGATATTAATGTAATAGGGGCATGTCAAACTAGTGCATTAACTTTCTTGTCCAAGACAATGAAACTCTTAATATAAGGGCTATTCCATTGGGACGGGTGTGACCATGTTACTAAAAGTTTTGTTTACAAAATTCTGAAAAAAAAAATTATTCTGACTTGTATTAGTAAAGGCAAATACTTAAATTTTATTAAATTAAAATGTCCAAAACTTTAAAAACCTCCTTTTTTAACATTTAGGGAAAGTTATAATAAGGGTGAATCTTATTTTCATTTATGATCAAACGGACTGCAAAATTGCATTTATGATCTGGTCACCTCTTTGAATTTTTAATAACATATGTATTTACTGTTGATGGGAGTGCACTCCTATCATAAAATATTTGTTACAACTGTAAATAACTCCAATGCAGTTAGCTGCAAAGTTTTGATTTTAGTTTATTGACGTTCTAATGTCACATTCGTGATCAAAAATGTTTAGTACATAAACTTTATTATATTCTCTAATTTCGCAAATAAAAAAAAATAACGGAATTGCCCATATATGTACATATATAGATATAGTTATAGAAAATGTCACGTGGTAAATGACTACCAATAGAAAGCCACGTCTCTCTATTGTAGTTTACATTTTTAGTTAAAAATAAATGTTCCAATACGCCGAATTTAGCATTTTTCTACTTGCATTTAAAAAAAACTTATATATTTTCTCACGTTTGCCATCGCATGTTTTTTCCTAATATTTTGGAAGCAACAAATTTCGTTATTAATTTTTACTTTAAACGAGTATGAATGTCACGTTCGTCATCCCCCGGTTATTAACGAGAAACTTTTCATATTAAGGAAAAAATCTACAATACGCCCCGCAACTGGCCCGGAATCGTCCCAGTCATTTCTCAGACCTAAAATTATTCCCAAACATATCTACCCCCCCATCTTCACCCCCTAAGGGGGCTTTCATACAAAAATCTATTTTTTTTATAAAATTTGCTCCCACCGCTCTAAATGCCTTAAAGCAGCCCGTAGAGATGTATGATATGTATGACCGACCCCCAATATTTTTGTAACCCCAACAGGTTCTCAAAACATATCTACCCTCTATTTGCAAACCTTAAGGTGGTTCCCATACAATTTTTTTATTTTTATAATATTTTTTTAAATAAGCTCCATTTGCTTCCATGGTGCCTCCTAGAGGGGTAAAATGTATGACTGACCCCCTCTAGTATTTCCCTCCTAACATTTTTCTCTCAAATATCTAGCCTGTATCTTAACACCTTATGGAGGCTCTCATACAAAATGCACTTATGTACGTACTGGCCAGTATCATATGTATTTAAAAAAATACAAACATTGTGTTTGTTATGGCAGTCTTCAGTTTTTACTCAGGGACGGGTGTGACCAAATGTTTTCTGTAACTAAATACTCAAATATTTAAATAAATGTTCACAAAATGTCACTATATTATTAATTACACTTACATTGTTATAGTTGGAAAGTGTTAATATTTTATCATGTAAAGTAACAAATTTATTAAACTGTTGTCATATTTACGAGGACGCGTGTGTCACAAATTTCGTATATTTCTATTTATTGATTAATCTTTTATTATAAGACAGACAAACCCCAAACCTTATGAAAAAGCAAACAGAAGTCTTATTATTCCGGAGATAACAGTTTTAACTTATAAAGATAAATGGAATATTGGAAAATGTTAATGCAAGTCTTAGCATATAAAGATGGAGATGAGTTCGTTATATGCTCATTTCAAATTGATAAAAATTAAAATAAATATAATTTTTTCCATTTATCCATAATTGTCGTACTCTTGCACATATTAATTGACCTATTTTTATTTAAGATGTGGAGTTATATTTTTTCTTGTAAAGGGCCGTTTTAAGTTAAATTGTCCTTATACAACCGCAACATATCTTCTTTATTTTGCAAAAAGAATATACTGATCACATAAGAAATTTCGCTTAATATTCCAAATTTTCATAGACACTTCAAATGGTTTTGGAATAATGTGTTTGTCCGTAACGCACTTTGTGTTAGTTATAATTTTGAATACAACATTTCAAGTAAAGTTTCATTTAAAGAATGTTATAGTACTGTTTAAAATCTAACGGCCTTATTCATAAAAAATTTCTAAAAGGGGATATGAAGTGTTCTCTAGCTAAAGTATTCTTTTGCTCTAAAAAACCTTTAATAAGAAATTGTATTCATAAACGTTTGTTATCAGTCCTATAGCCTAATATGTTCCGGTGGCAACGCCGACTGTTATTGGTTGTTAATGATATATAAAAAGAGCTTTATAATCGGATACAACAGCTTTATTATCGGATACCAAACATGTATTTTCACTTATAATAACTACGAACATTATTGTAGCTCAATTTTTCATTGACTACGATTCTCATGACGATAAGAAAGATGTTAAAGTACAAATTGTATTAAAAATTGAATTGAAATAATATTCGGATACCGATTACATTTTTTCCTTGATTTGATTGTTTATACATCACGAATATTATTTCATTATTTACAAATTATTATTGAAGAATTTTGGAGAAACATTTTTCAAAATGGAATTCATGAATGAAAAGTGATTATATAGATACTTTTCTATGTGCGCGATGATTATGAAGAAAATTTCCTACACAGCGAATGCACGCAACAACTCTTTCCAATAGAAAAAATGCCGAAAAACTCAAAATAAAGAACTCAAATTCATGAATATAGAATAAATTGTAAAAATGTCAAGTTATATCATGCTTAAAGTGGAGACAACCCTACTTTAACTTATAGGAGATGTAAATCGTTTATGAATATTGTTTTCTCGAAATTTGCTTAAAAATCCTTTATAAACCTATTATAAGTTATTATGAATAAGGCCGTAAATTTTTAAATACGAACATAATCTTCAAAATATTTCAGGTTTTCGAGAAAACTACAAAATAAAATAAAAAAACATGTGTCCGCAACGCTAGGAAATACCCATATGCAGTCTCGAACTTGTCTGTAGCGAATTTCTCGTTATAACGATTTTTTTTAAAACAGCATTTTCCGACCTTTTTTTCACACATTTTTAACTCTCTATAACGAATTTTCCCCAGTGACAACGTTATAGAGAAGTTCGACTGTATATATACTTTGCTATATGTATACTTTTCTGAATAATGCCATTAGACTTTATTATGTTTCTCTATAAAGTTATTTAAAATTAGTTAATATTATGGAGATATCATAAACCGTAAATATCAAATCCATAAGCTTTTAATTCTAAATAAACCTATTTTTAATTTTCTATCTAAAAAAAAGTAATGAAGACCCGTTTGAAATAAAGCATTTCTCCATAAAGTTTAAAAAAAAATTATGGGGATTTAATAAACCGTAATGAAGATATGCCCATATCCAAAAACCTATAATTCTTTATTAACTTATTTGTGATTTTCAATCAGAAAAAAGTATTGTAGACCCACTTTCCCCCGGCCTGTTCTTTCAATATAAAGGCGGATATGTCTTCTTTCGGTTAAAAAAATAATTCTTAGGACAAGAAGAATTTAATTGAAAAATGTATGCACATTTAATTTAAAAAAAAACTATATTTAGTTGTATGGGCGGTGGGCGTAGCCGATTTAAATTAAACCTGATATGCATCTGCTGGTTATTCTAGAAAGTGTTTGAAACTATTTTGAACATTTTTGATTGGATAGGAACAATTTTATGCAAAAAAAATCGATTTGGATTGTTAAAATGGTGTACTTTAGGTGTAGCGAGATTTTGGTGAAATTCCATTTTGAATTTCGTGAATATAATGCTCGGTACCAACTTTCAATGAGTTATTATATTTTTTGTACAAAAATTTATGAAACCATCCCACTGTGCGACATTTATACAGTCGTAAAATACTACACTTCTGTGTATGACATTGCAATTTCAAATTATCTTTAACTGAGCTTCAGCCACATTTCAGCAAAAGATAAAAACTGTCCTCGATAGTTTTTCATATGGTCACAATCAAGAAACTTCTTTGTATGACATAGCAGTTGCAAATTGTTTATGTTTCACTGAGCTTTAGCCACATCTTTAAATTTGGTGCTTATGCTTTCGAGGACATTGAGCATCAAAGCAAATGCTTTCGTGTAATGTCATACACTGAGCTACACCCACATCTCTTTACTTTAGATGGGAATACCTTCGAAGGCTAAAACATATTCAAAGCAGGTAATTGGAATCTGTTTACTTCGAACCATTTTTCACCTGTTTTAACATTTTCCCCGACAACCTCATTTACTGTACCTTATTGATTTTGTTATTCTGCATATGGCCAATGAAGTGCCACTTTATCTCAGGACACTGAGCCAAAATGTCAGGGTTTTGACTCTTCTCCACCAGTTCTTGCACATAGTTCTCACCAAAATGACGCTGACCCACTGAGTAGGCATTAATAATCATCTCAACGGGTTTCGTTTTGCTGACAGCCACCAGTAGAGGTTTGTCGCCCTTGATGTCCTGGTGATAAATAAAGGAAATACTTTAGAAATATCACAATAAGTATTATTGATAACACATGTAGATAGGAACAAACCTTTGACCGCAGTTCATATGCGGCCTCAACCTTTTTCAAGATCTGCTGGATGCCGGCTTTAACATCTACATCCGACATGATGCGTTTTATCATTGAATGCCCACAATGAGATTGTGTTAAAAAGAAGTAAGTTATAAAGAAATTAAAATTAAGTTACTTTCGTTTTACTGCTCGAACGATAAGATTTCGTCGGCTGCAATTAATGTCAAATGTTTACAAAAGAATTATCAACAACAGCAATCTAAACAGCTGTTTCCCAGTGACAGTGATGAGAGCGATGGGTGAGAGTGAAGAAAAATGTACAGATTAATTTTTGTTGTTGTTTATGCTTGGAGTGGAATAGTGCTTGGCGATTATTACTCTGATTGTACAATTCTTATGAAATTTAGGCTGTATTTTCGCCTAGACGTTAAGTTAATATGTTTCCTAAGCAACAATTCTGTTATTGTAGCAATGTACATATGTACATAAATGTTGCCGTTATTTATTCTCGTAATCTGACTACAGCATTTATAACATACGGCAACACCGAATGTACTTTGCATGATGATAGCTATTGCCTAGCAGATGTCGCTGTGACCAGTTAAATTACGTTATATTTTAAATTATTTAAATGATGTGCTTCGTCCAAAATATTCGTTGTGCTCTATTTATGCAACAACACTTGAATATAGAAAATCATATAATCTATAGTTATTTACTCTCATTTTCTCTACTTATTATGTATATAGTTTTATAGTTTATGTATATAGTTTAATTAAATGTAAAATATGTTTTATAATCAAAAGCTGTCAGAGCTTAACACAATAGCTTATGGTGTTCAATCTTACATATATCTATATTATGTATATAAATGCTTTGAGTGACTGACTGACCACTTCTCAGCCCAAACGGCTAAAGATAGAACATAGCAATTTGGAATGTCGTGATAGCGCCCCATACAGTCCGAAATTTTAAATGGCTGTATAAACCGTTATAGGTGCGAAGTCAAGATTTGGTACATATATTGCCGCTTTTTAGAAAATCGTTATGTGGGCAAAATAAGTGGACCGATTGCAATGAAATTTTCTCTGGGTTGTACTGACTGTAGGACATCTATCGTATGCTACATAAGAACATAGTTAGACAATGGGGCGTGGTACCGTCCACACAAACTGAAATTTTAATCAGCCACATCTCACGAGCCATTAGAGGTATGAAAAAGAGATTTGCTACATATGTCGCTGGTAAAAGAAGGAGAGTGATACAAGGTAAAGCTTCTGATCGTTTTAATTTGGTAAACCCAGAGTGATCATTGTCAATTACGCTTCAAGTCTACTCTTAGAGCTTCGTATTCGTGGGACTACTGCAAACAAAGTATCTCCACGTGGTGACGCGCTTTTGGAAACGTGCTTTTGACACCCATCAGAGCATGGCTAACTGTGAGAGGCGAAATCTTAAACCCAGGAACATCGACTCAGAGTGAGCGGCACCCTGGTCAGCGTCTGACCCACAATGGACGGCTGTAATAAAATCCTGACAGGAGGAGAAAACTTTGACGTGGTGCGCTTGGCCACCGACGTTTGAACTCTTGCAATAAAAAAAAGTAAGAAAATAATAAAATGGACCCCCCAAAATGTTGACGATCAGCGCAAACGAATTAAGGACCATGATTTCAGGATATTCACCTGAAATGTTACAACACTGTATAGATCAGGTGCCTCCATCCAACTGGCGGAAGTCCTCGAAGAATACAAGGCTGACATGAACGCTTTACAGGAAATCCGGTGGACGGGACACGGGTGCTCGCGCATGAAAGCGTGCGACATCTACTCTAGTGGTCATGCAAGCACGAGTTTGTATGTGGATTTGTGGTTGCCAAGAGATTGCGACACCTATTCTCACGGTTCAACCCGGTGTGTGAACGATTTGCCACCATAAGAGTCAAGATAAAGTTTTTCCACATAACACTTATATGTGGCCATGTTCCGACAGAAGAGAAAAACTTAAAAAAAACTTAACTTAATTTCCCTTTACACCCCATAAATGAGATATGGGATAGCTTCTCGCGTTGTTGTGAATTAACACGCTTTCTATTTTTAGATTCACAACTAACGGCACCTACTTGTTTATCGAAGAATGCGAACGTCACTATTTAAGAAGCTCTTACTAAACATGCCGATTGACTCGACACTAATACTGCGAAGTGGATGTCTACAACATTCAAGGGGAGCCGACAATGAAAGAAAATTGTTTTTTTTTAAGATGGCTGGAGCCAGAAGTTGACCCTGTGATCTCCCGCATGGTAGTCGCGTGTTTTAACAACTATAAAATGAAATTTATAATATGTCTTCCCTTGTCCCATGATGGTGTAGTACGACGTATAATATTAATTTTGTTCAGTGCTCTCGAAACAAAAATCAACACACCCGCTGAGCATGTGCACTCGTTGCTGTCTCAGCGACGACTAAATGAAAGAGCATAAGAATTATGTGAGTTGGTCGTAGCACAATTGTGCTATGAAATGCGCACACCTGTACTAGGCCATTTTAATGCTTAAATTGGCAGGGAGACCGCATTTGAGCCTACCATCGGAAAATTCAGTCTGCACACCGAAACGTCGAACAATGGCATTAGACTGATTGATTTCTCTGCGGCAAGAAATATAGTAGTAAGCAGCACTAGATTTAAGCATAAAAAAATTTATAAGGCAGCATGGTTATCTCCAGATCAATTGACTTCGATCACTAGCAGTTAAGGTACGTACAAGGCTAAGCATGGCGAAGAAAGTACGAAAGCTGGACATCGGCAAACTGCGGACCACAGAGGTAGCTGACGCCTACTCTAACCACCTAACTCAACTGCTATGGACTGCTCAAACTCCTGATAATATTACCTCGCAGTGGCAATATATAGCCGACTCCATGGATCGAACTACGAGAAGCGTACTTGGGTACTCAAAACCATCTCAAGAAGATGCCTGGTACGATGATGAACGCGGCATGCCACGCGAGAGACGGATGCTGCATACAGGGGGAAACTGCAACCAATGGCAACGCGAGCTGTTCGTGAACGGCACAGGGAGGAGAGACGAGAGGCAACTCGTCTCTTTAGACGGAAAATGAAAGAGCTAAAGAAGAGGCAGGATGAGTGCCGAAAATTTTACTAGAGAGTTAAGTCAAGATTGCTTGGAACAGGCGAGATTGCACGGACAGCGATGGCCTGCTAGGGACGGACCCGAATAAGGTTCTGAAGATATGGAAAGAACATATCACAAATCTACTGGATACGGACACCATTCCAGAAGACCCCACTCCCATCCATGACGATGGTATTAACTGTCCACCTCCGAGCTAAAGCGAGATACGTGTGGCAATATACCGCCTTAAAAACAACAAAGCGGCTGGAGCTGATGGTCTCCCTGCTGAATTGTTTAAGGCAGGCTGGGAGGAGTTGATTAGTAGCATGCAGCAGCTCATGAAGAACATCTGGCAAGAGGAGAGCTTGCCTGGGAATTGGAGTCTCAGTCTATTATGACTCATATACAAGAAAGGAGATTGTAGTGAGTGTAAGAACTACCGTGGAGTAAGCCTATTACCAATTGGGTACAAGATTCTTGCGAGCATATTGTGTGAATATCTATAATCAATTGTAGAAAAACTAATTGGACCACATCAGAGCGGCTTTAGATTTGGTAAATCAACGAAGGGTCAGATATTCACCTTACGACAAATACTGAAAAAAAACTCATGAAAAGCAGATCGACACCACTTTGTCGACCAACAAAGCAGCCTTCGACTCTCCGATTAGAAATTGGCTATATG
This sequence comes from Muscina levida, assembly GCA_964034835.1. Classification (NCBI taxonomy): domain Eukaryota; kingdom Metazoa; phylum Arthropoda; class Insecta; order Diptera; family Muscidae; genus Muscina; species Muscina levida. The sequence goes on along the minus strand of OZ035880.1, from coordinate 142,673,915 downwards.
AGGCCATGGCTGAGTTCGGTATTCCTGCAAAACTAATTCGATCTTGGAAAACAGCAAATCCTCGGTTAAGATTGGTAAAGATCAGTCTGAACCATTCAACACAGAAACAGGTCTCAGGCAGGGTGATAGCCCGTCCTGACACTATTTAATAAAGTTATGAAGAAAGGCTGGTGTCAACATGTCTGGCACCATATTCCACAAGAGCCACATGCCACTAGCCTATGCCGATGATATAGACATCATTGGCCGAAATCAGCGGGATGTTACTGCAGTTTTCTCATCACTGGAAAAGGAGTCAGCAAAATTGGTATAGAAGTCAACAAGTACAAAACAAAAATAATGCATTCGACGAACAAAGAGTCATCTCGTTGGGGACGCACCGTAAACGTTGACAATTATTGTTTTGAGGTAGTAGATGAATTTACCGTCAATAAGAAAAATAGTGTCAGCCCAAAAGTTAAGCGGAGAATAGTGCTCGCAAATAGATATTTTTACGGACTTCCGCAGCAATTTAGTAACACTACCTTATCTCGGAATACCAAAAAAAAGCTAGGTATTAATCTTACCCGTTCTGTTGTATGCTGACAAATTGTTGGTGCTTTCGACAACAGACATACAAAATTTGGGAGATTTCGAGAGAAAAGTACTCCGAAAAATATATGGACCTATCTGTGTCGACGGCAAGTTTTGCCATCGGATGAACCATAAGCTACTAAAAGACAAACGAAATAAATGTTATGTTAAACTTCCGAGAAAAACGTGATTGCTATGATAGCAATAGAGTTTTGCAATTACAAGCCTACTTATCAAATAAATTTATGACCTATTAAAAAAATGAGTAGTTATATTAGTTACCTATCAATGCAAAACTTGTAGTGACGACGAAAACAATATAGTAAATGTTTAATGACGGACAAAGATAATGACGTTCTTGAGGAATTCAAATAAATATCACAAACGCCTTTTCGATTCAAAGAATTTAATTAAATTAAGTGAGCTGATATTTATAACATATTTCTGTTACAGATAAAAGAGTTCAACAAAGTAGCATTTTATTGCATGGCAATGCCGGAAATGCAATTATTGTGCGAATTAAGATTTGGAAAGGGCAAGTGTGTAATTTTTATATAATTTTTAAAGGTTAAGGGTTTTTACTTGACTATGTATTCCGACTTGCGTTGCTCTGCCGCTTCTTACACGTGGATGTGTATTGTTTCGGATGACATTCGCATTTGTCTAGAACAGTCATAGGCTTCCCATAGCCTCGCGAGAGCGTTAATAATCGTTTTGTTTGATTCAAAACAGTCAGTTTCTGCTTGAGTGCTATGAAAGTAACACCACACACAAGTACAGACAGAGAAACAATGTGCAACGATTGTAGGGATAACATGAGAGCATGATTGTTGTGAGAGCTCAAAAATTTTACCTTGTTCAACTCAAATTGCGTGACCGCACACAATAGCATCATATTGTTGTGTGCTTGCGTTCGGTTATGCCTACCACTGGTCTATTAATAAGTAGGTGCCGTTTGTTGTGAATCTAAGAATGGCATCGTATTAATTCACAATAACGCGAGAAGCTATCCCAAACCTCATTTATAAGGTGTAAAGGGAAATTAAGTCAAGTTAAGTTTAAGTCAACATGAACGGTGTAATTAAATGAATTCAACAAGTTTGCAAATTTTTATTTTGAAATATATTTTTGAGACCAAAAAAAGTTTGTCATTCCAGTCCTGATTTAGAAAAATCTAAATTGTTTGGATTTTTTACAGACAGACTGAAAAGTCTGGCCAAACATTTTATCTCACACACTTATCTGCTAGTGTAAAGTGGGCTTACTTAAAAATATCGAAGTTGAAATTTCTTTGGCACCCTATAGTTTTTATAATACTAAGTTGAGAATTCCATAGCAATTTTGCTATTAGTGTAGTAACAAAAAACAAACTGACATCTAGAACATCATATAGTTACAATACCTCAAAATTTACATAAAAATAAAAATTCCTTTTAATAGTGTTGCTCTTAATAAATTTTACAAAATTCTACATTTCCAAATTATGGATTGTTCGAAATGACTGACACAAAAGGTCTCGCCTCGATAGTAAGTGACGCCTGCAGATCGGTAGTTGTAGTAGTTATAAACGCAGCTCTCAATGTGGCTCATGAACTTATCAAGTTCTCTCTTATACTCTTTTTGGCCTATTATCTCGGTATATGGATATTTCGCTTTGTAAGCACGCAAATACTCTTTGCCTCAACTATTATACAAATTCTCAAATATTTAATCATTACTCTTCTAGTGGGATGCCGTTTTGGATGGTTCTCTTACCGAAATGTCATCGGTATTCTCCCATAGTGCAGCTCAACGTGAAATAGAAGAGACAATCACACAACTGGAAAAATTAGAAATGCAAACAGATTTAAAGGAGTTGGAATCAGATTTTGAGAACTTCATTAATGCTGAGCTCAGAGATTCTCAACTCTTGGCAAGATCTTCACAATTTGAAGGCAATCACTCACGCAGTGCTTCAATAAGTAAACCAGATAATGGTGAACTATCAAGTAATCAAAAGGCGGCACAAACCCTTGAAATCGTATCAAACATTCTAGTTGTTACACCCGTCCCCTCTAAAACAAGTCAACTGCATGAAAAGGAGCCATCTGCGTTGTCATCACAAGAACAACTTAATGCAGAGTCACAACGTATGAAAGCTGGAACCAATACATCATCAATAGATTCAAATGTATTTAATATATCGCCTCACTCATTCGAAGAGGCTTTGCGTTTGACGAAGGAAATGTTGGCAAAGGAGGCAGAGGAAATAAGACGTCGATTACCACCATCATTCGATGAGCAAATTGATCATGAAAGCTTTTATAGAATATGATTTGTTTGGAATTGTGATATACAATAAAACTTTGGATTATAAGGACTTTTGTTAGTAGTATTAAACTTACTAAGATGACATTTTGAAAAAGAAAATAAATCCAGTATTTTTGATAATGTGTATATCCGATAACACGCGACTACCATACGGGAGATCCGTAGTTCGATTCGCGACTCCAGTCATCTTTATTGCAGGCCCCCTAGATGTTGTCGACAACAACATCGCAGTATAAGTGTCGAGATAATTGGCATGTAAAATATAGGTAAAGCTTCTCAAACAGTGACGTTCGCATTCGTCGATAAACAAGTAGGTGCCGTTTGTTGTGGATTTAAAAAAGAAGGCGTGTTTATTCACAACAACGCGAGAAGAGTACCTTATTCATGGGGTGTAAAGGGAAATTAAGTGTTTTAAGTATATTTGGTCAGTAGTTGATTTACCAGTTCTAAAGCAACACTGATATGGTCCATTTAGATAGGATATCATTGGCTGGGTAAAATACTGATTGCACGCAAGTAATGCGCACTTTTTTAAACACAAAACATAATACGCTTACTTTGAACATTTTTTTTTAGCAAAAATTTCCATTTTCGAAAGGCTTTTTTTTGCAGATTTAAATTAATAGACGAATCCAAACGTCAGCTGATTCAGAACCTATCACTTGATTTTTACTGCGATGTTGCTGTCGACATAAACGAGGGGGCTACAGATGAAATGTAGATTACTGATACAGGAATCAAAGACTCGTTTACCGCATGTTAGTCGCGTTTAAACTTGAAGATCTTTGGAAGAAAGTCAGTCGGCAATGATTGCTTTGTTAGTCTTTAGGCGTGATATTGCTCTTTTAACCTTTCGTTTTGGCGTGATCTAAACGTTCATCACACTCTGCATAACGGCGACCGAATTTTTATCCTTGTCTATACAGAAGGGATCCTCCAGTTCCAGTTCCCTTAACCATCTAGTAGAATTTTCGGAGTCCCTGATCCTCTCTATATCCCCTCTATTCCTTTCCATCCATTAAATAGCCGGTTCGCATATCTGTATTTTTCCTTGGGTTATAATTGGCTGTGGTATTGCCCTCCATCCTTTTCTTCAGTATTCACGTTCCTGATACAGAACTATGATTGGCAATTTACATGTATTCGATAGTTTGTTTGTTTAAAAAAATCAGCCTTTGCTTGAGTGTTAAGAAAGCAACACCACACACGCTTGTTTTTCATTCAACTCAAAAACAGACACAAGTGCAGACAGAGAAACCGAGCCGAGTCCAAGTTATTCGCCCATGTTCTGACAATCATGCGATTGTCAAATTACATGCGATTTGTAAATCGCCAATAAATTTTCCTCCTGTCCTACGGTTCACTCGTTTTGGAACATATATTTTGTCGGTAAAAACACATGTGTCAGCACACATTTTTCGAAGATTTGCAAGTCAGCTGTAAACTATTAAATCGCCAAATTTTAACAAAATTAGAAGAGCATTTGCACCAAAAATTTGACGGAAACATTAAACATTTTTTAAATACGCATTTTTAATAAAAATTGTTTAGAAACATATATCCTTTGGTGATCAAATAGGAAGAAAACATGTTAAATATAGGTGCATCGTTTTTTGTGTTTTTTAAATAAATTCTAGGTAAAAAATTGGAGTTCACCAGGTTGAATGCACGTGATTGACAATCGCCAAATATTAGGCGATTGCGATCTCTGTGACACCAATTTTGCGATTTGAAATCACAATCGCAAATTTCATCAAAATGCGATTGTCAGGACATGGGCGAATCTGTTTAAAACCCCGTTTTATGGTGGGCATGGTGGTGGGTAGACTGCATTTTATGAAGAGTGCGGACATTTCTGGTGCATATCCTAATATCATGGTCCTTATAAGGAGGTCGTTTGGGAGTGGTTTCGTTACTTTTACTTTGTGCTTTCATAGCCGAGAAAATACTTTAATGTGGTGGCTAAACCAACTATAAGAGTTCGTCGTCCTATGAAACACTATCCGTGACAAAAAAATATTACAAAACAACGTTGCCCAGCCTATCTTCCTTCTTACTTAAGACTATGGAGAGATTAATTGATGCATATATCATATCATCTCTTAAACCGGAAATCCTAGACAAGACTCAGCATGCCTATACGAAGGGAAAATCTACAGAAACTGCTTTACATTCGATAACCAGCCTTATTAAAAGATCCCTGGACTACAAGGAATACGCTCTTGCTTTTAACAATGTCAAACCTGAATTAATTGGGGAATTAGCCTAACCTAACCTAACCTAACCTAACCCAACCCAACCTAACCTAACCTAACCTAACCTAACCTAACCTAACCTAACCTAACCTAACCTAACCTAACCTAACCTAACCTAACCTAACCTAACCTAACCTAACCTAACCTAACCTAACCTAACCTAACCTAACCTAACCTAACCTAACCTAACCTAACCTAACCTAACCTAACCTAACCTAACCTAACCTAACCTAACCTAACCTAACCTAACCTAACCTAACCTAACCTAACCTAACCTAACCTAACCTAACCTAACCTAACCTAACCTAACCTAACCTAACCTAACCTAACCTAACCTAACCTAACCTAACCTAACCTAACCTAACCTAACCTAACCTAACCTAACCTAACCTAACCTAACCTAACCTAACCTAACCTAACCTAACCTAACCTAACCTAACCTAACCTAACCTAACCTAACCTAACCTAACCTAACCTAACCTAACCTAACCTAACCTAACCTAACCTAACCTAACCTAACCTAACCTAACCTAACCTAACCTAACCTAACCTAACCTAACCTAACCTAACCTAACCTAACCTAACCTAACCTAACCTAACCTAACCTAACCTAACCTAACCTAACCTAACCTAACCTAACCTAAACTAAACTAAACTAACCTAACCTAACCTAACCTAACCTAACCTAACCTAACCTAACCTAACCTAACCTAACCTAACCTAACCTAACCTAACCTAACCTAACCTAACCTAACCTAACCTAACCTAACCTAACCTAACCTAACCTAACCTAACCTAACCTAACCTAACCTAACCTAACCTAACCTAACCTAACCTAACCTAACCTAACCTAACCTAACCTAACCTAACCTAACCTAACCTAACCTAACCTAACCTAACCTAACCTAACCTAACCTAACCTAACCTAACCTAACCTAACCTAACCTAACCTAACCTAACCTAACCTAACCTAACCTAACCTAACCTAACCTAACCTAACCTAACCTAACCTAACCTAACCTAACCTAACCTAACCTAACCTAACCTAACCTAACCTAACCTAACCTAACCTAACCTAACCTTACCTAACCTAACCTAACCTAACCTAACCTAACCTAACCTAACCTGACCTAACCTAACCTAACCTAACCTAACCTAACCTAACCTAACCTAACCTAACCTAACCTAACCTAACCTAACCTAACCTAACCTAACCTAACCTAACCTAACCTAACCTAACCTAACCTAACTTAATTTCCCGCGTGATAGTTGCTCGATCAAACCATCATGCTATGATATCATAGATATATTCACTATTCAACATGGGTGGGAGGTGTCAAGACCCTTAAGCCGATCACGCCCATTTTTCGAATAATGCCACACATTATGAAAACGTAAACTAACTTAAAACTAATTTCCCTTTACATCCCATGGATGAGGTATGGGATAGCTTCTTTCTTTGTCGTGATTTAACACGCTTTCTTTTTTACATTCAAAACAAACGGCACCTACTTGTTTATCGATGAATGCGAACATCACTGTATGAGTAGCTTCTACTAGACATGCCGATTGACTCGACACTATACTACGAAGTTGCTGTCTAAAACATCGAGGGTGCCGGCAATGAAAGAAAAATGTTGATGACAGGGGCATGGAGTCGATCCAAATATATGTTGCTCACAATTCACCTCGAACGGGCGGTGCCATGCCCATTTAGTGGTGCAGTCCCCCATTTTAGCACAAGGCATATTTGTCTTCACGTTTCGAGATAATAACATTTATCAAGTCTTACCTACCGGTCTGTTCTGACGTGGTTACAATAGACTACTTTGGTTACAAAATCAAAAAATCGTTATACCGAATCCTTGTTACCGTGACAATTGTTACCTGCCAAGAAAGAGGTAGCAAGGTAGTTTCAAATCTTTGGAATAATATTTTGAGTTTTAAAATAAATTTTAAATTATTGGGTAAAACACTTTTAGCCCCTTTTGCTATGGAGATGTAGTGGCAAATTGTGTGGAAAGGCAACAACCGCCAAGAAACCTGCGGGACAGCTGTGACCAATTATTTATGACACAGTTTTTGTCCAATATTTTCGACTGGGCCGCTAGTGTCTTAAAATATTGATACGAAAAGCAATCATTGTTTACGTTTTTGCCATGACTTCGACATTTTATAATAGAGAAAGACATTTTAATAACTATGTTTCTCTGTAAAACCTGCATTCTCTTTGGTATTTGTTTCTCATTCTGTTTGTGTGTTAACCTTTACCCATTACGAAATCTGCTGTCGACGTTTTCATTAATCCACTGTTATTTATTGCAAGAGATTCCGAAAATTCTATTTATGATTTTTCTAATGATTTTGCTGTATATTGTGTACATATATAAAAAAGTGTTTTTTTTTCATGTAATTGTATATTGACATAGTTACTGTCATAAGTAGTGAGTGTTCCATTACTCTCCCACTTACAAATCATCTAAACATTTATTCAATTTGTAGTAGATGTCATCAGTGACTTTGCGATATTTGTTCTCGCAAGTATTGGTACATGTAGTGTGATCGAATCCAATAGTTTCATAGCGTAACTGGATGTATAGCATCTTGTCTTTGGAAACCGTTTGAATTTCATACGACGACTTCATAGTATCACTAGCCTATAAAGCAAATATACGGGTACATTAGTTTAGCGTTCACATCATTCGTTAATACTTCACAAGTGACTTCTTACCGTTGCATTGTAACAATCAAAGTACTCAGGAGATGGGACTATCTTCGAGCACTGTGAGTAGGCAGTACAGATTTTGGAACCGGCCTCGCCTACTTCTTTGCGACTCTGTTCGACTTCTTTTTCGACGCGCTGTTTAGAATTGTCCCTTTTTTCTAGACAAATCTGATACTCTTTTTCATACTCAGCTGTTGCCTCTTGCAGTTGTGGCATATAGATAGAAAAACACTCCAGACTGCGTGGGGAACCTAAGGTCCTACTTGATCGTAAAATCGTCGAGATCAAGTTATTCTCTACCATTGGTATGGCATTGTGATCACCACTGGCCAGAGAAGCAGCGACAGCGAATATTGCAACGACAATTAAAATTACTTTCGACATTTCTTTGGTTCTCTTTCAATTGTTACTCGATAATAACGTCTATGAGCTGCTGGTGCGACAATTTATACTAGAAACCATTGGTTCTTGAAATTGTTTTTGCAAATTCTATAGTACTTTACCGTATTGTTGGAGGGGGCCATAAATTAATATTAGCACTGAAAGTACCTGGAATATTGTGTACGCTATCAATTTGCCACATCAGATTAGATATTCGGAAAATACCTTTTGTTGCTAAATATAAACAATTACTGGAAGTAATAATAAGTTTCCTGTTTTAATTTCATCAAGATATGGACATTGTATCATTTCGAAGATCATTGTCAATTGTTGTGAATTACCTACGGCACCTACTTGTTTATCGACGAATGCGAACGTCACTGTTTGAGAAGCTCTTACTAGACATGCCGATTGACTCGACACTAATACTGCGAAGTTGCTGTCGACAACATTCGAGGGGAGCCGACAATGAAAGAAAATTTTTCTTTTAAGATGACTGAAGCCAGGAGTTGTACCTGTGATCTCCCGCATGGTAGTCGCGTGTTCTAACAACTATGCCACGACCGGTCCCTGTATGTAAATTTACTTACTTTTAAAAAAGGGGTTCGAAATGAGCACGCCAACTATAGCGCGATTAGCATATAAGGACCTGTCGAGTGTTATGTGAAAAACTAAAGCCAGTTTTATCCAAACTGATCAGACTGGCCGTGGCATATTTTGTTTTAATAGGAATTAGTTGGAAATCTTTAATGGGAATCATGTATATCAACATCACGAGCCGCTTAAATAGCTACCAATCAATTGAAGTAAACATCTTTGGTATGCCAATCAAAGCAACATACATATGTATTTTGTTCATCAATCAATTTTATTAAGAATTTTTTATCCTTTTACCACAACTTCAATATCTTCAGAAATTTTTATATTGTATCACTTATCCAAAAATCTTTTCCTACCCGTTCGATATGACTCAGTCGAAGTTCTTGACGGTAGCTCAACCACATATGGATACCTACTAAAACTGCCCTGATCCATAAGACCGGCACTTAAGCGTTCAACTCGCTCTGACATACTAGCACGATCGATTGTACCCATAAGATAATCCCACTAATAAAACCAAAATCGAAATATTAATCATTTCAATTATAAAATTTAGTTGCATACTTACCATAAAGAATACAGAAAATCCTAATGCGAATGTCAATACTAAGACCATGGAAAATTTAGCCAACTGCATTAGTACTGCAAAAATTGAATGCCAGATCAAACATAACAATGGTTTTACTAAAGTACTGATGAGATCACATAATTTACACATTAGTGTCATATCGGTTGGTTCATAATAGACTTGTGAATTTGGCATGGATAACAGGGATTTAGTTTTAGTTTTGTTGTTGAATTTTTAAACTTATTTTCCAAATAAAATGTAAACGAAATTTTTGTGGTTGTCACAATTTGTTATGTTATGAAGAAGTAAAGTTTTACTCGTAGCATAAGATAAGTTTTACTGATAATAAGTTGGCACATATACAAATGTGTAATTTTTCTTAAATGTTTTCAAGGATAATACGTGATTCAGTTGAATTATATGTAAAAATGTGATTAAACTTGTATGGGAAACGAGTAATGTTGTCATAGGTGATCCAATTTTATAGGAACTATGTATATAAAGACATGATCCAATATCTATCATTGACAAAAGGGGAATTTAGTGGTCCAAACAATTTATATTTGAGTGTAACACATACAAAACGTCACTTTAGACCATTGGTTTCATAGATCAAAATTTGATTCATGGCTTTTCATGTTTTTGATCCTTGTCCGTCTGTCTAACTGTCCGGCTAGTACGCACGATAACTTTCGCAGCACGTAACCAATTGTTTTGAAATTTTACGTGCGTAAATATTTTCCCAAAACTACTTACGGGATTGCATATGAATTTCTGGAACCTTTATAAAAATAAACCATTCTGCCCACTTTAGATATCGAGTAAAAATATTAATACTGCCAACGCTATTGTCCCTAAATGTTTATACTTGCATATTTTATGTTTTTACTGAAGGTGAGGGTGTATGTAAGTCGATTATCCCAATCGATTATCGATTGTTTTAATCAGAACTTAAGTTACTCAACTATATCGATTCAAAAAGCGATTCTCGATAAAATGTATTGGCTAGTCCAACATAATATTTCTGGTCCATCCAAGGAAGTTTTGGTCGCCCCCTCCTGCGCCGCCTTCAAGTTAATTGCCGAAGACTTCTCGATCTGGAGAACATTTTCATTCATTCGTACAATGTATCCATGTCAGCGAATTCGGACCATTTCAACACGATTTGGGTCCATATATTTTGCGAAGTATTTTTTCTCGAAGACTTACAGTATAGATTGATCCGCTTGTGACATTACCCACGATTCAGCGTTGAAGAGCAAGACAGATAGAATCAGTGTCTGGTAGAGTTTAATCATTGTTCATCAAGAGATGGCTTTGTCACTAAATCGCTTGATTAGCGCATAGTAGCAGCCGATTGCAATCAATACTCGTCTCTTGATTTCCAGGCTGACATTAGTATTTTTGTTTACGGTAGCGCCAAGGTAGAGAAAATCATCCACCACTTCAAAGTTTTAGTTGTCAATGGTCACGTAGCGTCTCAAACGAGTAAACTCATTGTTCGTTGAAACAAATAATTTGGTTTCGTCCTCATTTATCACCAGACACACTTTTGCCGACTGCTTTTCAATGCTCGAAAAGGTCGGAGTAACATCCCGCTGTCCTCGGCCAATCATATCTACATATGTATATCGTCGGCATACGCGAGCAGCATATGACTTTTGTGGAAGATGGTACCATTCCTGTTTACTGCAGCCTTCCGCATGATCATCTCCATTACGATGTTAAAGTGATCGTATGACAAACTATAGCCTTGTCGAAAACCTCGCTTGGTAGAAAAAATCCTTTGTCAGATTTTTGCCAATTTTCACCAAAGACATCGTGTCAGTCAGTGTCATCTCGCAGTCGTATTTTTTGCTGGGATACCAAACTCAGCCATAGCATCTAACAATTTCTGTCGTATCGGACTGTCGAATGCAGCTTTGTAGTCTATGAACAGATGGTAAGTGTCGGTCTGCGTTTCTTGGGTCTTCTCTAGAAAAGCCACACTGATAAGGTCCATTCAGGTTCGCTAGGATGGGCTTTTGTCTTTCACATAACATACTAGACAGGATCTTGTATGCGATGGGTAAAAGGCTGATCCCGCGATAATTGGTACACACACTTGGGTCGCCTTTCTTATGCTCACCACATAGAACACTCAGATTCCAATAAACGGGCATGCATTCCTTAAGCCAAATCATGTTTATAAGTTGGTTCATTCATGTTTCCAACACATCGCCTCCGGCTATAAAAAGCTCTACCGGCAGTCCATCGGCTCCCACAGCTTTGTTGTTTTTAAGCCGTGCAATTGCCGTGCTGATCTCGTTTTGACTCGGTGGTGGACAGTCTACTCCATCGTCGATGATTGGTTTGATTTCGTCACACTCTGAATGTCAGTAACCAGATTTCCGTCTCCGTCCTTCCAGGTGGGAATCCCTGGTCCAAAAACTTAGCTTTTTACCTTTTGGTAGAATCTTCGGGCTTCACCTTTCATCTCGTCATCTCCCTCCTCTTCTCATTATAACGCTCCGTCAGCACACGCGTCATCATTGGCTGCAGTTTTGCCTTGTATGCAGCATCTATTTCCTCAGACTTTTCGCAACATTCATCATCGTACCAGGACTTGTCTGAGCGTGGTTTACCATAACCCAGTACGGTCGTTGCGGCAGTGGTCATAGATTTCGCAATATGCTGCCACTGTGTGTGTCGGAAACATAAAAAAAAAAATTGGTTGGTTTGTTTGAAGTAATTGAGAGAGTTGGTTGGAGTAGGCATTGGCTATCTCGGTGGTATGCAGCTCTGTGATGTCTAGCTTCCTTTGCGTGTGGTTTCGCGCGTTTTAAGCACTGCTTAATCGCGTGCGTACCTTGGCTGCAACTAGGTTGTGATCAATATTTGCACTGCGCATCACAAGCACATCCACAATTCTTGAGACATGCCTTCCATAGATTACCACGTGACATACCTGATTTCTTGTCTTTTGGTCAGAGGAAATTCAGGTTGCCTTGTGGATATCTTTATGCGGGAATCTGGTTCCAGTCACTCACTACCATGTTTCTTGCAGACGCGAAACTAACCAATCTAAATTCGTTTTTGGAGGTGCTGTTGTGTAGACTGAATTTTCCAACTGCTGAACCAAGGGACCGGCCGTGGCATGATTGTTAGAACTCGCGACTACAATGCGGGAGATCCGTAGTTTCGATTCCTGTCTCTAGTCACCTACATTTTTCTTTCATTGCCGACCCCCTCGGTATTGTCGATAGCAACTTCGCAGTATAGTGTCGAGTCAACCAGCATGCCTAGTAAAAAGCTTCTCAAACAGTGACGTTCGCATTCGTCGATAAACAAGTAGGTGCCGTTAGTTGTAAATCTAAACAAATAGAAAGCATGTTAATTCACAGCAATGCTAGAAGATATCCCATACCTCATTCATGGGGTGTAAAGGGAAAATTAAGTTAAGTAAGAACCAAGATGATTAATTAAGTTAAGTAAGAGAATAACGGCAAGACTACTAAATTAAGACTAAATAAAGTTAAGTTAAGTAAGAGAATGAGGACAAGACTAAGTTAATGGTATCATCGAACAAAGTTTCCTCCCTTTAGGAACGCAGCGTGAACATTGAGAACTATTGATTTGAGTTAGTGGATAAATGCATCTTCCTCGGATCCACCATGTACAAAAACAACATTGTCAAACGGAGAATTGTGCTCTCAAACGGGTGTTTCTTAGGGTTACGCGAGCACTTCATAAACACCACCACCAGTCCAACTGTATCAAACACTATCAAATCAAATACTACCGGTCATACTGTATGCCTCCGAATCTTGGGTGCTTACACAGGCGGATGCAGTTCATCTGGCGGAGATTGAGAGAAAAATACTCCGCAAAATATATGGACCCATTTGCGTAAACAGCGAGTTCAGGATTCGGATGAACCATAACCTGTACGAGTTATACCACGACATTGATGTGGTTAAGCAAATCAAAATGCAACGATTACGCTGACTATGACATGTCGTGTGTATAGACGAGGAAACTCCAGCACGAAAGGTATTATATTAAGACCTCGAAGGACGGCACAAAAGAGGGAGACCCCGACTACATTGGAATGACCATGTGGGGGAATCACTGACACTGCTTGGTAGTACTGAATGGAGACGGTGCGCATAAGATCGAAGCGAATGCAAATCTCTTATCATTTCAGTCTCTGACTTATACACTAAATACTTATGTTGTGAAATTGTTTTTAAGGCTAATAATAATATGAACTAGGAGCATCTTTTCTTCTCCTATTTTAGCATTAAAATCTGCTAGAACAATTTTAATGTCATGGGCGGCGCAGCGGTAAAATATTTCCTCCAAGCGCTCTCAGAATACATCTTAATATCCTCGCCTATGTCTTCCGTCGGGGCGTGTACACAAATTAGCGTGATGTAAAATTGTTTCGTATAGTGACTAACAGGGTTAAACCGCGAGACCAGATGTCGAAGTCCCTTGTCGACTATAAATCCACATTCAAATTCGTGACTTTCTGCAGGTTAGCTGTAAAAGCTGTCAAAGTCCTTTCGTCGTGTGCATCGCTGTCCGGTCCATCGTATTTTCTGTATGGCGGTGATGTCATCCTTGTATTTTTCGAAGTCATCTGCCAATTGGATAGGGGCATCATCTTTGTAGAGAGTTTGGACATTCCACGTGGATAGCCTTAAATCATAGTCCTTATAAAGCTTGCGGGATTCGTCAAGATTTAGGGAGATTCTGGTTTTTTTTCTCGTGTTTTCATAATAGTTTTTTTTTATTTAGGAATAGAGGCTTCTAAGGTTTTCGCACCCGATCCCAGGTTTTCGGGGCTACCAAAGCCAATAAGAGAGCCTTTATATTGAGCTTCATTAACTTATGTTACCCATCAATAGGACGTTGTGAGCTGCTTGGAGAGAAAGAGATTCTGGTTATTCCGAAGTGAATAACTATCAGAAAACTCAAATTAGAAATTCTTCCATCCCCCGAAGGACAATTCTGGTATATTATTTCTATAACAAAAGGATGACTCAATTCACTTGCATTTATAAACAAATCTTAATGGTAATCCTGCTAAAAAATATAAATTTATTGCTGTTATAATTCTAAATCAAACAAAAAAATAAAACCTCAATGTTTCTTGACCTAATGCCGTCATTATTTTCAAGTATTTCAAATTTTGATAAGAATCATAGGTAAAGCACCTACCTACGATAAAGCGTGCCACACTCGTACACACTTACAGCCACAGCGCACAAACTGACAACGATCAGAGTTCATCGTGGTCATTTATGATCGTCTGTGGCCATTTCCATTATCAGTTATTACATAAATCGATGATTAGTTTTAATGGTATATTAAAGTCATGAAGATTTATATCTTTGCTATTCATTATTTTGATATCAAAAGATAGTGATCTTAGTCAGAGCATCTAAAATTCGTTCCACTTATATTTATTTTTATGTTCTTAAAAATGTTTGACATAATTGATATTCAAAATTATGTGTATTTCAATCATCATATCGTTATGACAATTGATTTATAATAGCCGAGCTATTATTATTCACAAAAAAAATAACACCGTGCCTCTTAATTTCCGATAATGATTTGCGCAATATTTATTTCTTTTATTGTATTTGATTGATAATGATATATTGATCGAATAATAAATTTTCGCAACCGGAAATTGTATTATATATTTAAGTCATTGCAAAAAGCCCCGACTTTTTTTGTAGATTTCAAAAAAATAATGAATCAAAATAGTTGGTGTATCGCACTTGATCAAATCAAATTCTTGTTGTTATATGTTAATTTCTATATCTTACAATTTATGAGGTGCATTTATAAAAGAACAAAGACTTTTAGAAATATTATTTGTGTAAAAATATATGAAAACCCCATGAATATTCATATTTCTATCGACTTTTCCACATAAGGGACTAGATACCCTCTAGATTCATTTGAGGCTTTGGCTTGTATTTATATCTTTATGACAAGGCTTAATCTAAATGACCCGTATAAACACGTGCAGGTACGTCAGAAATCCTCGCGAATGCAAATAGTTCGCGGTACCTGTTGTTAAAATCGATGTCATCGTTAAAAATTTAAAGTACAATACTAATCAGCAGTGGTATCTTAGTTTATTGATTAACAGATTATTAACTCGCATTTGTCGATAACATAGTGGGAACTACAATATTTTGTTTTGTTTTCATTGGTTATTATTTGCACACATTGTAGTTCATTATTGAGAAAGAATTTTAGGAATTGCGACATGGCTATTTTTAGTATGTTATGTTAATCTAATTAATAAAAGCTGTAGAAAGGGGCTTACCCGCATTTAGGGCTATTTGTTTATCTTATTTAGATTGTACAATGTACATACTAGTAAATATGCTGAGGTAATGGGGGCTAACGCTTGAAATTATTGAAAAGTATATATATTTAAACAAAAAGCTTAATTTCCCTTTACACCCCATGTATGAGATCTTGAATAGCTTCTCGCGTTGTTGTGAATTAACACGCTTTCTATTTTTAGATTCACAATTATCGGCACCTACTTGTTTATCGACGAATGCGAACGTCACTGTTTAAGAAGCTCTTACTTGACATGCCGACTGACTCGAGACTTATACTGCGAATTTGCTGTCGAAAACATCGAGGGGGCCGGCAATGAAAGATAAATTTATTTTTTTATTTTTAAAATGACTGGAGCCAGGAGTTGAACCTGGGATCTCCCGCACATTATTCGCCGGTTCTAACCATCATGCCACGGGGTTTTTTAGTAGAATGGGGAATTTTCTAATTTGAGTCTTTCTGATTGTTATTCATTTGAGAATAACCAGAAGCTCTTTTTGAAGGTTCCCAAGCAGCTCACAACGTCAGAGAGATCACGTATTCCCCGGACAATGAAACTGAACTACCGTTCAGTGGTAGCAAATGTGAGAAGGCGTAATGTTGAGTAACTTAAACGGCATGCTACCACCGATGCGTCTTAGGAAGTAGATAACAGAAGTTACTGAAGCTCAACACAGAGGCTCTCTTAGTGGCTTTGGCAGCCCCACGAAACTAGGATCAGGCGCGGTGACCTAATAAACAAACCAATTATTGTGAAAACACGAAGAAGAAAAAAACACGAAAAGAAAAAATAAGAACCCCCAAATATTGACGACCCCTGCAAACGTTATAAGGACCATGATTTAAGGATATGCATCTAGAATGTCGGAACTCTCTACAGAGTTGGTGCCTCTATCCAACTGCACATTACGTTAAAATTGTTCTGGAAGATTTTAATGCTAAAATAGGAAGGGAAGATGCTCTTGATTCAGCAGTCGGAAAATTCAATCTACACAACAACACCTCCGATAACGGATTCAGACTTGTTAGTTTCGCGTCGGCAAGAAACATGGTAGTGAGTGGAACCAGATTCCCGCATAAAGATATCCACAAGGCAACCTGGCTATCTACCGATCAAAATACAAGAAATCAGATTCATCATGTGGTAATTGATGGAAGGCATGTCTCAAGCGTCATGGACGTGCGTGGGATTCGCGTTGCAAATATTGACTCGGATCGCCACCTAGTTGCAGTCAAGGTAAGCAGTGCTAAAAACGCTCGTAACCAAACGCAAAGGAAACTAGACATCACAAAGCTGCATACCACCGAGATAGCCAATGCTTACTTCAACCAATTCTCTCACTACTTCGAACCAATTCTAATGTTCCCGACACCCAATGGCAGCGAATTCTATGACCCCTCCCGCAACGACCGTACTGTGTTATGCAAAACAACGCTCAGACAAGCGCTGGTACGATGATGAATGTCGCGAAATGTCTGAGGATATGGATGTTGCATACGAGGTAAAATTGCAGCCAATGACGATGCGTGCGGTGACTTAGCGTTATAATGAGAAAAGGAGGAAGATGAACCGCCTGTTCGGGCGGAAAAACGTCTGCGGAAGAAATGACAGAGCTAGGATATCGAAAACTACAAGGATAGAGGTGAGGCCCGAAAGTTCTACCAAAGGGTTAAAAGCAAAAGGGATCACCACCTGTAAGGACAAAGACGGAAATCTGGTCACGGACACTCAGAGTGTGCTGCAAATATGAAGGGAACAATTTCAATCTCTACTCGTTCCCGAAGGCAGCATAAGTGACAAAATTACAGCAATCATCGACGATGGAGTGAACTGCCCACCAAAACGAGATCAGCACGGTAATTGTATGGCTTAAAAACAACAAAGCTGGGGGAGGCGATAGACTGCCGGCAGAGCTTTTTAAAGCGGCCGCGATGAGCTGGTAACATGCATGTACCAGCTTATAAACACGATTTGTCTCATGGAATGCATGCCCGATGATTAGAATCTGAGTGTTTTTTTTGTCCTGTGCCTGTACCAATTATCGTGGGATTTGCCTTTTACAATCGCATACAAGGTCATGTTTGGTGTGTTATTTGAAAGACTAAAGCCCATTTTAGCGAACCTGATTAGACTTTACCGGTGTGGCTTTAGACCTGGTAAATCCACGACCGACCAGATATTCACACTAAGACAATTCCTGAAAAGATATGCAAGATATGCAGATCGACATCTACCACCTGTTTATCGACTACAAAGCTGCATTTGACAGTTGATACGACAGAAATTATTGGATGCTATGGTTGAGTTTGGTACCCCGCGAAGCTTATACGACTTTGCGGGATGACACTGACTGACACGAAGTCTTCAGTGAAAATTGGCAAAAATCTGTCAGAGCCATTTCTACCTAGCGAGGCTTTAGACAAAGCGACAGTCTGTCATGCAATCTCTTTAACATCATAATGAAGATGACAAACACGACTGGCACCATTTTTAATAAAAACCACATGTTGCTCGCATATGGCGATGATATAAATATCCTTGGCCGAGGACAGCGGGATGTTACTGCAGCCTTTTCGAGTATTGAGAAGCAGTCAGCAGAAGTGGGTCTGGTGATTAATGAGGACAAAACGAAGTTATTTGTTTCAACGAACAAAGAGTTTACTCGTTGGGAAAACAGCGTGAACGTTGACAACTATAGCCTTGAAGTGGTAGATGAGTATGTCTACCTCGGCTCCGCCATTAACAAACATGAAAATGTCAACCTGGAAATCAAGATACGAGTATTGATCGCAAACTGCTGCTACTATTCGCTGAGCAAGCGTTTTAATGATAAAGCCTGCTCTCGACGAACGAAGATCCTCTACCAGACACTGATCCTACCTGTCTTGCTCTACAGCGCAGAATCCTGGGTAATAACGCAGGCAGATCATTCTTTTCTGGGAGTTTTCGAGAGAAAAACACTACGCGCAAAATATGTGGACCCATCATCGTTAACGGCGAGTACCGTCGTCGAATGAATCAAGAGCTGTACAACGACCTCGACATATTATGAGCGACATCGACATCATGCGCATCCTATCAGACCGAATGCACGGACTTGGACACGTTGTACGAATGGATAAAAATGCTCCAACTCGAAAAGTCTTCGGCAATAAAGAAGGAGGGTCAGGAGGAGGCGACCAAAATGTCGATGGGTGGACCATGTGAAAGCCGTTATCCTAGCTTGGTGAGACGAACTATCTACGGAGCGCAAAAAAACTGAAGCGCTTGGAATACTAAAAATAGAGGGTAGGTATGTTTGAGAAAAATGTTAGAAGGGAAATACTAGTGGGGGTCGATCATAAATGTTATCTCTCTATGAGGTACCCCATGGGAGCGGCAGGAGCTGATTTCATAAACAAAATTATGAAAGTAAAATAATTGAATAGGGACCATCTTAAGGTTAGAAATACCGTAGTATGAAATGTGAAAAGTGTCTTATTAAAAACCGGGGGTTCGATTTTGATTTTATACTCATGGTTTCTTGAAATTCATCGTAGATTATGATTTCGATAACCGCTTGGTCAAGAAAAAAATTTACCCACTCTAATGTACATAGCTTCAATTAAAAATCGTTTCATTTCAATAACTCAAGACTTAACCAATATCTTTCATTGGGTGAGGGTATTCATCAGTCAGTCTACACGTCTGAAATTTCTGTACCGCTTCATTAATGATTCACTGTTGTTAAGCTGGCAGTAGATTATTTTGCTCTTTGTTCACACAGTTATCGCTGTTCCGGCATCAATGTGCAATAAATTGCTAATTTGGTGCACTTTTTTATTTGCAAAGGAAAAAAAAATAAATAAATTTAATTCAATTCTTCGAATTCAAATTACATTTGTCCTATTTATAAGAAATTTTTAAAATTCCTAAACAACTGGATTGTAATATTCTATTTTTAAATTGTGGCAATATTGTTTTTTTTTTTGTTGTGACTATCAGTCTTGCAATTATTGTTAACTTACATGTACATTATACAACTACAGTTATTGATACTTAATTTATTGATAGGTCATAAATATATATGATAAGTTGCAGAGGAAACGCAAAATGCATTGATACCACAGACATCACGTTTTTCTCGGACTCTATGCACTAAAATTTAACTGAGAATTTCGTCTTCGTCTTGAAGTACCTCAACACCACGAAATAGGGAAGTATACTTGCTCTAAACTATAAAGCTTTTACAGGGACTAGTTAAAGGAGTTTAGACACAGAAACATAATTTCCCTTTGCACGCCATGAATTGACGTTGTTGTGAATTAACACATCCTCTTTAGTGGCGAGTACTTGACATGCCGTGGCCGGCCGTGGCATAGTGGTTAAAACACGCGACTACAATGCGGGAGATCCGTGATTCCATTCCCGGCTCCAGTCATCTACATTTTTCTTTTATTGCCGGTCCCCTAGATGTTGTCGTCAGCATCTTTGCAGTATAAGTGTTGAGCTAATCGGCGTGTCTAGTAAAAACTTCTCAAACAGTGACGTTCGCATTCGTCGATAAACAAGGAGGTGCCGTTTGCTGTGAATCTAAAATAGAAAGCGTGTTAATTCACATCATCGCGAGGAGCATCTCATACCACATTCATAGGGTGTAAAGGGAAATTAAGTTTTAAGTTGACATGCCGATTGCCTCGACACCATACTGCGTCACTATTGGATAAAAGAAATGTAAATGACTGAGATGGGAATCGATTCCTAGATCTCCCGGCGTGATAGCCGCGTGTTCGAACTATCATGTTACGGCCGGCCCCAGACCACATGTAAAAACAAAAAATGTGTCAATGAGTTGACATAATTTCGCGAGAAATAAAAAAAAAAACGTTTTCATAAATTGTGGAACAGGTGTGTAAGATGTCTTTTCCGGTAGCTTGTTATCTATTTTCTAGGAAAACATAAATGTATTGTGTTTATATCGGGCATTTTCCACATAAACCGATTTAATGTAATTAAAGTTGACACCAATTTTAATTACAGTTAATGAATGGTTTTTAACATATTCGAAGAATTAAGCTTCCATAATAGTTAATATGAAAGCGCTTATGACTTTTCATAAATCTTAAATATTTTCGCCAGTTTGAAAAATAAGCCTAATGTGATTAAATGTTTAATTGCAGTGGGATATTAATCTATACAGTGTTCCCTCTATTAACATAATCAACAATCATTAGGAACTTGGGGAATGACCCAGTGCATAATGTAGGTCTAGCTGAGTACAACATGAATCTGTATACCAAAGTTTTCTAACACGCTCAATATTTTGATATACGGTTGAAAAAACCGTTTTTTCGGGACTTTTCTTTGTGATGAACTGATAACTCTTGTCAACTCTGAACTCCAGTACTCCCTAACAATCGCATTCTTCAAGACCTACGTGTAATAAGTTTGCAAGAACTCACCTCCTCCATTTGCTAATCTCCATCCAATTAGATCTAGGCGATAAGATAGCACTATCGATTTTCTTTTGAATTTCTAATACGTATATCTACTAAATTCGAATCATAATCATATAGTCCTCAATCAACTGATACCATCATCACTCAGTCAGTCAGTCGTCTTT
The DNA here is from genome assembly GCA_964034835.1 of Muscina levida. NCBI lineage: Eukaryota > Metazoa > Arthropoda > Insecta > Diptera > Muscidae > Muscina > Muscina levida. The sequence goes on along the minus strand of OZ035880.1, from coordinate 142,652,546 downwards.
TGTATAAAAACAAATACAGAACTTTTCGTTCATTCAGTCATTCATACGAGTAGAGTACATAGTACAACGAGTCATCCGAAATGTCGAAAACACTTTTAATAACCTGCATCGTCTTTGCCGCTGCTTCCCAGGTGTGGTGCCATGATCCCATACTTATGGGCGAGGACAATTTGGCCAATGCCATTTTACGGTCAAGCGAATCTATTGGCAATAATCCTGGACGTAGTGTGGAATGCTTCGGCGTCTATTTGCCACTACTGACTGATGCCACCAATCGTTATGAGAAAGAGTATGCAAAATGTATTACGACTTCCGAAGCCGCTGCACTAGCTATTGAGGCTGAAGTTGCCACAAGTCGCACCAAAGTTCTTAATGATGGTGAAGAAATCTGCGGATTATTCACAAAATGTTCTGGACTTGAATCATTAGATTTCTTCTCATGCAATCACGATGCGGTAAGTGTAACACGGATCACTGACCTTTACGTGCAATTTTCACTCACCTCATTTGTTTTTTTTTTTTTTGTATTCTTTAGGGTGGCGTTGCCTCCACCAAGTCGTATGAGATCCAAACTCTGTCCAAGAATAGGATGCAATACATTGCCAATGAACAAAAACAAGTGGAATACAACAAAGCAAAATGCACAGACAAGTGTGCCGATGCTTATGCCACAGAAACCAATAGGCTATACGGTCAATTGGAGGCTTGCTTAGCTGGCCAACCCAATTTCCCTGAGGTATCAACTGAAGAGCCTGCGACTACTACTGCCATTTGGGAATAATTATTTAATAATTCACAATAATATTGTCTAAAATAGAGGAGTAAAAGTACTTGTACTCTCGGCGGTAGAGAAAATAATACATGTCAGTATTTAAAATAATTTGCAATTATGATATTTATTAAATTTAGTATAAGATTTAAATAAGGTGATTTACTTTGTCGATATGTATTTGAATTATATGTGAAAATGTCATGTAAAATTCGTAATCCTGTAGGAAAGTTATAAAATGTAGTGATTCATAAATTGATGCTCTTTGTGAGTGGGAAAAATTCTACAAAATAGGGAAATGTTGAAGACTTCATAGGAACGATGGGAAGGCAAAACTTTATGATCTTATTTATTAATAATTTAAGGGAAAATATTTTAAGTTACATACAGCATTTTTAACTACATTTTAGTAACCAAAAGCAAATAAAGCTACACTTCGCTTGAATGCATTCCTCCGACAGAGACAAGGGCTATTCGCAACAACTCTCTCAATTACTGCAAACAAACACCCATAATTTTGATGTTCCTGACATACTGCAGCAGCATATTGCACATTCTAGGCCGTGCCAAGCTCAGACAAGTCCGGATATGATCAAGAAGGCCACATATTGCTTGAGGAAAAGGACGCTGCATACATGGCAAAACTGCAGACAATGAAAAAACGAGAAAACGATGCAAAGAGAAGGACGAAATTGCTCTTTTAACAGAAAAAGCGTCTTTGGAGGAGAAAAGAGAAAACCAAATGATCTACCGAAAGGTAACAATTAAAGGTTATGGACAGGCACCTGTAAAAATAAGGATGGAAATTTGGCGTCTGGCAAATATGGAGAGAACTCTATTGTACACTGCTTGTTACCGTAACTTGCAACGAAATCACGCTATTCATCGATAACGGAGAAGACTAACCACCTCCGAGGCTAAACAGGGTCGTACATCAATTATACTTCTTAAAAGCAATAAAAAGGTATTTAAGGACGGCAGTGATCAGCTGATAGAATGCATGCACCAGCTCGTAAACATGATTTGGCAAAATAAATGCATGCTTGCCCGATAATTGGAACCAGAGTGTTCTATGTCCTACTGACTGACTTAAGTGGCCCATTACAACTGACGAACGTGGTACATAATTAAGAGGCCTGAAGTATTAAAGAATTCCACACGCAAAGAATTCGGTCTTCTGCGTGCGTTCTCTAGTTAGTCCTTACAGCGAAACTCGCTGTCGACACAGATTCTTCTTCTTCTTAATTGGCAGCAGCAACAGAAATTCATCTATTAGTAGCCGCATATAGAAAAGTATTCCAAGCGCTTCGGTATTTTGCGCTCCGTAGATAGTTAGTCACATCTAGTGTAGATAACAGCTCCTTTACCTGGTCCATCCAACGAAGTTTTGGTCGCCCCTTCCTGCGTCGCCCATTTACTTTATTGCCGAAGACTTTTCGAGCTGGTGCATTTTCATCCATTCGTACAACGTGTCCAAGCCAGCGCATTCAGTCTTTTCGAACGCGCTTGACTACGTCGATGTCGCTGTACAGCTCAATCAGCTCATGATTCATTCTACGACGGTACTAGCCGTTAACGACGATGGCTTCACATATTTGGCGAAGTATTTTTCTCTCGAAAACTGTAGAGCAATACAGGTAGGATCAGTGTCTGGTAGAGTTGGATTTTTGTTGTTCGAGAGAGGGCTTTATCATTAAAGCGCTTGCTCAGCGCATATTAGAAGCGGTTTGCGATCAATACTCGTCCCTTGATTTCCAGGCTGACATTATTTGTTTTAGCTTATGCTGGAGCCGAGATAGACAAACTCATATACCACTTTAAAGTTATAGTTGTCAACTTTCACGCAGCGTCCCAAACGAGTTGACTCTTTGTTCGTTGAAACAAATTACTTGGTTTGTCCTCATTAATCACCAGATTCACTGCTGCCGACTACTTTTAAATGCTCGAAAAGGCCGCAGTAACATCTCGCAGTCCTCAGCCAATGATATTTATATCATCGGCATACGCGATCAGCATGTGGCTTTGGTTAAAAATGGTGACAGTCGTGTTTACTGCGCCTTCCGCATGATCATCTTCATTATGATATTAAAGAGATTGCATGACCGACTATCGCCTTGTCTAAAGCCTCGCTTTGTAGAAAATGGCTCTGTTGGATGTGTTCCTATTATCATTAAAGACTTCGTGTCAGTCAGTGTCATTCGGCAAAGTCGTATCAACTTTGCAGGTTTACCAAATTCAGCCAAATTCTTTTGTATAAAAGTACTTTTTATAACAATAAGTACTTTTATTGGCCCAAAAATACCTTTCTGATGTACAAAGTACTTTTTTGTATCAGAATACTTTATTGTACTTTTTAGTTCATAGTACTTTTATTGTACTTTTTAATTTTTATGCCAAAAGTAATTTTATTGCCCCAAAAGCACTTTTCTGTTGCACACAGTACTTTTTTTGCACCAGAGTACTTTTTTCTACCAAAAAGTACTTACAATGTACTTTTTTGCACAAAGTACTTTTTTTGTACCAAAGTACTTTTTTGTACCTAAAAGTACTTTTAATTTGCTTTTCGGCACAAAGTATTTTTTTTATACCAGAGTACTTTTTTTGTACCGAAAAGGACTTTTTGTCATAAAAAAAGTTCTTTGGTACAAAAGAATGTTCTTTGTACCAAAAAGTACTATGAACCAAAAGTTATTTTTTGGTACAAATACCTACTCTTGTACAAAAAAAGTACTTTGTACGACAAAAAGTATTTTTGGGTCATTAAAAGTACTTTTTGGCATAAAAAAGTACTTTGGTACAAAATAAAGTACTTTGTGCCGAAAAGAACGTTTAAAGTACATTTTGTTCCTAAAAATAACGCTGGTACTAAAAAAGTACTTCGTGCAACAGAGAAGTGCTTTAGGACCATAAAAAGTTCTTTTTGGCCTAAAAAAGTACTTTTGGTGCATAACTTTGGTACTTAGCTTGCGAGCCAAGAGCCCAAACAAAGACCTGGATCGCGAACCAAGAGCCACAAAATTTCAAATAGATTGAGCTGGCTCTTAGCTCGCGAACCAGATCTTTATTTGGGCTCCAGGCTCTCTAGTCTAGAGCTCATTTGAAATTTTGTGGCTTCTGGCTCGCGAGCTGAGAGCTCAGCCAATACGAACCCTGGTGCAGGCACGTTGCCAGCTTAACGCCGCCGGCTTAAAAAAGCTCTGCCGGCAGTCCATCGGCTTCCGCAACTTTGCTATTTTTAAGCCGTGCAATTGCCGTGCTGATCTCGTTTTAGCTTGGTGGTGGACAGTCTACTCCTACGTCGATGATTGGAGATTTCGTCACTTATGCTGCCTTCGGGAACGAGCAAAGAACGAAAGTGTTGCCTCAATATTTGCAGCACACTCTGAATATCAGTGATCAGATTTCCGTCTCCGTTCTTAAAGGTGGGCTTCCCCGGGTCCATAAACTTTGCTTTTTACCTTTAGGTAGATCTTTCGGGCTTTACCTGTATCCCTGTAATTTTCGATATCCTGAATCTCTCTTTTCTTCCATAGACGTTTTTTTCGCCTTAAGAGGCGTATCATCTCCCTCCTCTTCTCATTATAAAGCTCCCTTTGCCCAGTATGGGTCCAGGCTTGGTACCAGTCGGGAACATCAGAATTAGCGCGGTTGGTTCAATGTAATTGAGAGAGTTGGTTGGAGAAAGCATTGGCTATCCCGGTTGTATGCAGCTTTGTGATGTCTAGTTTCCCTTGCGTTTGGTTACGAGCGTTTTTAGAACTGCTTAATCGCTTGCTTACCTTGGCTGCAACTAGATGGTGATCCGAGTCAATATTTGCACCGCGCATCACACGGCGTCAATTACCACGTTACAAATCGGGTTTCTTGTATTTTGATCGGGATATATCCAGGTTGCCTTGTGGATATCTTTATGCGGGAATCTGGTTTCACTCACTACCATGTTACCATGATGCGTTATCGGAGGTGTTGTTGTACAGACTGAATTTTCCGACTGCTGAATCAAGAGCATCTTCCCTTTCAATTTTAGCATTTGAAACTACCAGGACAATTTTGTCATGTGCAGGACAGTAGCCATAAATTTATTCCAGGAGCTCATGGAATGCATCTATAATGTCCTCACCTTTGTCATCCGTCGAGGCGTGTACACAAATCAGCGTAATGTAAAAATTTTTCGCCTTGGTGCGAATAGTGGTCACTTACAGCGTTAAACTGCGAGACCAGATGTCGAAGTCTCTTGCCGACTATGAATCCACATCCAAATTCGTATCTTTCTGCATGGCAGCTTTAAAAGATGTCACAGGTTTTTCGACGTGTGCATCCCTGTCCCGTCCATCGCATTTCCTGTATGGCGGTGATGTCAGCCTTATGTTTGTTGAGGACATCCGCTAGTGGAATAGAGGCACCTACTCTGTAGAGAGTTTGGACATTCTAGGTAAATATGATCTTTATAACGGTTGCGGGGGTCATGAAAAGTTTGAGGGGTTCTTGTTTTTTCTTTTCTTTGAGTTTTTATAATAATCGGTTTTGTTTAAGGAGAGTGGTTTGGGGCTGCCAAAGCCAATAAGAGAGCCGTTGTGTTGAGCTTCACTAACTTCTGTTACCCTATTCCTAAGACGCATCGGTACGAAGCTGCAATGATGAGGAAGAAGAGGAGACCACGGAGCATCTTCTATGTCACTGCCCTGGTGACCTGAGGTACGAAAAGCTTGGCCATCGGTCACTTCTAGCCAATACCTGTATATCAGAAGGTAGATAGGTGATTTGCGGAACATCCATGACTTCACCAGAGCAACGAAATGGCTTCACAGCGACGTTGACCGAACAGAATAGGAACATTTGGTGCGAAAATCTTAAAATGGTATCACAACGGGACTCATACTAGGACCCAAGGGAGCTGTGTTCAACGTGGCTGCCGAATTAAACTAACCTAACCTAAGACGCATCGGTGGGAGCATGGCATTAGATTACTCAACATAGTTTTTAACTACATGCTGGTAACCAAAAAGCAAAGAAAGCTACACTTAGCTAGGCTGCACACCTTCGACATAGCCAATGGCTATTCGTAACAACTCTCTCCATTACTGCAAACGAACGCCCTCAATTTCCATGTTCCTGATATGCAGCAGCAGCATATTGCATATTCGTTGATCATTATCTGGTCCGGTTATGATCAAGAATGTCGCGTAATGTCTAAGGAAAAGGACGCTGCATACTAGCCGACACTGCAGCCAATGATAAACCGGTCTGTGGGGCAAGAGAAGAGGAGAGAGACGAAATTGTTATTTAAACAGAAAAAGTGTCTATGAAGGAGAAAAGAGAGTGACCATATGGCAAAAAACGCTGGTACAGTTGAAGACTCAATATTCTTTTCTAAATTGTATGGAACAAGTATAATCACATGTTGAAACAAGGATTGAAATCTGATCGCTGGCCAATATGCAGAGAACATTTTTGTTGCCGAAGCATATAACAAAATCACTCCAATCATCGATGATCGAGAAGACTTACTACCACCGAGACTAAACAGGGTCGTACAGCAATTATCATTTTTAGAAACTATAAAGCTGAGTTTTTATTGCTGGCAAAGGTTTTTAAGGACGGCGGCGAAGAGCTGATGAGTCAGAGTGTTCTATGTCTAGAGCTTAAAAAGGCCTTCCAATACATTTTTTATAATAGCTGTTCTGGAATAGTTGAAGATTTTAAAAAAAGAATATCATCCGTTTAATTCTTCATTTCCATATAACGAAGTTAAGTTAAGTATTTTTTTCTTTAATCGATGTGTCTCTCTCTTATACGTTTAAAGATTGCAATAAATTATAAAACCAGACACATTTACTGATTCATCACATGAATTTGCTTTGGCCGCAGCCTGCGTGGTTTTGGCTTTTTAGGAAAGTTCATAACTATTTACATATGTAGGATTTTTATGGGAAGATCTTTGTTTGGATCGCTCGCACAATACAGTCGGTATTTGGGTGCAGTTTAAGTACACAAGATATATTATGAACAAAAGTCTAAACCACAAAATAAACATAGCGACTACTTTGAAGACTTCAAGACAATAGTAAAAGTATTTTACAGGTATACAAGTGGTAAATGCCTACAGTGATGGTCAAAATTGTCATTTAGTCGGCGAATGTCTAGTTGGTGAACTTTTGAAAATTTTTTATGCAATAGTTTTAACTGTTATATTAACATTTAAAATGAATAATATTTTTAAAAGTTTACTGATATATTATTGTCAAACTTGTTATTACCATATTTAAAAATATTTTTTTTCTTCTTAAGCATGGATGAAATAGCTAATTACAGTATTTTTCTGAAAATTCAAAGAAGGTGAAATTTTTTAAATAATATTTGTTATATAACTATTTTTATGTAACATATAAAATTATTTTATATATAATATGTTATTTATATTAATTGTTTTTATTTTATATTAAATTTATATTTAAATTTAATTTTATATTTAAATTTATATTAAATCTTTTACATTTGCTATTGGAAACTACAAATAATTTTGTCTTTTTTTTTCTTAATGTTACACTAATTCCATCTGATTTTCTCATACTTACATACAACAGCCTAACAAACCCCATTTCAATTTAACTCTTCACTGTATATGCAAATGTATGTTTACATACATTATACAACCACATATATCTACAGATATGGTGTCGAGACAAACACTTGTTTTTTTCTGATTATATTCCATCTTAAAAGTTGATCTCTTAAAGATATATTTTGCACAAGAATTGTCTTTAGTTTAAATAATTTTGTAATGAGTAAAAAACAAAATAAGAAATATTCATGTCATGGAATTTCTTCTTTTGATGTGCGTGTGGGTGGCGTTGGCTGCGGTGTATCATTAGTTCAATGTCGATGATGTGCGACCAAATACAGATGTTTTTGTTTAGTTTTTAGTTAAAACAAACCATAACAGAGATGAATTGGGGTAAATATGATTTTTTTATATTCACCATTACTCTCTATGGATGTACCAAGGCTTAAATTATTTTATATTTTTATCACATATGTAGAGCACTAATATTTCATGCAAATATTTTGAGACATTTTAAGGCTAAAAGTCAATTTGCATTATTTTGAGTTTGGTCTGTAATCAATAACGCATTCATATTGAGAGTTGCAGTTTATCTATTTGTATGTATACGATGATTGAATGTCAATTGTTGTATGTTTGTATGTGAGCTATTATATCCCATACAGAATTACATAAAAAGAAACGTATTTTCTCTTTGCATCCTATGAATGAGTTATGGAGGAACTTGTGAAATTTGTGTGAGTTAACATGACCCATTTTAAGACTCACACAATTAAGTCTTTGGAGAAGCTTTTATTAGACGTGCTGATTGACACGAATACGTGTAAGTTGCTGACCTAAAAATTGGAGGGGCCTATGATCAAATAAATATAAATGGCTGTGACACGGCTCAAACCCAGACTACCCGCATGATAGTCGCTTCTTTTAACTATCGTAATTACTTACTTTTTTAGCTGGCACTTATTTGCAATCCTATTGGATTATGTACCGCACGTAGAAAAATATTATAAGCGCTTCGCTTCTTCTCCAGTTAGTCATACCAAGTTCTGAAAGGTTCTCAGTAACCTGGCCTTACCAACGGAGTTTTGGTCGCCCTCTACTGTGCGGTCCACCTCGTTTGGTGTTGAAGACTTTTCGAGTTGGATCATTTTCGTCCATGCGTACAACAAAAACTAGCCAACGCAACCGCTGCACCTTAATGCGTCTGACCACGTCAATGTCAGTGTAAATCTCGTACAGCTCATGATTTATTCGACCCATATATTTTACGGAGTATTTATCTCTCGAATACTGTCAGAGCCGATTCATCCGCTTGTTTTATAACATAGGATTCTAAATAGTACATCTATAGCTGGATTTTTGTTCGTCGAGAGAGGGCTCTGTCATTAAATTATTAACAAGCAGGATTCTTCTCCGCATTTCGAGGCTGACATTATTTGTTTTGTTGATGGCGGAGCCTATGTATATCTACCACCTCGTAATTATAGTTGTCAAAGTTTACGCAGTTTCCCAAACGAGTAGATTCTTTGTTTGTTGAAACTAATAACTTCGTTTTATCCTCGTTCATCAATAGACCCATTTTCGCTGATTCCTTTTATATACTTGAGAAGGCTGCAGTCACAGCCTGCAATTTTTGACCGAGGATGTTCACGTCATCAGCGTGTTGAATATCGTGCCACTCGTGTTCACTGCAGATTTTCTCATTATTATCTCCATCACTATGTTAATAGACTGTCGCCTTGTTTTAGAACTAACGGCACCTACTTGTTATAGACGAATGCGAACGTCACTGTTTGAAAAACATTTACTAGACATGCCGATTGACTCGACTCTTATAGTGCGAAGTTGCTGACGACAACATCGAGGCGGCCGGCAATGAAAGAAAAACAAATTTGAACCTAGGATCTCCTACATGGTAATCGCGTGTTCTAACTATCAAGCCACGGCCGGCTTTATAGTCGACGAAAAGATGCTACGTGTCGATCTGTTTCTCTTGGGTCTTTCTCAGGATATGCCGAAGTGTGAAAATCTGGTCGGTTGTTGATTTACCAGGTCTAAAGCCAGTTTGATAACACTGAATTTAGTCTTTCACATAGCACACTCGACAGGACCTTATATGCGGTGGGTAAAAGGCTAATCCCGCGGTAGTTGGAGCACACACTTGGATCACCTCTTTTCAGCACAGGACATAATACGCTTAGATTCCAATGATCGGACATGCACTCGTTAAGCCAAACCGTGCATTCTCCTTATCAGCTCCACGCCAGCGGACTTGAGGAGCTCTACCGGAAGTACGTCGGCACCGGCTGCTTTATTATTTTTCAGCCGCGATATTGCTATTCTTACCACGGCTTGACTTTGTGCTGGGCAATCTAAGCCATCGTCGACAATTGGCGTGATACCTTCACGTGCGCTCGCTTCTGGAACGGACAGTTGCTGGATGTGTTCTATCTATATATACGCAGCACACTCTGCGTAGCTGTAACCAGATATCCATTCTTGTCCTTACAGGAGGGGAGCCCATTACCGTAGCCTTTTGCTTTTACTTTTTGGCAAAATTTTTGAGCCTCACCTCTATCCCTGTATCGCTCTATATCCTCGTTATCCCGTTCCTTCACCTGAGATATTTTTTCGCTTAAATAGCTATTTCGCATGATTTACTGTCTCCTTGTGCCGTTCCCTAACCGCCCGGGTTACAATTGGTTGTAGCGTTGCCCTATAAGCAGCATCCTGTTCCTCAGACGCTATGCGACATTCTTCATCGTACCAGGATTCATCTTAGCGTCGTTTTTCATATCCTAGCACGGTTGTTGCGGCGGTTGCCATGGAATGATGCCACTGTTTATCGTGAACGTCAGAAGTAGAGGCGTTCTGTCATAATAGTTGGGAGAGCTGGTTAGAGTAGGCAGTGGCTATCTCTGGGGTTTGCAGCTTCGCAATGTCCAACTTTCTTTGTGTTTGGTTACGTGCGTTTTTCGCTCTGCTCAATCTTGAGCGCACCTTGACTGCAACCAGGTAATGATCCGAGCCAATATTAGCACCACGGATCACACGCACGTCCATGTCACTAGATGCATGCCTGCCATTAATTACCACTTGATAAATTTGATTTTTTGTGTTTTGATCGGGGGTTAGCCAAGTTGCGTTATGAATAACCTTGTGCTGGAATCTGGTTCCACCTACCACCATGTTCCTTCCCGCTGCGAAGCTTACCAGCCTAAACCCGTTATGCGGATTGGGGCTATTCTTTCACTAACAGGATTGAACCACGAGACAAGATATCTGAGTCTCTTGCCAACTGCAAATCCACATCCAAATCCGTGCTTTTCGGCAGCTGTAATAGATGTCACAATTTTTACGTCGTGAGCATCCTTGTCCTGTAAATCTAATCTCCTGGATGGCGGTGATGTCTTTGAGGATATTTTTTGAGGACATCCGCCAGTAGGATAGTGGCACCTTCTCTATAGAGAGCTCGAACGTTCCAGGTGCAAATCCTTTAATCATGGTCCCTATTACGTTTGCGGGGGTCGTCAACATTTGGGGGGTTCCATTTGATATTTTTCCTTTTACGTGTTTTCATAGTAAAAGATCTGTAGGCGGGTGGCTAGCCCAACCATCATCATGATAAAAAAAATACCACAAACAACGTTTCCCATGTGCCACCACGAAGGAGGTTGTGAGTCGGCTTGAGATGCAAGTTTCACTTTACATCCCCAACGGCACCCAAATTTTCTGTGCTAGTTAATTATAACACTGTACAACACATGATTACAACAGTACACAGTACAACACATGATTGGGACCCAATTCCGAAAACTGCACTTGAAAGTAGTCCAAAAAAGAAGAAGTTCTGCATCGTTTGTTTTGTCAAGTTACATGCCATAATAATGTAATATCGATTTGAAGTTAGTAAGTATCGTATAGTGGAATTTGCCACGTTTAAGGCTCTTTTGTTATATTGTTATATGGTGGCGTATGATTGTCATAAGTAATAAAGGGGGATTTTTTAAGAGCTATAGGAAAATTTAAAAAAAAACACATAAAATTCAAAAAAATGCATGAAATCTTTATTTGAATCGATAGTACGGTCCATATAATTTAATGTTTGAAGATTATTTCATGCAAATGTTGGCCGTGACTGCGCCTCAAATGGTCCATTCTCTTAGTCCAATTTTGGCATACTCTTTCCAACATTTCGGCCGGTATCTCATGAATAAATGCTTCAATGTTGTCTTCCAATGCGTCAATTGAAGCGGTATTAAATTATTATAGCATGTAACTTGACAAAACCAATGATGCATAACTTCTTCTTTTTTGTACTGCTTTCACGTGCAGCTCTCAGAATTGAGCTAAAAATCAATGAGCTGAAAAATGGTGTACTGTGTTATATAAGTATTGATGGCAAAACTTCACTTATGGCGTGAGAAAACTGCTGCAACAAAAAAAACCTGAAACAATTACTGTGTAATACTCTGATGTATTAATTATTTATTATTAAAGACATGATAAAAAAATTAAAACTTAATCAAAATAAAGGTCAATGTCATATTGATGTTATGTTATTTTTGCGAATGGCTTTTTTTAACTGTGAGTCAAGTTCTGTTACCATATCATATTTTTCCTAACTAGAACAATAAAATAAATATATACTTTATGAAATATTGTTGTGGTGCTCCTTCACAATCATATACTTGTTAAAATACCTTTAAATTAAGCTAATGTTATTTACCGCCAAGCAGGAACTAGTTAGTACAGTTTAACCTTTAAATACCATATGATAATTTCCTACATTTAAATACATAGCTACTTAAAATTAATAAAATTCAAAATTATTTTTTTTCTCATTGTACAATGATGTCATTCTCCGCCTACGACTTCTAATATAATTAACAGCTATTGAACTACACAGGACATAGAAACTAATAGACGACATCGCAAATTGTGTTGGTAATTGATATCTATGTAAAATGAACAATAAAACTGCATATTAATGCATATTATTATGATGTCCAATGAAACGCGTAGAGATCATGTAATTACAAATTCCATAAAATCAACAAGTACTCGATGATGATGGCATGACAGATATTTACTCACTGGTATATTCATGACAACATGAAAAAAATACAACATTTAGAACAAATGAGTAGAACGCGCCTGCCTAAAAGGAATCCCCTGATTTACTGATGAATTGATGCTTACGTGCCACGAAGCATGAACCACTTGAATAAAGAGCAACAAAGGACGATGGGTGACGATGCGATGGAGGAAGATACAAAGTACAAGAAGGTGTTTAAACTCTCTGCCATGTTGCCTTGAGAGCTTTTCTTTAACTCAAGGTTTTGCAGCCATCCTCCTTAAGATGCTGGTATATCGCAAAAGAAGGAGAGGAATGCGACACCAAATGAACAATGGCTTACGTGCATTTGATAAATAAAGCTAGCTGATAGTTTCAACAAAGGCTTACGTGCATTGTGCACGTAGGCCTCTGTTTGCTAGATGAAGTGGACAAACTACATTGTCTAGTTGCTGGTGGGATACGCCAATACCGACTAATTGCCGACACACGAGCAACTGAAGTTACACTAGTTTTTCCGCGGATATTACAAGAGATGCATTAGCTAACTAACGTAAATAATGATAATCACAACGGCGGCTGTCATCATGATTATCATTATTAAAATCATATACCGCCTAGTGTTGCCTACTTCCTACATATTGTTGTTGGTTTGTTTAGATACTTTTATTATATTATGTTTCAATGTGAATTTTATGAAAGTTATGAAACATAAATTCAATATTAGTGCTGACTTTAGCTTATATATACAAAGTACCGGGTTTAACCCACTACACGCCAACCAGTTTTAATGTAATCATCCTCTTCGATTGTCAAACCTGATCTGGCAAAATGCATCAACCGCACCACATACATATCCAGAATATTTGATCGGTCAACAAAAAATCATTATCATCGTTGCTATGTTTTAGATATCTTAAAGTTGTCTTTAAATGCTAAACAGTAGTTTGACGTGCTCGTAGGTGGGCAGATAACTCGATATTCAATAGGTGGTGTGTTCAAATTAACATTTTAAATTTTAAGCTTTCTAACAAGAATATTCCAGAAAAAATAAATTCTTATCGTTCTCCTATGGAATAATTCACAGTAGACTAAGGTAAGAACTAATGTCAACTGTTAAAGAAAGAACATTGATATTTTTTGTAGATGACCTTTCTTAAGTCAAATTTCTATAAATCGCAGCAAAAATTTCAAGTTGCTCATTTGCAACTAACAAAAGTCAGAGCTCGATACCAAAATTGTAATAAAAAAGAAAATTTTGATCGATGACATTCTGTTAGGAATTCGATGCATTAATTCTTAAGCAAGGTTTACAGGAAAAACGTTAAAAGTTTGTTAGAAATATAGATTCCTTATAACTACGGCTCTATGAAAAATGCCCCAAATCTAAAATGCACCAAAAAAAAAACCAAAAATGCACCAACTAATTTTTCTACAAAATGGTGAATTGCACATATGAAAAATTAATTTTTTTTTGCATATTTTGCATATTTTACGAAAAAAAACGTGTTTTGAATATTTATGATGACATTCTGTTAAGAATTCATTAATCTACCACTGAACATTTTGATGCCTTTATTGTTAACTATGCTAAGTAGTTTAGGTTTACAGGAAAAACGTTAAAAGTTAGTAAGTAATATAGATTCCTTACCACTTCGGCTCTATCTAAAATGCCTGAAATGCAAAATGCCAAAAAAAAACGAAATATGCCCCAAAAAATATTCAAAAAAATTGGTGAATTTTTCATATGAAAAAAAAAAATTTTAATTTTCGAGTTTGGATGATTTTTCATCTCATCGAAATTTATATTTGATAAATTAGACAAGAAAACTTATGTAAATGCTTATTTTTTCTGGACATCCTAAAATAGAAACGGTTAAGTTTTCTTTACGAATCATGAAATTTCCTTTAAAATGACTTTCAATCGTTTTTGCATATTTTGCATATTTTACGAAAAATACGTATTTTTGAATATTTATGATGACATTCTGTTAAAAATCCATTAATCTACCTTTTAATATTTTTTAATTCTTAAGTATGCTAAATATTAAATATTTACAGGGAGAGCGTTAAATGTTTGTAAGTAATATAGATTCCTTATAACATGGGCTGTGTGAAAAATGCCCCAAATCCAAAATCTAAAAAAAAAAAAACAAAAAAGTCCCAAACAAATTTTCATACAAAATTGGCGAATTTTTCATATGAAAAATTAAATTTTGGTTAATTTTTCATTTATTTCAAGTAGAATTTATTTTTTCGAGTTTGGCTCATTTTGCATTCTATCGACATTTATATTTAATAAGTAGGACAAGGAATCTTATGCAAATGCATATTTTTTCTGGACATCCTAAATATAAACGTTTAAGTTTTGTTTACGAATCATGAAATTTTCTTCAAAATGGCATTCAATCGTTATTGCATATTTTACGAAAAATACCTGTTTTTGAATATTTATGATGGCATTCTGTTAAGAATCCATTATTCTATCATTTAACATTTCGATGCCTTAATTCTTAAGTATGCTAAATATTAAATATTTACAGGGAGAGCGTTAAAATTTTGTAAGTAATATAGATTCCTTAAAACTTCAGCTCCATAAAAAATGCCCCAAATGCAAAATGCCAAAAAAACGAAAAATGCCTCAAACAAATTTTCATACAAAATTGGCGAATTTTTCATATGAAAAATTAAATTTTGGTTAATTTTTCGATTATTTCAAGTAAAACAAATTTGTCGAGTTTGCCTCATTTTGCATTTTATCGACAATTATATTTGATAAATAGGACAAGGAATCTTATGCAAATGCATATTTTTTTTTGACATCCTAAATAGAAACGTTTAAGTTTTGTTTACGAATCATGAAATTTTCTTCAAAATGGCATTCAATCGTTTTTGCTTATTTTACGAGAAATATCTGTTTTTGAATATTTCTGATGACATTCTGTTAAGAACCCATTATTCTATCATTTAACATTTCGATGCCTTAATTCTTAAGTATGCTAACTATTTTATGTTTACAGGAAAAGCGTTAAAAGTTTGTAACTAATATAGATTCCTTTTAACTTCGGCTCTATGAAAAATGCCCCATATAAACAATAAAACCGAAAAATGCACCAACAAATTTTCCTACAAAATCAATAATTTTACATATGAAAAGTTAAATTTTGGGAAATTTTTCGATTATTTGAGGTAAAACTTAATTTTTCGAGTTTGGTTCATTTTGCTTTTTATCGACATTTATATTTGATAAATTGGGCATGGAACCTTATGCATATTTTTTCGGGACATCCTAAAATAGAAACAGTTAAGTTTTCTGTACGAATCACGAAATTTCCTTTAAAATGGCAGTTACTCGTTTTTGCATATTTTGCATATTTTACGAAAAATACGTGTTTTTAAATATTTATGCTGAATTAAGTTATCGATTTGTGCATTGTGTGTGCATTAAGTGCAGTGAACAGCGAATAAATGTAACTAAAAACCTTGAACATAAAGAAAAGCGTTACTTAAACCGGATATGTCATAGTAGTTACTTGTGTAAATATGCCGCCTCAATAGTGTAACGAGGTTTTCAAATATCTCATCATATTATATGCTCAATGTCATTAATATAATGTTGTAAGATATTAGAGCCAAGTTCAAGTCTACAAAATTTTTTTGGTTTGTCAACCATAAAAATGGGGTATCCCTTATCAATCGTAACTGTTAAATTCAAACTATATTAGTGTGTGTGTGTGTTTTTTTTGTTGAAAAATGTTTGCGCGTGGCATAATAAACATACATTTTATCGTTTTGTTTGAAGGGGGCATCAATTTGTCTTATCTTAAATATTTTATGACAGCAGGTCTTTCATTGTGGACTTTATCGAGTATTTGACTTTAAGATTTGAGAAATAAACCGGCCGTTAATATTTGTTGCTTCATTTATCTCAATGACTATTTGTAAGTTAAGCAGTGCAATGTAAAGCCAATCTGTCGCAGTCGGCATTGCAATGCAGTTAGATGTGTCGTATGCACTAAGTGACAATACCACCCCCTTTTGAGTACATCTAATACAAAAGATCGAATTGATCCCTCATAGTTTTACACACATATCCTTTTTGTAAGTACACTGAATTTCAGTCAAATTTTGCACAAGGTGAACGTTTATTGAATGTTGACTTACTTCTTGTGCTGCTCCTACCGGTACCTCTCATGCAAATTAGCTAATTTCCCGAAAATGTATAATTTGGAATAATTTCTAAAAGAAACTTCAGAAATCAGGAAGGAGGTTTACCCCCACCTATTGGAAATTATTAAATAGACACTCTCTCCTCAGTCCTCATTTGGACCGTAAAAGTTCCTTTCGGTAACCTAATACAAAATGAACATATATCCAGAGTTTTTTAGATTGGTTTTACTACACGTTTATAAACGTCTGGCTAAGTGTTATCTCCAAACGTTTACGCTTCATAAGCTGGCAAATAATAATACATGAGTAATTTCATTTCAAAATCTGTTATTTTCAGTAATTCGAGACTTAAGCAATATCATACATATGGCCGTGTTCGCAGTCTTTCACATTACATTTGCACACAATAATTAGAATTTTTTTTTTTTAAATTGGTTAAATGCTAATGTTTTATGCATGGAAATTATAAAGCTTAACAGTGTGCACATTTTCATCAAAAAATTTTTTTTTCCAGGTCCTATGGTTTTCATGGTATAAGCAGTTAAAGTGGGTCTTTCACATTACAAATTTTGGAAGTCACTTTTGAGGTAGACAGAAACTTTCTAAAAGTTCTGCTCTTATAGACAACGGGTTGTCCCCGTACTTTTGGAGATAAAAGTTGAATAACGAAGAAAGGAAATTGCATTTCAACGGTTAAAATATGTGGCTTAGAAACCTCAGTAGGACTAAAAATATCAAGTCTTTCACATTACATCGAAAGTCTTTCACATTACATCGTACACATTTTTGCATTTAAAAACGATTATAAATGTTGAAATTTGTTTACAAACCAAAGACCAATATTAGGTCTTGGGACTAAGGGATCGTAATAAGTATCATGGTTTGAGAGGTAGGGGTAGAGCGATTTGTGACAGGTGGGCCAAATCATGTTTTTATCAGCTTTTTATGGCAAAAAAAAGAAAGGTGTCAAACCGTGTTCGCGAAAATTTTTCTCAATTTACGCATAGCTTCTGCCCTCTTTCTTTTGTGATCTTCGTATTTACCATTCTTTTTTAGCTTTTCAATGTAATTTTTATTATACCATCACCCTTAGGGATGCGGGTATATATCTTTTAATACGACCCAAAAGTGTAACACATAGAAGGAGTCACCTTAGGCCCTAAGTTTCTTTGAACCAAATTCGATTCATGACTTTTTAAGTCGTTTGAGCCATGTTCGTCTGTCTGTCTGGCTGTCCGGCTGGTACGCACGATGACTTTCGAAAGACGCAACCAAATCATTTGAAATTTTGCACGAGTTAATATTTCCCCAAAACTACTTACGGTATTGCAAATGGGCTACATGGCTCCGCCCCTTCTGGTACCTCCCATACAAATACATCATTCCGCCCACTTTAGAAATCGAGTTATAATATCAATACACCCAACGGGATCGTACCCAAATTCTGTACTTAGTAAAGCTATTACAGGATAAAGTTTTGGAAAAAAAATTGGAAGTCTAGCCACGCCTCTTCTGGTACCTCCCATACAAATTCACCACTTTAGATATGGAGTAATAATATCAATAAATCCATCGCGCTTGTACCCTAATTCTTAATTTAGTAAAGCTATAACAGGATAAAGTTTTGGAGAAAAGATCTGGATGTCTAGACACGCCCCTCCTGGTACCTCCCATACAAATGTACCACTCCGCCCACTTTAGAGATGGAGTAATAATATCAATATACTCGACACGATCGTGCCCCAATTCTGCATTTTATTAAGTTATAACAGGATAAAGTTTTGGAGAACAAATTGGAAGTCTAGCGGCGCCCCTTATGGGACCTCCCATACAAATGTACCTTTCCGCCCACTTCAGAGATGGAGTAATAATATCAGTACATCCAACGCTATCGTGCCCAAACTCTGTATTTAGTAAAACTATAACAGGATAAAGTTTTGGAGGATAAACCTAGAAGTCTAGACACGCCCCTTCTAGTACCTCCCATACAAATTTACCACTCCACCCACTTTAGAAATCGAGTTATAATATCAATATAATAGCAATTTTTTTTATTTTACTGAGGGTGATGGTATATGTAAGTCGGGTCGCCCGACTGAAACTTTCTTACTGGTTTTTTACTATCATTACAAACCTTTAGTGTTATAATCGTCACGAAATTATCGCGAAGTCCAAACACACTGGTGCGAAAATGGCATCATTTATTCTAAGAATTTTTTACATGATTCGTTCTTAATATTCTTCAATTAAATTCGTACATACATAATTAGAGAATTGCATTCTTATTTAAATAATTTTAAACAGATTAATTAAGATTTTTATTCTTACTTTAATTCAGAAAAAACTTGATATTAATTTCAAAAATCGTACTTAAAATTCTGTAATTAAGTTCGTACAAGCTTAATTGGAGAATTTCATTCTTATTTTTATAATTGCTACGCTTACATTTTTAACGATATCCCGTTTTTTACTTGATTTAGTAATAAGCAGCGCTATTCGTACTTAAATATTTAAGTACTTTTTTTTGCAAAAAATAAGAATTTTAAACTAAAATTTAGATTGCTTTTTTTCTGTGTAGTAACGAAATCTGGAATTTAAGTTTCTATCCTTCAAGCGGTGGTCGATTTCTAAGATAAGCAATATCGGTCAAAAACTACTCCCACCTCTTATACAAGATGTCCACTTTTGGGGGTTTCGCACCTGCCCTCGCGATTTTGGGTATTTGGGAATTGCAGTGCGAATTTTCTCATAAGTTTTGGAGCACTACCTTATACCACTCTTAATTCCAACTTGTGTTAAAAAAAAAAACTTATTACTACGTTTGGTTTCGCAGAAATTTCATTTTGAAGTCAGGGGTACAAAACTACCCATCTGAGCCAAAATGGGTTAAGGAGCTATCAAGCTGAAATTTGGTATGCAAGTTCTTTCCTCTAAGCGATGAGTAAGATCTTACAATAACTCCCTTCACCTCCCATTCAAATTGTCCTTTCCTATTATGTAATTTCTGATTTCCCCAGAAAATGTGGGTTAAACTGACACATTACCACAAAATTTTAAGTTATTTAATTTTTTTTTTTAATTTTATTCATGTACATAAATAAATATTAATGCAAATATTTTTCAAAGGGAAAATGCAGCAAAAAATGTGAACACCAAGCAAAGGCAATGCAAAATGGTGTTAAACTTTATAACTCTTAAGAAGAAATTAAGGAAGAATCGCATTAATGTTTCGGGCACAGTCGGTGGCGATGGGAAAATGTGTTTATTGCTCGGCTAGAGGCAGCCGTAATTGATTTACTTGATGTGAAGGAGTCTATTGGCGGTATGACCGGCGTCCGAAAACTTGGTATCAGGATAAAACGCCCTCAATCTGTAACGATACTAGTAAGACTACAACAACGACGCCGAGCAAGAAGTTACAATGGGGTAAGTAGATTTGCAGGAGATGAATCAATTGGTAATTGATGTCTGTCTCTTCCCCACCGCGTTGTTCGTTAGGTGCACACTCACCTATCACACCACGAACACCATATAATCGTTCCAATCGCTCGTTTTAATTTTCCAGCCAAAGGGCAACCGAATCCACTTTTATGAACAACAAAAAATTTTTTTTAAAATTTTTTTCATTACATATTACATATTTTCCATTTGCTAATAGCTGCTGCCAAGTTTGATTCTTCTTCTTTAATGGCAGCAACAACAGAAATATATCTATCAGTAGCCGCACGTAGAAAAGTATTCCAAGCGCATCGGTCTTTTGCGCTCCGCTCTTTCATCTGGTCCATCTATCGGAGTTTTGGTCGGCCCCTCCTGCGCCGCCCATCAAGTTTATTGCCGAAGAGCGTTTTCGTCCATTCGTACAACGTGTCCAAGCCAGCGCATTCGGTCTAGTTGAACGCGCTTGACCACGTCGATGTCGTTGTACAGCTTATACACGTCATGATTCATTCGACGACGGTACTCGCCGTTCACGATGATGGGCCCAAATATTTTGCGGAGTATTTTTCAAGTTTGATTAATACAATCAAAGTACTGCCAAAAAGCTTCCAATTCGCGACATCACTTTTTGCTTGATCGGAAACAGTTACATGGTACCTATTTAAATTCTAATCGAAAAATACTTTTGATTAGAACTTTCGAATCGAGATACACACCTGTATCAATCGTCTTTTTACGTCGAATTAAAATTATGATACGTACCTCTAACTAGTTTCCTTAATTTGTTACATTTTTTTCCGCTACGATCGACCCAATCCCAAAGATACTGGTTATAGACACATCTTACCCTCCTTTTTACGCTCTTATAATTTAACAACAAAAAACAACATCAATTATTTTTTCAATCACATTTTTATTAATTTTTTTTTAGATTTTTACCAAAGTTTTTTTTTTAAATATTTTTTATTTCCGTACTATATTTTTGTAATACAAACTTAAGTGTAAATTGTGTTGCAAGTGCTCTATCGTGCGTGGACACAAATTCCCGTGAGACTCTTAAGATTAACAACATTTTGTTCGTATTTTTTGTGTGTGTGTGTGGTTGTGTGTATTTTGTTACAAACTAAAACTTAATTAAAAGTAGAAAATTTTGTCCATCATATTAACAAATGTATGTTTGTATGTATGTGTGTTGGTCGAACAATACATTCATATTACAGCTTTAAGGCTATAGTACTTTCCACATAAATGTTGATGCGACTTGTTGCATTAAAAAAAAATTAATAAAAAAACACAAAATGCGGTACCTTAAAAACTAACTGTAATTAAATATTATACCCCCTGATAATTAGTTAAATATTTATGAAGTTCTAAATTAAACAAAACAAAAATTTAAGAGAGAAAAAAAACAAACCAGGTGATTTTCGACATTCTTATTTGTTTTTCTTTTGTTCTCGATTATTCATACGAAGTGGAGAGTGGCTTTATCCCGTTAACTCTGTTGTGGTAAAGTGGTGGTATGATCGATCGCTGGTGATCATTATGGATAACCGGTTTCTTAGATAAATAGTATATGGGATTAGCAGCAAATGCTAATGATGACATCATGCAGAACAAGATAGATTAGAGATGAGGGAAAGAAGAGAGAACATATCCTAAGCTAGCACCGACTTTTTTGAGAGATTTTCATTTTCATCTAGTTTTGTGCTCTCCGTACTTGAGGACTCGGCATCATCATCAGCATCTGGCTGTTCCTGTTGGTATTCGGGATCGGGCACTTCACCCATGTGATGAAAATCTAAAGGTACATGCATATCGGGATGTGAGCCATCACCATGCTTTTCCAAAGTACGACGAACCAAATCCTTTGAGGGCTCCTTCATGTCCCAACACCAGCCGAGCTTAGCAAAACCATCCAAAAGCATAGTAGTAATGTTCATTTTGTAGTTGCCCAATTCAGCTGCTTTGTAATCCCAGGGGAAGACATGATGATAGTTGTGCCAGCCCTCACCCAAGGCCAAAATGGAAACGATATAGTTTTCTCTGGGATTGATGCGTCTGCAAGGATATACAAAAAAAACACACGTATAGTATAAAAGAGTCGAATATTTTGTAAACACCTTCACTATGTATATAACTTACCTATCGAATGGACGATTACCCCACAAATGGGCAGCACTGTTCACCGACCAGGTAAAGTTCAAAGAAAAGACATAACGGAATACCGACTGCATAAGGATGCTCAACCATAATTCTTCGCCCCAGAAATATACGGGAACCAAGGTGGGTATCACGAAACACAACATAACCTTCAAGGGAATAAAGTATTTCTCATGGAAACGTACGACGGGATCGGCCAGCACATCGCTCATATCAATTTGACGTCCACGTCTCAGGACTTCAGGATGTTTGTGCATCATCAGCCAGCCGACATGGGCAAAGAAGAAGCCACGATTCGAATTGTGGGGATCAGCATCGGTTTCCGAGTATTTGTGATGAACGCGATGATCTCGTATCCAATCATACAGAGTGTTCTATAAAGGGGTGCAAGGAGAAGAAAGGCAAAGGATTAGAAGTGATAGACAGAAATTTATAAAACATAAAAACATAAACGTTAGCATAAAATAGAGAAAAAACATTATATGTAATTAATATAAAGAATTATTTGATTAAATTTGGTCATCTGCGCTAGGAAATGCAGTACGATTTACGAAACACCTGTCAAGGTTTCGTTAAAAATTTCCGCTCTATGTTACAGCAGTGATTACATATGTATGATATAATTTTTAAATATGTAATAAAATTCCTGTTTGTGTACTTTCATAATAACTAAACAGTTTTTATGTCATTTGTCGAGTTTTTGTTTTATCATTGTTTGAAAAGTAAAAAGACTTTTGGTTCATGCTGAATATTCGATCGCTTTTCGATACTCAATATTAAGATTCTATAGTCAAATTGATATCTGTCCGGCTACAGTTTGTCCACATTGCAAATTTATGTAAATAAATAAAAGTTATAACATATTTATGCATGTATTTGTGCATATAACAGCGCTATCACGATTGATCATTAATGAATGAAAGTTATAAATCAGAAGAAAAAAACCAGACAAATGATAAAATTATAAACAAATGCGTCGACGAGCATCATCACCATCATTGTAAACATCATATTGTTGATGACAAAAAAGCCATTCATCATCTGGGCATTCATCATTATCATCGTTGGCGCATAATTATTACGAAATTTTGTTTTTGTTGTTAGGTAATAATTTAGTAAAAAAATAACATAATTTTATTATTGAAGTAATAAGGAGACTATATTTTAAATATGCTCCACTAGGGGGAAAGTGCAGTAATATTAAGTAGCTACACTAATACAAAGCTATTAAATTAAATTTCTACAAAGCTATATAAATAAGAATGTGTAAAATATCAGAATTATTCTAAAAAAATTTTACCAAGAAATTGATATGATAAATTTGGCAAATAAAGCTAAATGTATTATAAATATCATTTAATTATTTTAATAAAATGATATGCAAAAATCTTGTGTCAAATAAGTCTTTAGTCTGAAATAAAAACAACCTGTTTATTTGCAAACTAACATAATCAAAAATAATTTATGAAATTTTTCAAAATCACTGACCAATACAATAAATATAAGTTTTTGATGTCTTGTCGTGTTAGAAATTTTTAAAACAAAATCCTGTATTTATAGTTGTTACTAAACCAATATTTATTCAACAGCTTTAAAAAGTAATTTGTGAATTAATATACGCTTATTAGAATTCTAAATTTCGCTTCATTTAAAAAAAAAAAAACTTGTTTGAATTTAAACTTTCTAAATTTATGAACTGGACAGATAGTAGTTTATATTTTGCTGTGGTATAAAAAAAATATTTTGTTTAATATGATTGTATAGACTAGGTGCTTCGAAGAATACAAGGCTGACATAACCTAAAAAACTTAATTTCACTTTACACCCTAGGTATGAGATAGCTTCTCGCGTTGTTGTGAATTAACACGCTTTTATTTTTAGATTCACAACTAACGGTACCTAGTTGTTTATCGACGAATGCGATCGTCACTGTTTAAGAATCTTTTACTAGACACGCCGATTGAATCAACACTATACTCCAAAGTTGCTGTCAACAACATCGAGAGGGTCAGCAATGAAAGAAAAATGTAGATGACTGGAAGCGGGATCGATCCCGAGATCTTCCGCATGGTAGTCGCGTATTCTAACCATCATGCCACACCTAGTCCCGCTTTACAGGAAATTCGATGGAAGGGGCACGGGTGCTCGCGCATGGAAGCGTGCGACATGTACTATAGTGGCCATGCGGACAAGCATGAGTTTGGATGTGGATTTGTGGTTGGTAAGATATTGCAAAACCTAGTCTCATGGTTCAACCCGATGTGTGAACGAATAACCACCATAAGAGTCAAAGCAAAGTTTTTCCACTTATATGTGCCCATGCTCCGACAGAAGAGAAAAGCGATGACGAGTTGCACAAGAGCCTAGAAAATGTATATGACCGTAGCCCGAGCCATGACATCAAAATTGTACTAGGCGATTTTAATGCTAAAATAGGCAGGGACACCGCATTTGAGCCTACTATCGGAAAAATTAGTCTGCACGCCGAAGCGTCGAACAATGTCATCAGACTGATTGATTTCTTTGCGGCAAGAAATATGGTTGTTAGCAGCACTATGTTTGACCATAAAAAAATTCATAAAGCAACATGGTTTTTCCAGATCAATTACGCATCGAGTGTTCTGGACGTACGAGTGATCTGGGGTGCGAACATTGACTCCGACCACTACTTTACCGCAGTTAAGGTACGCACATGGCGAAAAACTCACATAACCAGGCACAGCGACAGCCGGACATCGGTAAACTGCGGATCACAGAGGTAGCGGACGCCTACTCCAACTATCGAACTCAACTACTACGGAATGCTCCAACCCTTGATAATATTACCTCGCAGTGGTAATATATAGCCGACTCCATAGAACGAACTGCGAGAAGAGTAAGTACTTGGGAACTCAAAGTCGTCGCAAGGGTAAGATGATGAATGTCGCAATGCCATGAGAGAGACGGATGCTGCATATAGGGCGAAAATGCAGCCAATGGCAACGCGAGTTGTTCGTGAAAGGCACAGAGAGAAAAGACGAGAGGCAACTTGTCTCTTTAGACTGAAAAAGAAAGAGCTGAAGAGAGACAGGATGAGTGCACTGAGTTGCTCCGAAGTAGAGGGGAAGCCCGAAAATTAAGGCAAGAATACGTGTTACAGGGTTGACCTCCTGCAAGGACAGCGATGGCCAGAAAATGACAGACCCGGATAACGTTCTAAAGTTATATAATGCCATGTTTGAGTTTGGTATTCCTGCAAAACAAATTCGACTTGGCAGATGTACCTTGGAAAACACCAAATACTCGGTTAATATTAATAAGGATTACTCTGAACCAACCACCATGGAAAAAGGTCTCAGGCAGTGCAATATCTTGTCCTGTACACCATTTACTATAATTATGGAGAATGTGATGAGAACATGTCTGGCACCATATTCCACAAGAGCCACATGCCACTAGTCTATGTCGATGATATAGACATCATTGACCGAAATCTTTGGGATGTTACTGCAGTTTTCTCATCACTCGAAAAGGGTTTAAGCAGTCAACGTAGACATAATGATGTCTGAACTTACTCAAACATGATATGCTCTCTTATATCTCATACATGGGATGCAAATATATATATACATATATGTCTTTTTAGGTGTTTTTATATAAAAGCGCTTTACAGTACGTCTCACAATAGGATATTTTTTCATACATACGGTAACTTCACATATTATTGTGCAATTTGATTAAATTGCAATTTCTATTGGGTTACAAATTTCAAAATATTTCGAATCAAAATAGAAAAACTGAAAATACAATTGCATTATTTTACTATTGTATATATACAAATCTTAGTTTATATAAAAGTATAATTGAAATATCATTTTAAAATTACACTGAGATAAAATTTAAGTCCAACATTATTGTTCTCTACATTTCATTGCAGTGTATCTTAAAAAACTAGAGTTTGAGAATTGGAATTAAGTGCGGCAATATAATTTCCACCAGATGTCGCCACTCATTGTGGTAAACAAGATTTACTCGACTTGCCAACCTATCGGTCATTATTTATACTATTTTAAAAATTTGCTGGGGTAAGTGAAAAAATAAGTTATGGGTTAGTAAAAAAAACTTGACTCCCCACCTATCGGTCATTGTTTATACTGTTTTAGTAATTTGCAGGGGTGAGTGCAAACAAAAAGTTATAAGTTATTAACGTTTTATTCCACAAGGATTGTATTATTTCACTGTGATATTTTTGACAAAAAATTTTGGAAGACAAGGCCGGAGAGGACCTTTTTACCCCAATTGGGACACAAGGAATCGAACTGCATGATTAGTTTTTTGAGTTACAATGATGGTTTCATTTAAAAATTGTACTTTTTAAACATATGACGTTCGGATTCATCGTTCGACTGTTGTTGTTTGAATCTTTATACAGAAGCGTGTTAATTACACAAATGTGAGAAGCGCTCCCATATGTCATTAATGGGGTTTAAAGTGAAAATAAGTTGCAAGCAAGCAGTAGTCATTACATTAAATTACATATGTATGTCTTAGATTCAGGTCTAGTCTTCTCTATTATCCTTCTCTAAGTAAAAGCTTATAAGTCCCCGTACAGTAGATTTTCTATATATGAGCTACAATTTCATATTCAATGCCCAGTTTTAGGATTTTAATACTTGAAAATCCAAGACTAAATGATATATTTCACAATATATCCCAAATTTGGTAACCATGCATTGCAAAATTTAACATAAACTCAATTTGTTGCCAAATAAATTTCAAGGTGAATTTGGTTTTAAGATGAATTGAAATAAGTTTTTAGATATTACATATAATATTGTATTATATTTTTGGTTTGTTTTTGAATTTATTGTATTTCACACTTACTTGACCAGCCACCGAAAAGCATAACATCAATAACGTGCGTAGGGGTAAATTGGCCTTGTACGCACGATGTGTCCAAAAACGATGAGCACCGGCAGTCACACCAAAACCAGCAACCCAGCCCATTAAGTAAGCTGAAAACAAATAAGAAAACACCAAATTGTTATAAATAAATCAATCAATTTTTAAGTAATATTTAATAAAGAATATAAGAAAGAAAACACAAATTTAACATTATTATTATTTACTAAGAAAGTTTAAAAAATTAATATTAAACATATAGGTAAATATTGTTTAAAAAAGTTTAGTTTAAAAAATTAATATTAAATAAATATGTAAATATTGTTTAAAAAAGAAATGATGACATATGCTATTTTAGGCTTCGATCAAATTTTAACTGCATTGTCATAACTTTTCACTCTCAATGTCAAATATTAAACTGGTTCCTTGTTTACACAAACACACACATACAAATGTGTAAAATATGTTATATATAGAAAAATAAAACACTTCGTTTTTTTTTAAACAAAAACCCAACATTTCCAACTAACTTGCAGAGTGAGTACTTCTGCTTTTAAAAATGATATTTCCAGATTTGATTTGGACCAGTCATTATGATTAAATAAAATAAAAATACATTTTAACAGGTTGTATTATCATATTGTTTTTAAGAGCAGGCGTTGAAGTTGCTCTAAAAATTCCTTTCGGTTTCTTATTTCAAAAAAAAGTCTTCCAAATACATTAACATTTCGTTTGAGTACAATTCAAGTACGTTAGTAAAACACGCTTTTGTATCAACAAGCTAGCAAATCAACAACATTTACTTAGTAGACTTACTCATTATCGGTGTATTTTTTTTTGCTTAATGTACTTGTTTGGAAATTTTATTTCTAATAAAAAATTTATCATAAATAAAATGCTTCAAATTATCAAAATATTCCGTTCCTGAATATTGTTTTTAGAAAAATCTGCTAAGTCATTGTTAATATTTAATATTAATACTAATTAATAGAGCAAGCAATTTTATCAACTAAAAAAAATTCGCGCATGTAATATGCACTTAAAATTTACAAATATGCACAAAAAGCATATTAAATATGCAATTCAAAATTATTAAACATAAAATTTGCATGAATTTTGGCAAAATTTAAAATTAACATATAAAAACTTCAACATTTTTGCTATAATATTTGACTGCATTAAACCACGATCTAAATCTTGTTATATTTTATTATTGTGTATTGAATTATTAAGCAACTTATACCCAAAAATGTCCCATAAAAAGATAATGCCATTTTACTTTTTAAAGTGGTTATTAATCAAAAGAAGCAAAATTGTGCAACAAAAACATGCATTTATTTAAAATATATTAAAATAAGCGCTTAAATATGCAAAAACACGTATTTTTTATAAAATATGCAATAACGATAGAATGCCATTTTAAAGGAAATTTCATGATTCATAAAGATAACTTAATCGTTTTTATTTCAGGATGTCGAGAAAAAATATGCATTTGCATAAAATTCCTTTCCCTACATATTAACTTTTACCCAAAGATGCCCCACAAAAAGTTAAAGGCTACTTCTGAAAGTAGTTGTTAATAAAAATCTCAAAATTGTGCAACAAAAACATGTATTTGTTGTAAAATTTGCTAAAATATGCAAAAACACGAATTTTTCATAAAATATGCAAAAACGATTGAATGCCATTTTAAAAGGAAATTTCATGATTCTTAAAGAAACCTTAACCGTTTCTATTTCTGAATGTCGAGAAAAAAAATGAATTTGCATATTTTAGCATATTTTGGTTTTAAGGGCATATTTATAATAATGCCAATTTTTTAACATATTTCACATATTTTAGAGCATATTATTTAAAAAAAATTTCTTTTTAAGCATATTTATTCACATCAATTTTTCATTCCTAAAAACAGTTAAAAATTTTTGACACCTATTTGTTAGAGCATATTTTTGCATATTTAACCTATATAGTCATATTTTAGCATATTTTGGTTTTAAGAGCATATTTTTGAAAAAAAAATCAATTTTTTAAGCATATTGCATACTTTTTAGAGCATATTATTTAAAAAAAACACCTTATTAAGCTTATTTCATTATTTTCACATAAATTTTTCGTTCTTAAAAAAAAACATTTAAAAATCTTGTTTTACACTCGCGTTCTTGTTAAACAAAACATAAAAAAAAGTTTTTCAACAACCACCGATTTTGATTCTGGGCATAATGCCACTTGCAATGTGACGGATGCAGCTCCTTACATGCTAAAGGCTGCAAAAGCTATAGTGGCATTTTATCCCAAATTGGGAATTTATATGAAAACGTGAATAAAGCTATTGTTTAAGTCAGGATTGTATTTTTGAAAGCTCCATGTGGAGTGGAACTTTTTAAACAAATGCTTCTATATCTTGCATTACATCCAACCTATAACAACACGTTTGGGAACATGGCAACAATTATAAAGGCATTTTAAAGGTCCTAAGTGCATTAAACGACGAAAAAGAAGACAATTTTTGTGACTTACATTTTTTAGAGTATTGTTATTGATTTTGAGAGCATATTTTATGATTTTAATATTTTGCTATTTTAAGGGGCATATTTTAAGCGCATAAAACACGATTTTTAATGCATATTTCCGGTTACCCTGTTAATTACGTTTAACACTCTTAAACAGTAGCCAAAAAATCTTTGATTGTCATCTTATTAATTGTTTAAACGCAGTCGAAGTTTTTGACAGAGATTTTGCAATTCGATTTTGGTTTAAATGTATGTATAGGGTGGATCAAAATTCGGTTTACATTTCAATCGTTAGGTGCGTCGAGCCACAACGGCGGGATGCAACGCAGGGGTTACAAAATGTATTCCAATGGGAATACAGTACCTTGGCGTTATTCAGCAGAGCCCAACGTGCATTCTGTATACACGAGTACTATCGACACAACAAGTGAAATAACAGCGGGCAGTATTAAAATGCCAGATAGCACATGCCTCTTAATATTCCTAACTTTTATGTCATTAGAATATATAATATTAGAATAGAATATTAATAAAATCCTTTAACATGAAATTTGCGGAATTAATAAGAATATGTATATGAAAATACCAGAAATTTTTGCATAAAAATTCTTTCACCGCACAAATTACCATAGATTTTGCCATTTTTAATTAAATTGTTTTATCACTCTTTCAGATGATTATAAAACTACATGCTAATGCGCATATATACAATGAACAATAACTAAATATAACTTAGTCATCTTCTTAACGATAGAATGCTAAAGTCTTTAAATCTTTGTCACATAATTTGCATAAAATAGTAATGTAAACAGATATAACAGAAAAAAATCAGACTTTTTGTAGAGATCCGCTAACGTTTTAAATGACTTTCGTCGAGACAGCATCTAAAACGTGAATAGCGACAACTTATTTGATGACTTGAGACCACAGCTGATTAACATATCATAAATGACACCTGTTTTTTTGTACATAAAATCGCAAATTTACGAAGAGTTTTGCTAACATAAAATTTGCAATTTATATTCCCAAAATCAATGTTAACGTCAACATAGCATTAATACGTAGTACGTTGATCTCTAACAAAGTTGAACTATTAACAATGATCCAATTACAACTCATTAAAGTCAGGCAGGAAGGTCATGTAAGATTCATAGGTTTAGTATACAAATACTTTGTTTTAACGCAATTTCTCTTGTGATCTCATGTACGCTACCTTTCATATTAGGTTTGTTTGATTTATCCAAATAGGTTTTGATTCATAGCAGTACCATACAATAGTATGTAATCAAATAAATTAATTGTTTTCCATTTTTGTGTTTTTGTTTTCTCCTTCAAGCTGTAAAATGTTGCAATGTAAGTAATTGAAAATTAAAGTGCCATTACATACCACTTAGGGTGTGTGTGTGTGTGAAACCCAAAAAAAAAATCATTTGGCTATTAGCTTTTGGAAATCAAAAATCTTTATCTATCCACTACCACCATCACCACCACCATCAGGGCCATGTTTTGATACGAATAACAAACGATTAAAATACTAACGTTACCCCTTGGCCTAAGTTAAAATGGTGAAGTAATTGCTTTGAAGCCTTCAGTAACCAACTAAAGTGCCTTTAGTTGATAATAATAAAACAACAACAAAACATTTCAACACCTAAATTCCAGGAAGTGTGAATAGTGCAAATCATTAAAATCTTTTGTACTACAATAAATAACAAAACCCGAAACAAACAACAGAAACAAAACATGAACAAATGATATTTATACTATCACGTTTCATAGAATTCTGTGAATTGAAATCCCTTTAAGTAGCTTTTCCCACTAAAATTACGCTACCTGAAAAAACAAAACTTGTAGACATAAGAGTAGGAAATGGTTTGTTGAACTGTATGACTAAAAAATGGCAAATGGCAAAAAATAATTATTTGTAAGCAGTAATACATTATATTTACTTGGTAAGAACATGCTACTATCATGCGGGAGACTTAAGTTCGATCCCTGTGCTGGTCAACTACATACATTTTTTTCATCGGCGACTCTTTCGACTTTGTTGACAGTAACTTCACAGTAGTCGAGACAATCGATTTGTGTAGTGTTATGCTTGAGAGTTATGAAAGCAACACCACATATGCTTGTTTCGCATTCAACACAAAAACAGACACAAGTACAGACAGAGAAACAATGTTCAACGATTATTGGGAAAACGCAATAATTTCATCATACACAATTTGACAGCACTGACGCTTCTAGTGAGACCATACACAGACACGCCATATTGTTGTGTGCCTGCGTTCGGTCATGCCTACCCCACTGCTATACAGCAACGAAAAGTTTGCGCAAATTACAACATACAGCATAAAAATAAGACATCATAGATGAAATTAATTAGAAAATGCAGGCAACCAATAACCGCCCTAGAACTTCAATGGATTCCGGAAACCTAGAGCATGTAAGGGCGTCTGTCATACAACAGAATTTTTGTACTTGCCTCCAATGGATCATTGGGTGCAGTTCGCAAAATTATTGGGCAACAAGTGATATTCCAGGCATATCACCTGAAAAGTAAACTATACAATACCAACATAGTTTTTCTCTTGAGCAATTCAAGGATCATATTTGCCATTTTTTTTTTTTGCCAGGAAATGCTGAACGTATCACCTGTCAAGACGTCATTGAAAATGTTTGCTCTAGGTTAGCAAAATAATCAAAGTTACATATCGCTGGTAACCTGCAATAAGCTCTCAAGTACAGTTTTTGTGTTTCTAAGTTATTGATGTTGATGAAAGTTTATGACATAAAATTAATTGATGTTGATGCAATAACTACAAAACTACTTTTAATAGACATGAAAACGTGGACTTGAGACCATTTTGCAGGATAGCTACGATAAGAATAATTTATAAATTTTTATAAATGATGTAATTTAAAACACATAACAACTACAGTAGAACTTTTTTATAACGAGCTCCTCTATAGCGAATTTCCCTCTAAAACGCAGCCTTTTCCATCTTTTTTCACACATTCCCCTCTATAAAGAATTTTTTCTATAACGTAGAAATCGGCGATCCCCAGTGACTTCGTTATAGAGAAGTTCGACTGTATATGTGGACTATAAATAAACTGTTTTTATCTCATTTGTTTTTATATCATTTATCAAGTTTTTTTTCTGTCATCGTTGAAACAGACTTTTAGTCCACCCTGTTTTCATGTAATGTGCCACGCCCACTGATTCTATCACGCCCATTTTCCTCATGATTATGTACTTCCATAACAGAGGACTATATATAAAGTTTCACAATCTACGCTAATACAGCTATCCAGATGTCTGAATATAAATTATTTTTTTGTATGGTAGGTGCCACGCCCACCACTAAAATTTTTCAACAAATTACACACATAAGTGACAATGGAACTCTACTCTAAGACAATCAACATAAGACTTCTCGAGATATCATATAAAAAACGTTTATTTTGTACATGTGGTGCTACGCCCACCAATTTGATCACGTCTATTTTTCACGACAAATTATGCACATTAGATACAAAGGAACTCTAACAAAATTCTAAGATTATAACTGCTGTACTTCACTTAATATCTGATTTGAAACATTTATTTTTAAAAGAGGTGCTACGCCCACTCATTCAATCACGCCCATTTTACTGCCACTTACATCCAATAGTGTAAATGGAATCAACATAAAGTTTTCAAGCTCTCACATTCATAGAACTCTGAATACATGTTAATAAATATTCACATTGGGCGGGAAGTCCCACGCCCACCAAATATCCCAATAAATATCTTTTTTGAAATATTTTACACAAAATGTTGAAAGCTCTCACTGTTTTATTACTTCAGATATATGATGAGATCACTATTCACCTTGTATGGGAGATGCCACGGGCACCATTGCGATCTCGCCCATTTTTTGGAAAAAAATTTCACACAGTTGTGTAAACGTAACTCACACTTAGTTTCAAAGGTCTCACTAAAATATATTGAGATATCTTGTATAAGATTGGCCAAGTCCTATAAGGCACGAATAAATAAACAAACACAGAACTATTGTAGTATATTTTTACATTTTATTGAACAGATTCACTTATTTTCACCATGAAATAGATATGGGAGAGCACCTCTCATTTGTGTAAGTTAACAATCTTCTATTTGTACGCTTACACAACGGAAGCTACATTTTAAAAACGAATCCGAACGAATCATCTGTTGGTTCATAACATACCGATTGACTCGACTACTTAGAAGTGGCTGTCAATAAAATCGAGGAACTGGCGACCAAAGAAATGTAGATGAATATAACAGGGCTAGAGCCCAAGTCATCCTCATGACATCATGCCATAGTCGGTAACTCACACGAACTTTTAAAGCTCTCAATGAATTAGATGTTTTACACTATTCACCTTGTATTATAAGAGGGTTCATTGCCTTTCCATATATCAACAAACAAATGCCAAAATCCCTAGTTAATTAATAAAATGCTGTAAAATTTCAGAAAGATCGGTTGTTAGGTGTCCGTCGACCCCTATGAGGCACAAAGAAACCAACACAGTACCATTTTTATATACATATATGTATAGATTATCTATATACTATTATGTTTTTTAGCAAAGCATGTCAAATATATTGGAAAAGTTTATTAATAAAAATTTCTATATAATCACCTTTTAGTTTGTTACACTTAACGAAACTTCTTTAGTTTGAAATCCATTTTTCGAAATTTGGAAACAGTGAAAATAACTAAAAATAATTATCAAATGTGTTAAGTAAAATGCAATCGAATTTATACATTTGCATATATCTACATATCTACTAATCAGCTAAAACACAAAATTAAATTTATATTTGGGCTACTTTATTACCCTTATATCCCATTGTTACCTCATGGCTATGCTCATTCCACTTTATGTACTACTACTTGTATTATCTAACAAACATTTCCTCACGTGATTTCGTTTTTTCCATTCCTCTAATTTCCATTAATTTTTAATATTTTTAGGAAATGAAAGCTAGACCTGCTTGCTACCTGTTAACAAACTGAGATATTTTGTAATTTTGTTTTCTTTTTTGTTTCTATCCAAATTTTAATTAAAAATTCCCCAAACATTTATTAACATTAATTTGACAATATAAACGTAAATTAATATAAAATTTCGTAACAAACATCTGCGCGGTTGTCATAAAAGAGTCCAACTCATTAATGGAAATTTAACCTTGAGACCCATTAAATGAGACACTATAGCAAAACGTTCAAAACAGTTAACAGTTTAAATGTAACACCCCAAAGAAAATGGTTTTTTGTTGTTATTTATTTTACAATTTAGCAATATGAACAAATATAATAAAAATAATTTATACACATTTACTACAGCAATACAGATGGAGATAAAACAAAATGACCGTATAAAGAGCGTTAATTATTGTGCATTGTTTTGTTTTACTCTTGGTTTTTTTCTTTCTCCGGAGCACTTAACACATTTGATTGCGCGTGCGCGCACAAGAGAAGGGCCTCAAAACTGACCAAAAATAGTGTTATCTTTCGCCATTAACGCTTCTTTCAACATCGAAGCGGCGTTAAAGCAAAACAATGACTAACGTTTGCTTATAGTTTATTTTTTTCTCTTGACTGACTTTGCTATAAATGAGCTGTAAGTTTAAAATGTTGACACAAATAGTTAATATTTATGTTAATGGGGGAAATAATAATAATAAAAAAAAAATTGTAATAAATCTAAGCAAATAACAAAACATGCAAATAAAACTGACAACAGCAATTCGGTTAATAGCGGAAGTGTTTCCATTTATGACAGTTGTAGAAAGTGTAAATTACGTTCTTCCTATTCGAAATGTTTTGTAGTGTGGTTGTAGATACGGGTGTGAAAGAGTAAAAAAGACCTATACATATACTTTGATGTCAACAACTAGATTTTTGCGGATTTTTTTTTAATAATTTAGTAAACATCTTACTAAGAACATTTGATTTATACACCTATGATAATTTATTATGCAAACGGCTGTTAAACTCTATAGGCCTTTTACATAATGATTTATAAGAGATTTATAGAATGATTTTACTATGGAAAGAAAGAAGGCTTAAATTTTGCACTTAGAAGTCTTATGGTCATAGGCATTCTAAGTTCGAGACTAGACGAACAATTTATTATTTTATGAAATAAATGATTCAGTTAATTTTAATTTAAATAATTAAATTATTTTAATTTAATTACATTTACTTAATTTAATTCATAATTTATTTAAATAATTTAGTACCCGAAATTAATTGAGTTTAATTAACTAACTAGAAATAATATAGTTATTAAAAATTTACTAAATTTATTAATTTTTAAGATCAATTAAAAATAATTTATTTTACAACAATTTTAAACAAATTATTATTTTTAAATTAATAGAAATTAAATTAATAATAAAATTAATAATTTTCATTAATATTTATAAATTATTTAGTTAGTTTAATTTGCATATTAAAATAATTTTTTAGAAGATTAAATTATTAAATAAATTTAATTTTAATAAATAATTTAATTTACAAATTAAATAGTTAATTAATTGAATAAATAATTTAAATAAATTAATTATTAAATTAGTTATAAAACTAATTAAGTAACTTAGTTTACGAAATAAATTAAATTAAATTTATTAATGAGAAATAATGTAATTATTAAAAAAAAATTTAATTTACTTCATCAACAAAAGTTTATTTAATACGCAAATTAAACTAATTAATTTAATTAATATAAAATTAATGTAAATTACTAATTTTATTTATTTAATTTTGGTTAATTTAATTTGCTTATTAAATTAATTTGTGTTGATGAAGTAAATTATACAAATTTTTAATAATTAAATTATTTCTAATTAATTTAATTAATATAAAATAAATGAAATTTTTATATATATTAAAGTATTTTTTTATTAATTTAATTCGCGTACAAAATTTATTTTTGTTGATGAAATAAATTAAATAAATTTTTAATAATTAAATTATTTCTGATTAATAAATTAAATTAAATTAGTTTATTTTTAGCTAATTTAACTAGTTTATTAATTAAATTGATTAAAACATTAATTCAAGAATTAAACTTTTTAATTTATAAATTAAATGAATTAAAAAATAAAAATAATTAATAAAATTAACTTCAATTAATTTTCATATAAAATAATTTCATTAATTTAATGCAACTAAATTTTCAAATTAAATTAAATCAATTTAAATTAAATTTTATTTAATTACATTTAAATAGATTTGATTTAATTACATTTAAATTAATTAAATTTTTTTATTTTATTTCATTTAATTTAATTTTTTTATGAATTTTTAATCAATAAAAATATTTCTAATTAATTAATTAGTTTTAATTAATTAAGTATTTTGTAATGGTAAAATTAATTCTAATAAAATAATAAGATTTATTTAATTTAAAAATGAAATTATTAATTTAATTAAAAAATTAAATTAAATAATAAATTAATTTTTGAATTGAATATTAAATAAATTAACTATTACATAATTATATACCATAATTTAATAAACTAAATAATTTAATTCAGAAAAATAAATTAATTTATTTTAATTAGTTTAATTTATTCATTGAAGAAATTGAATTATTTATAATAAGTTATCTAAATTAATAATTTGAATTATTTATTTAAGATTTTAGTTGACTAAATTTGATTGAATAAATTAAAAAGTTTAATGTTTAAGTTAAAAAGCTTACTTAAATAATTTTATTGATTTTAATTAAGTGAATGAGTGAACTAATTAATTAAAATTTTAAATAAAATTTTTATATTATTTAATTTAGTTAATTTAATTAAATTATTTATAGAATTTATCAAATAATTTAATTTATTAATAAAATTAAATTGAAATTAATTTAAATTTAATTTAATTTAAATAATTTGTGTATTAAACTAACTTATATTGGTTTAATTTTTTCAAATTTATTAATTAAAATTGTTGGTTTTAAAAAATTGAATTATTTCTTAATTCTTAAATTTATTAAATTTATTAATAAAATAATTAATTTATTTAATAACTTTAAACTATTACATAATTGTATAATTTAATAAATTAAATAATTAACTTAATTAGAAACAATCTATTCAACAAAAATTAATTTATTAATTTTAATGAGTTAATTAATGTTATTAATTTATTGTATAAATTGAATTATTTATAATAATTAATAATTTTCATATTTATAATAATTAATCATTTTCATAATTTGAATAATTTAGAATTAGTTAATTAAATTTAATTAATTTAATACATTAAATATTTTACTTTTTAAATTAAAGTAATTTTATTTATTTTAATTAATTAAATTATTATTTTTTTTTATTTAGTTAATTAAATTTATTTAAATAAATTGTAAATTTAAATTAAAAATTTAATTAAATAAGTTTATGTATAAAATTAATGTATTAAATTAATTAAATTATAAATTTAAATTAAATTCAGTTAAATTAATTTATATATAATTAAATTAATTATTTAATAAATTATTATTAATTATTAATTATTAATTATTAATTATTATTAATTTATTAAATTAATTAAATTGGCTTGTTAAATTTATTCATTAAATTCATACATAAATTAATTTAAATAAATTTATATATTAATTAATTAAATTAATTCAATAAATACATTATAATTTATTTATTATTTTAATACATAAATTTATTTAAATTTTTAATAATTCAATTAATTACATTCATTACATCACTTTATAAAATTATTTAAATTTAATTTATTTTAATATAAAATAATTTAAATTTTATAAATTTAAAAAATTTAAATATATATATTCTATTTAATTTCACAAATAAATGAAATGAATGTTATTAATTTAATTATTAAAAATGTAATTAAATTAAATTAATTTATATATTTATTAATTAAATTAATTCAATTTATTTAATAATTTAAATTATTTATTTAAATGAACTGAAATTAATTAATTCAATAAGTAATTATTAATTTATTAAATAATTTAATATGTTAATTAATTTAATTTAATTAAATTTTAATTAAATTATTTACATTCATTACGTTAATTTATAAAATTATTTAAAGTTTATAAATTACTTTATATATTAAAATATTTAATAAATGAATAACAATGAATTAATTAATGAAGATTAATTTATTTAATTAATCTGATTAATTAAATTTTTTACTATTACTATCTTTAAGAATTAAGCTAATGAAATGTTTTATTAAAATATTTACTTTATTAAATTAATTTAATTAGAAATAAATTGGAATTAAGTTTGTTATTAATTATAAATAATTCAATATTATTTTTTTTTTAATTTTAGTAATTATTACCAATAATTAAATTAATAAAAATAAAAAATTACATTATCCATAACTTCCTTGTTCTGATAATAACCCTAAAAAGGGGTGCCTTTCATGATTACACAAAGGAACAAAATTTAACTTTTTTTTTGTGTTAACTGGAACTTTATATGGCATTTTTTTTTTAATTTGAAGTCGCTAATTTTAAGTCTAATCTACATTTAGCCAGTGTAACCACGGCTTGAAGATAACTTTGTTGAAGAATTTTGGATTTTTATAACTGAATACGGGGAACCGTTTTCAGGTGGAAGTGCCTTTATTTTTGCCATGACGGTATATCGCGAAAAATCGATCTGCAACCCAAATATGCATTCAGTTCTTAATCAACAAATACCTTGTTATTAGTATGCAAACAGTTTATCATCTTTTCTATTACTTACTTACTTAATTTTCCTTTACACCCCATGAAAGAGATATGGGATAGCTTTTCGCGTTGTATGAATTAACACGCTTTCTATTTTTAGATTCACAACTAACGGCACCTACTTGTTTATCGACGAATGCGAACGTCACTATTTGAGAAGCTCTTACTAGACATGCCGATTGACTCGACACTAATACTGCAAAGTTGCTGTCGACAACATTCGAGGGGAGCCGACAATGAAAGAAAATGAACTCTCGTTAATCCTACAACATCCGTAGGTCTAGATAATTTGCTAAGACTATTTTTTTAAATCAATACATTAACACTGATATTACCGCCACAAAACCTTTAATTTTCTTCAATGTGTAAACTATCATTAACTAAAAGATTCCATCTATAATTAAACTAAACGCCCAATGATTGCTGTATCAGTAACTCTAGATCTTGGTTTCTCATGCTCACTGGGGAAAATACATTTTGCACCCTGTGTTCATCGATCATACACAGGACACGCAACCTCAAAAACGAAATAAGTCTATTTTAGTTTTATTGGCAATAAATTTAATGCATTTTTGCACATTTTTTTCTTACGTCATTTACAATGTTTTTGTGGCTCATAAATTTTGATGACTGCAATTTTCGGAAACTTAAGACAAAGAAATTCCCTGTCCGGCAATGACCATTTAAGGACAATGAGCAATTTGTCCGTCACAAGTGCAAATTCACCATGGACTATTTAATATTTATGAGTAACGTCAAGATGTTGTCTTAACATTTTCCTTCACAATAAGAAAATAGTGCTGAAGCACTTGACAGACCTTAAAAAAATGTATAAAAATATTTAAAAATGTATGAAAAAACGATACATTTATAAATCATTTTACATGTCTTCTTTAGCTCAATGTTTAATCATTGGTATTTCCCCCTTGGGTTGTGTGTTGTGTTTTTTCTCTTATACCATCTTTTGTAGTCGATACTTGGCCAATGTCTACGTTTACTTGTATGTACATTTGCTATAAAAGGTGCTATAATTTTTATTGTCCGTTGTAACTTCGTCGTCATCGCCGTCATTGGTAGCAGCCGCAACAGCATCACCAGCATTTTGTACTTCGTACATTATTTGGAGGTTGTTCCACATGTTGTGGTCTGTGGCTCTTCATTTTGCTGCGTATCTCGCGTGGCACCACCAAGAATTGCTGTCGTCGCGTCATTATATCTTCTGTTTTGTATGTTAGTGTGTCTCAATGTCATGTGTACGACGAGTATCGAGTGTGTGTGTGACGCAATTGTTGCGCGCACATTACTTTAACCAGATTAAATTTCGGGTTTTTTTCTTGTGTGATTTTTTTGTGATGTTGTTTTTTTTATTACAATATTTTTGTATTTACTATTTTTTGTACAGTGGGAGTAAATGTTGCCTCAAGTTTCATTGGCTCAGCAAATTTAAGGCGTAGCGATATTTAGCTTAATCAACATATATACACTTTTTTTATACGGAAGTATGGAAAGAATTTCAGTAAGGTAAACAAAGTTTTTAAATTTAATGTAACGAATATTATGAATTGCCGATGCGGCAATTTGTCAGCCTGTAGAAGAACAAGGTTAATTTTTTTGAAGAATAGGCTTGAGTTAATTGTTCACTTGAAATCATTGTGCCCATTTTGGATGTTATTCGATAAATTACACAGTACAACACATGATTTTAGGACTCAATTCTGAGAGCTGCACGTGAAAGTAGCCCCAACAAGAAGAAGTTCTGCATTATTCGTTTTGACAAGTTACATGCCATAATAATTTTACATCGATTTGAAGTTAGTAAGTGACGTATAGGGGCATTTGGCACGTTTTAGGCTATTTTGTTTGACATAACATAAATACTATATGGTGGCGTATGATTATCATTAGTAATATTCCACGTGAATCATACGCCACGGATTACAACAGTTTTATTGTAACTGCTACCAGTTCAAAATCATTTGATGAATGGAAAAGTGAAACTATTGCTTATATGGAATGGAATATGGAAACGTTATATGAACAGATTAAAGAAATTGTAATTCTTATTTTTTTAAATTTGTTTCAACTAAATCGGACTAGTGGTTCTCGAGTTATGTCAAACAAAAGAGCTTAAAATTAAATAAAATTAAAAAATAAAATCCCTAAATGTGTACTTTCTTAACAAATAAACATTTTTTTTCTCATTTATCTAGTTATTTCTTTATCATTGTTTGAAATGTAAAAAGACTTTTGGTCCAATCGGTATAAAAAAATATTATTGAAAAAAAAACTTAAATTTATTAATTAATTTAATTTCTCTCGTGCCTTCTTAGCGACTTTATTGGGAGCTAAGTTATATTCCATTCAATGCCAATCACTTTTGTACGCCACTGTACTAGTGTACCGCTTATGATTTCCTACATGTATGCACTTGTTGTGTGGCAGACATGAGCGGCAGACTTCATACATACATGTTCATGTTAAAAATCAATAAATTTTAATATTCATTATTATTGGCTGCTTTGTCTTCTTTTTTAATAATTCATGGCTATTGGCATCTTTTCGTACAATTTAAGCCGGTACAGGTTTTTCCCACAACGTCTACAACATTAGCTACAGAAATCTTAAGGTTTTCTACTGACATCAGTGTTATAAATTTCAAACAACCAAAAATGTTTAAATTTCTTAACAACTAATATGTTTTAAATTTTAGCCAAGTGAGTGTATTAAAATTTTTTCAACTTTGCGCTATTTAAGACAAATATGTAGCCTTAATTTATCTATTCCCAAAAAAAACCCCTAAAATTTTGTAGTTATCAAAATGTCAATTATTAATAATAGAATCAATGTTTATTAATTCAAATTGCAATTATAAATGTTAATACATATAAAGGCAAAAAAAATATAAGCGCAAAAAACCTGCTTAGACCGGTTTAACAATAGAAAAATGCGTATTAAAGTTTGAAACCGCCAGTCTGACAGATAGTCTGAAAGTTGTATGAACTATAATATATTAATGTGTCATCATAAAACATATTTAATTTGAATTGCTGATGATGGCCGGTATACCGGTATAGCCCACACTATTAAGCTAATGTTCAAAGAAAATTTTGTAACCCTAAATTTGTATTCAAATATATGTGCTCATCTGTCAAAGAATTATGTTAATGTTGCATAGGCGTTTTATTTATGATTAAGCGCATGGATACAAAATACTCTGTGAATACGTTGACCCTTAAAACATAGCGCAAAGAACAAACACAATGTAGTTGTGAAAGTTAAAACACCTTTTTTGTAGTGTGTGTTCTAAGGCTAAGCTATGGTATGACATACACAATACAACATTTTTCAGCTCATCGATTTGGAACTCAATTCTGAGAACTGCACGTGAACGTAGTCCCAACAAGAAGAAGTTCTGCATCATTCGTTTTGTCAAGTTACATTCCATAATAATTTAATATCGATTTGAAGTTAGTAAGTATCGTATAGGGGAATTTGTCACGTTTTAGGTAAACTGCACACCACAGAGTTAGAAGACGCCTACTCCAACCACCTAACTCAACTGCTACTGATGCTCCAACCCCTGATAACATTAACTTGGCGTATCAATATATAGTCGACTCCATAGAACGGACTGCGAGCAGCGTACTTAGGTACTCAAAGCCGTCCCAAGAATATGCCTGGTACGATGATGAATACCGCAATGCCAAGTGAGAGACGGATGCTGCAGACAGGGCGAAACTGCAGCCAATGCCCACGCGAGCTGTTCGTGAACGCCACAGGGAAAAGAGACGAAAGGCAACGCAACTAGACGGAATAAGAACAAGTTAAAGAAAAGACAGGCTGAGTGCACAGAGTCGCTCCGAAGTAAAGGGGAAGCCAGAAAATTCGGAAATTCTAAATTTATAGAGACATAATTCCAAAAATTAACTGGATACAGACACCACTCCAGAAGACCCGGCTCCAATCCATGACATTGATAATAACTGTCCATTTCCGAGCCAGAACGAGATACGTGTGGTAATATCCCGCCTTAAAAACAACAAAACGGCTGGAGTCGATAGTCTCCCTGCTGAATTGTTTAAGGCAGGTGGAGAGAAGCTGATTAGGAGCAGGCATCCGCTCATGGTGAACATCTGACTAAAGGAGAGCATGCCCGGGATTGGAGTCTCAATCTGTTATGTCACATATACAAGAAAGGAGATCGTAGTGAGTGTAAGAACTACCTTGGAATAAGCCTACTACCATTTGCGTGCAAGGTCATTTCGAGCATATTGTGTGAACGTCTAAAGTCGATTGTAGTAAAACTAATTGCATCATATCAGTGCGGCTTTAGACCTGGTAAATATACGATGGATCAAATATTTACCTTACGACAAATCCTAGAATAAACTCCTGATAAGTAGATCGACACGTACCACCTCTTTGTCGACTACAAAGCTGTATTCGACTCTCCGATAAGAAATAGGATAAATGAGGCCATGTCTGAGTTTGGTATTCCTGCATGCTGATTAGACTTTGCAGTTATACCTTGTAAAACACCAAATCCTCGATTAAGATTGGTAAGGATCACTCTGAACCATTCAACATGGAAAGAGGTCTCAGGCAGGGCGATAGCTTGTTCTGTACACTATTTAATATAGTTATGGAGAAGGTGCTGGAAAAGACTGGTGACAACATGTTTGCCACCATATTCTGCAAGAGCTACATGCCACTAACCTATGCCGATGATATAGATATCATTAGCCGAAATCTGAGGGATGTTACTGCAGTTTTCTCATCACTAGAAAAGGAGTCAGCAAAAATGGGTTTAGCGGTCAACGAGGACAAAACAAAAATAATGATTTCGACGAACAAAGAGTCCTCTCGATGGTGACGCACCATAAACGTTGACAATTATTGTTTTAAGGTAGAAGATGAATTTACCTACCTCGGATCTTGCGTCAGAAATAAAAATAATGTCAGCCAAGAAATCAAGCGGAGAGTAGTGAAGAATTTAAGGCTTAATGTTATGTCTCTGTAAACTCCCTCTCTCTCTCTTATCACCAAAAGGTAAAATTCATAAAGCTGTGCGGAGTTTATATAAGCAGCAACACAGCTTATGTACATTTGATTTGCCACTGTTTATAGGAATATGTACTTGGATATCGGTTAAGACAACCAACTAGCATGACTTTCCCCTAATCTAACACAATATTTAATTAGCTCGCAATTAACTCTTATGCATAATCAAAATCATTTTGATCGCGCAATATAGAGACAAAGTTTCTATAGAGCTTCTTTGACATTTCCAACGGATATTGTACCTGTTTCGTCGTTAGCTTTAGACATATACAAACGCAATGATGACAAGTTTAATTACAGTATAATATAATATATTTCCTATTTCATTGAGTTTAATTAAATTTGTGTGTGTTTGGATGTGTGTGTATGTGTCTATCATACATACACTCTTTATAATCTAGTCTATAAAATTTGTGCAGATTGTATACCCTCACCCTGAGTCACGAATACAGACCGCTTACCTCTTATTTTTGTCTGGCCAGTGTGTTGATAAATTTACATAATTTCACTATAAAATAAAAGC
Source organism: Muscina levida (assembly GCA_964034835.1). Classification (NCBI taxonomy): domain Eukaryota; kingdom Metazoa; phylum Arthropoda; class Insecta; order Diptera; family Muscidae; genus Muscina; species Muscina levida. The sequence continues at coordinate 142,607,636 of OZ035880.1, read as the reverse complement.
GGTTCCTATTGGTTTCCAAACGAATAAAAATTCAATAATACTTCGTTTTAAAATTTCGTTTCGTTTAACTAGGAACGAACGTATCTTAAGGCGAAATTGTTTTCATATTTTTTTTTTGGGACGTCTTACAACATATTAGGTGACCAACTTGAACTTTGAACCTATTAGCACGTAATAACTGAAAACACATAAAATATGCAACTGAAATATTCAACATTTTATTATAAATAAAATTTGCATGTAATTTTGAGAAAAAATCAAAAAAAAAAATATATTTTTTATATATTTGCATATACAATTACTTATATATATGTATATATATAAAGATACATTTTATATCTTATATATGTGCATATACAAATACATATATATACAATTGTTGAAGATCGACCTCACATATTTTAATTAAAACGCATAATTCCTATGTACAGACATCAGTTGAGATTTGAGTCATGTCTAAAAGTTATTTTACGTTTCAAATCGATTTCGAATCTGAATCGTCGAGTTCTTTCACTGTCGAATTCTTCGAAGTCTTGTGACTGCATTAAGTATTAATTGGCTCTGGACGAAGCGGAATACCAAAAAAATTTTCTTTAAAGACCTGTACTGGGGAAGATATTTGTTATAATTTGATATAAGATAAATCAGTTCAATAAAATGACATCGTTAATAAACTTCAATAACCTCTTGGCTTACCTTTACCACAAAAAGGTAAAGTCGTTTTAATTTTTGAAAAGAGTTGCTAATTAAAAATATGTATCGAAAACATGCATTTATTAAAATATTTGCTAAAATATGCGCTAAAATATCCAAAACAACTTATTAATCGTGAAATATGCAAAATATGTAATAACAAATTGATACCATTTTAAATGAAATTTCATAATTCATAAAGATAACTTAACCGTTTCCATTTTAGGATGTCCAGTAAAAACATGCATTTCCTAATTAAGTAGTAATTTGCAAAATAAATGAGAGCGACGCTTTAAATTTCCAGGTCCACATAGTGTATTAAATTTAATAAAAATAATTACTGTACATAACAGGAAGGCAAAATCAAAAAATTGAGTATTTTTTAAATTAATTACCAGGGCAACCGGAAATATGCAAATGCATGTTTTTTTGTGAACGAGATATTAACAAATGGGCAAGGTATTTATATGTTTCATACTCTTTCATACTCTACTCTATACCGTAATACAAATATTGTCAGTTTAACGCGTAATTAAGATGAATATTGTGTAACAAATTAAAAGTCGACTTTTACCAAAAACATATCCTACAAAAAGGCAGTTGTTTGAAAAGGGGTTGTTAATCGAAATGACAAAAATATGCATATAAACATGCATTTATTGTAAAATTTGCTCAAATATACGCATAAATATGCAAAAACATGTATTTTTCGTGAAATATACAAAATATGCAATAACAAATGGATGCCATTTTAAAGAAAATTTCATAATTCCTAAAGATAACTTAAACGTTTTCATTTTAGGATGTCCAGTAAAAACATGCATAAGATTTCTTGACCTACTAATTAAGTAGTAAATTGCAAAAAATAGGGGGCGCCGCTTTAAATTTCCATGTCCACATAGTGTATTAAAGTTAATAAAATAATGGCTGTACATTACCTTAATGCAAATAAAATAAGTTGATTTTTTTAAATTAATTACCAGGGCAACCGGAAATATGCAAATGCATGTTTTTTTTGTGAACAAGATATTAACAAATGGGCAAGGTATTTATATGTTTCATACCCTTACAAGTGTTTTGACACTTATTTGTTAGTGCATATTTTTGCATATTTTACCTATATAGTCATATTTTGGTTTTAAGAGCATATTTTTAAAAAAGGATAATTTTTTTTAAACATATTTCATATTTTTTAGAGCAAATTATTTAAAAAATATACCTTTTTAAGCATATTTCATATTTTTCACATTAAATTAGTGTTCCTAAAAAAAACATTTAAAAATCTTGTTTTTCACGCGCTTTTTTGTTAAAAAAAAAACAGAACATAAAATAGTTTTTCAACAACCACCGATTTTAATCCTGGGCATAATGCCAAGGATACTGTGACGGATGCAGCCCCATACTTGGTAATGACTGCAAAAGCTATAGTGGCATTGTATCCCAAAGTGACGCATATGACATATCTTGTTTATGGTCTCTATCGGTTGTCTGACTGTATAGGGAATTTATACGAAAACGTAAATAAAGCTATTGCTAATGCCAAGAAGGTATTTTTAAGAGCTCCATGTAGAGTGGAACTTTTTAAACATATCCTTCCAGATCTTGCATTACATTCAGAATCTTTAACTAAAATAAGTTTGGGAACACAACTTGAATCAGTTAATTACTATGCCAACAATTCTGAAGGCATTTTAAAGGTGCTAAGTCCATTAAACGATGAAAAAGGAGAACATTTGTGTAACTTATATTTTGTATAGTGTTTTTTCTTGATTTTGAGGGCATATTTTATGATTTTAAGAGCATATTTTGCTATTTTTAGGTCATATTCTTAGTGCATAAAACACGATTTTTATGCCAACAATTATGAAGGCATTTTAAAGGTCTTAAGTACAATAAACGATGGAAGAGAAGAAAATTTGTGTGACTTAATTTTTTTAGAGCATGTTTTTGTTTATTTTAAGAGCATATGTTATGATTGTAAGAGCATATTTTGTTAATTTCGGGGCAACATTAAACGATGAAAAAGAAGAAAATTTGTGTGACTTAATTTTTTTAGAGCATGTTTTTGTTCATTTTAAGGGCATATGTTATGATTGTAAAGCCATATTTTGTTAATTTCAGGGCATATTTTAGAACATAAAACGCATTTTTTTGTGTATATTTCCGACTTTAGAATTAAGGTATCGAAATGTCGGTCAGAAGATTTAAGATTTCGGCAACCGTTGGTTACCGTATACTAGTATACAGTTACGACAACCTCTTTTTAAACGTTTTTAAATCCAAATTATTTACGTTTTACTTACTATATCATATTTGACATTCTTAGGCGTCTAGTGTACCAGTTAGCATGAATCCATAATAGCTTCTTTAGTTATTTAGATATATTCCAGCCTATTGAATTCTTATTATCATTTTTTTCTAGGGAGAAAATCTTCGCATGGTTTTGATAATTTCGAAATTTAAAATATCGTTTGTGTCTGACATAATTTATTACTAGTTAAGAATAAAGATGACATCACTTATTACACACGATTTGTGTGATAGTCTACTATGTAATACGAATTTTTTGTGGTTGGCTTAGAAATTCATTAAAACGGCAAATCTAAAGGCGACAGATGCTAATCGAAAGAAAAAGAAGACACTTAGCGACAACATTTTAAATTCTAAGCTAAAACACTTTCATCTACATTGTTATATAGTTTAAGCCCACCAACAGAACTTGCCGTTAGCAACAAACATAATTATGCAAAAGTTTTGGCGGCGTTCATTCTTTAATTGAATACCTAACCTGTTTGATTTGTCTCAATAAATCACAATAAATATTATAAATGAATAAAATATGTATTTCATTGTATTTGCTTAGGTCAATTCACGTTTTCGGCATGAAAACCTTAAACCCAGTTAGAGGATATTGTGAAATTTCTCAATCGATATGTAAATCAATACAATTTGCCATTGATTAGATAGGTATGTAAGTGTGTGTATGTGTGTGTGTGTTTGTCTGACTGTATTATACTAAGTGGCGCACATTAATCAATGAATGGGGCCACTGTATATGTTACTACTACACTACACAAACCTTTTCACCATACAGCGAACCCGTCGCGGACGAGACACCAAATTTAACTTTTATCTCCCAAAATGTGTAATTTCTCTTTCTTCATGTTGTTGTGCTGTGTCTGTGGCCCTAAAGACCGACAACCAAACTAGTAACAACATTGTGAAATAGTTAATTCTTTTTGTTTCCCCCTAAACCAAAGCCACAATTTCTTTAAACCTTTCTCATGAGCCAACCTGAAAAGTAAACGTAGTGACGGCCAGACAATCGACCCAGTCATGTGTGAATCAGTGTATGAGCGGTGTTTTTGGCTTTGTCTGCACCACACTCTTTTGGGACAACCTTCTCCATATACGAAAAAACACACACATATATGGGGGGCAGGGGGAAACAACAACAAAACCATGTTACATAACGTTTTTAACATAAACCCACTACTTAGTACCACCATCGGCAGCAGCATCGCCGCCGGCAATAACAACAACTCCGACAAAAATAATGTACAAAAGAAAACATAAAGGTTTCAAGCTACTATGAAATACTCGTATTTTTTAACATGTCATGCAAATATTAACAAATACAACTTCCATGGAAAAAAAGACTAGAGAAAAACAAAACTTCGCATCCCAAAATTGTTTAAAAAATAGTCAAGACATTTGTTGGCAGTTAAGGTAAAGCTGTTAGCTTATGTCGTCAGTGTGTGTGTGTGTACCTACATATTTTGTAATAGTTTTTTACACCAATCAACACCCTACAACAATGGCCAGTGTAGTACTGGCTTCCTTCATGCCCCTACACACATGCATGAATTGAACCCAACCAACCGTTGTTGTTACAAACAAAACTTCGCCAATATTATCATTACTATCATCATCATCATCAACGGCGTGGTACTGTCATTATTGTCACTAGCTTTTAATGCCGTTTCGTTTAATTACTTACGATGTCAATTACCAACTTAGCAATTCACGCACTTTGATGATGATGCTATGCTGATCGACGATTACCACCACTACGACCACCACCACCTTACCTCACCGACCTCGATTAAGATAACAAACAAACACAGAAAAAAAAGTCCCTGGCTGCAACAGTAAGAGCCTATACGATTTTTATGGGATTTTTTTGCTGTTGTTGTTTATTTAGACACCGCAATATTGGGTATGACACATATTTTGTGAAGGGTTTGCTTAAAGAAACACTAATAAGAAAAAATAAATTTGTTTATTTCTAAAGAAAAAGTAGATAATCTTTACAGATACGGATCTATGAGAAGTTTAGCAGGAAGTTTGGAATTTGAATGTATTTAGATAGCACAGAAATAGACCTGGGACGTGATACTATTTTTCTCGTAAGCGATGCTGAGTACAACAAGAATCTGTTTTCGAAATTTCGCAACTCCCCCAAAATCTTCAGTTATGGGTAAAAAACCGGTTTTTCGTATGCTAACGCACTTAAAAACCAGTAACATGGTTGAATATCAACCGAATATGTAAAGAAAAGACTGCGGCCTTTACCACGATATATATAGTTATAAAGTTAACTTTTGATATCTGTCTGTATTTACCGCGAAACCACAAACTTTTTGGATTCTTTTCACAATTTTTTTAAGTTTGAAAAAGTTTTTAGCAACTTTTTTTTATAAGGCTACGATAAACGATAAAGCTACGATAAAAGTAGTCTGTGGTACAATTAATTGTACATTTTGTGTACAACAAAAGTAATTTTTTCTTGTACTTTTTAGTACAATAAAACTTTTTTTGGTGCCAATTTAGTACTTTTTTATGAAATAAATGTACTTTTTGGTACAATAAACTTACTCTTTTCTGCAACAATAGTACTTTTTGGTACAATAAATTGTACTTTTTTGTATAATGAATGTACTTTTAGGTACAATAAATTTTACTTTTTACTGATCACTGATCCAAAACTAAAATTTCGTTTGCATATTCATATTCGTGTGGACGAGTACTATTTGTGTGCCAAATTTTATCTCTTTAGGGCTTAAATGCAGTCTTGACACGCCCACTCCGCCCACTTAATAAAAATTAAAATTTTGTTTGCATATTCATATTCCTGTTGCCGTGTACTGTGTGGGTGTCAAATTTTAGCTGTCTAGGGCCTAAATACAGTTTTGCCACGCCCACTTCGCCCACTGATCCAAAATTTAAATTTTGTCTGCATACACATATTTGTATTGGCGAGTACTATCCGGATATCAAATTGTATCTCTCTAGCACCAACAAAAAGTTTTGCCACGGCCACCCCGTAAACTAACTGCCTGCCAAATTCCATTGAAATCGATTCAGGCGTTTAGGTGTGATTGATCCACTTAAAAAAAATCTTAAATCCCCTTTACACCCCATGAATGAGGTATGGGATAGCTTCTCGCGTTGTTGTAAATAACACGCTCACAACAAACGGCGCCTACTTGTTGATCGACGAATGCAAACGTCACTGTTTGAGAAGCTTTTACTAGACATGCCGATTGACTCGACACACTCACTTCCTTAGATTTGTTCCAGTATGTAATTATTACCACAAATCAACTAAAATCTGCAAAATTATAGAAATGTTGTGCAAAGAGTATAAACAAGAGAGCCAGAGTAAATCAGTTTACACTCTTTATCTGACCTGGTAAATTATCTCGAAATACTCCAAAAAGAAAACTAAGTTATCTATTCCTATGACTAATATGTGAATAGCTATAACTAAATGTGATAAGTGTATTAATAACTCTAATTCATAAAAAGGGCAGAGAATCTTATGCAAATGCATATTTTTGCTGGACATTCTAAAATCGAAACGGTTAAGTTATCTTTACGAATTATAAAATTTCTTAAAAAATGGCATTCATTCGTTATTGCATATTTAACGAAAAAATACGGACTACGAAACAATATTATTAAGTTATACAGATCAACCAACACAGGAAGTATACTGGGTTGGCACAGCTGTTACATAATCCATTTCACACAACTTTTGTAAAATAAACATTATCGGGAATTATTTATAAACAGAACTATGAAGCAATAGTCATTATTAGGGGAATGAATCTTATGCAAATGCATAATTTTCCCAATGCATAATTGGAACGGATATCTGTACTAATCATTTAATTTATTTTAAGATGGTTTTCATTCGTTATTGCATATTTTGCATATTTTACAAAAAAAAATACGTGATTTTGTATATTTAAGCGCATATTTTAGAAAATTTTACAATAAATGTATGTTTTTGTTGCATATTGTAGGTTCTTCAAATAACAACTTTTTTTAACAGTAAAAACCATTTGGTAATATAAAAATGAATTGATTTCGGTCTTTTTTTGCAAAGTTACATTAACATTTTATTTATAATAAAATTTGGATTTTTTGCATATTTATGGGTTTTTAGTGCATATTTTTGAATTGTACGTGCATGTTATATGCGCATATTTTCGATTTTTTAGTGCATAGAATTCCTTGCCTTATTTATAAGAAACACAAAAAAGAAATCGCAAAATTTTTAGGAAATCATTTTTTTTGTAAAAAGTTAGTTTTCAGAAAATTTAGCATAAATTGCTAAAACCTTTTAAATAATTTAATACTGGAATATTTCTGCACAATACAGAGCCTACAAAATTGCTTGTATTTGACCTAAATGAAAATATATACTTTTATTTTTGTTGCCTAACAATACACTTGTCTTACTTTGCATTTAGCGGCATATTTCGTTTGTCTATTGGCTATTAAAATTTACATCTTTGTTAAGACTTAGGTGTGATAAGACGCAGACGTTAAATTATTTATGTATTTATCCAAAATGTAAGAAACCAACAGTTCGTGTCATCTTTATCCAAAATCAAGTAAATAAACTTTTTAACTTTAGCGAAAACCTTAAGTGAACGAACCTTTCTGTTTCTTTAAAAAAAATTTAATGGTATATATTTTCACATAATTTCAATGAATGTTTGCAATTTTGTTTGTTTTTAGTTGTTGTGTTAATTTTTCGGTAAATTTTTATGTCAAATATTTGTATACGTACCTATATGAATCAAGTATATAAAGTTTTGTCATTGTGTTGGTAACGCGACTAGAATTACACAGTACAACAAATGATTTTGGGACTCAATTCTGAGAATTGCCCAAGAAAGTAACCGCAAAAATAAGAACTTCTGCATCATTCGTTTTGTCAAGTTGGCTGCATTAATCATTTAAGGGCCATATGATTTTTTTTTTTGCTCAAGGTGGGTTTTTAGCACATTTTCTATATTTTAACACGGTTATATCTCGGTATACCATATGGAATATCTCTAGACCAAAACTTTCCACTGCCATTTATAAAATCTCAACTTTGAATAAATTCTTTTGAATTACCAAAAGAAATTGCCATATTTAATACTCGTTGTCACTTTCAAATACAAAATAATTAATAAATTAATTTGTTTTGTGGTTTTTCAAAAAAATAACATTTAATTTTAGTTTCTATCGCAGATACCGAGTAGTGCAAACTCGTAACTAAATAAATTATGTAAATGCAAATATCACACCTCAATAACATTTTAATAAATACATGTATACAACAATAACAAAATTGTACTTTACTATTTCCGTCGCTGATCGTGATCATCAACAACATTTGAAAGGGGCCTGACTAAAATGTCAGTACTTAATACAATGTATAAATTTGTTAACATAAACAAATTTTTTATGTACATGCCAACAAACATTGTTGTGAGATTAAATTTTATATGGTAATGCTCCAAAGATTGTTAACACCATATGATAGATAATTTTGTATTTCTTCTTATGATTTGGGAAGGGATCAACCCATGATCAGTGACATCACGTAGTGTCAGAGACAATAACATTTAAATTGTACACTGCCCATAAATGTTATCTTAAGAATTATTTAAGTTACAGTATAAAAAAATTCCATTATAGAAAAATTTAAGTTCTGTTAAAATATGCAAGTTATTTTTAGTGGGAAAAGACAAAAATGTATGATGATTTATAATCGATTTATATCAATCACATTTTGGGCATCGTTCTTATCTATTCGCATACCTTAGCTGTTAATTTTAAAATGATCACGTTTGAATGATCAACAAGTAACGACAGCGGCGCATTTTTTTGCTGAATTTAGCATTAAAGCGGAAATAGTTCACACCACTAAATTTGGGTAATGTTTCCTAAAAAGACAGTTGCACAAATTATCTCACGTACAGAATGATATGACACATATATCATAAATACATTCCTATATGACTAGAGAATATACATATTAAGACATATTAAGATTTTAGCTGCTATAACAAGAATGATAAATGTTGGCACGAAAATGCATTTTTAATTGTATGGATGGCATGTGATGGGCGTGGCCGATTTGAATAAAACTCTACTTTTTTTGATAAAAAAAATGTTGGACCGAAAATGACTTTTTGAGTTATATTACTGTTAGATGATGGACGTTGCCGTTGTTTGGGAAAAAACTTGAAATATTTGTTTATTAAGTTGAATTAAAGCTCTGTGGCGAATTCAATCAATATTCCACGAGTGCTACTTACACTTTTTGTCAGGAAATGTAGAAAGCAATTCCACTTTGGACTGCATCAAACATATTTGAGCATAAATATTAATTTGTTATTGTATGAAAGACATGTGATGGGCGTAGCCATTTTTAATAAAACTTTCTGCTTTCCTTTTTTGATAAAAAAAAAATAAAAATGTTGGTCAAAAAATTCTTTTTTGAGTTATATTTGTGCTAGATGATAGATGGACGTTGCCATTTGGGGTAAAACTAGCATTTTTTGTTTATTAAGTTAAATTAAAACTCTGTGCAAATTTTAATATTCCACGAGTCTTCCTTACAATTGCATCAAAGCTATTAGTTGAACATTTTATCTTTAAGATCTAAAGATAGACTTCGCAGACCATGATTTTATCATTTAACACTCTTTTGATTAATATATTTATTATGATTATTATTTCATAGTTCGGTTTAACATCAAATGATTATTATTTCATAGTTTGGTTTAACATCAAATTATTGGTAATAATCTGGTCAACCGAAAATATGCAAATGCATGTTTTTTTTTTGAACGAGATATTAACAAATCGTTAAGGTATATATATGTTTCATACTCTTACAAGTGTTCTGACAACTATTTGATAGAGCATATTTTAGCATATTTTAACTTCAAAGTCTTATTTTAGCATATTTGGGTTATGATATAATCTGATATTTATATTTAAAAAAATACCTTTTTTAAGCTTATTTTATATTTTTTATAGCATATTGCATCAAAGCTATTAGTTGAACATTTTATCTCTAAGGACTAAAGATATACTTCCGAGAGCATTATTTTATCATCGAGCATATATAACACTCTTTTGATTAATATTTTTGTTATGATTATTGTTTCATAGTTCGGTTAACATCACATTATTGGTAATTATCAGGTCAACCGGAAATATGCAAATGCATGTTTTTTTAAGAACGAGCTATTAACGAATGGGTAGGGTATTTATGTGTTTCATACTCTTATTACAAGTGTTTTGACAACTATTTTTTTAGAGCATATTTTTGCATATTTTACCGATAAAGTCATATTTTAGCATATTTTGCTTTTAAGAACATATTTAAAAAACCCTTGTTTAAGCATATTTCATATATTTCACATTTATTTTTCATCCGTAAATAAAAAAGAATTTTTTCAACAGACACCGATTTTGATCCTGGACATAATGTCTAAAGCTAAAATCAGCAATATCAGCTAAAGCAAAACCAGCAATATCAGAATATAAATTCTCATAGATGTTGGGAAATTATATGATTTGAGAAGATATACAAAAAATTATGATTTTTCCCATAGTAGTTTTATTGGGAGGAAGCTTGGAGCTTACCGCTGGTGACAAGACCTGTTTTATTTTTTTTTTTTGTTTGTTAACTTAACTTCTCAAAAAAACATGATTTTCAGGAATGTATTAGGAATTTATATGAAAACGTGGTATCAAGAAGGTATTTTTGAAAGCTCCAAGTTGAGTGGAACCTTATAAACAAATGTTTCCAGACCTTACATTACATCCAGAAACTATAACAACACGTTTAGGAACATGGCTTGAATCAGTTAGTTACAATTATGAGGGCATCTTAAACGTCCTAAGTACATTAAACGACGAAGAAGAAGAAACCTTGTGTGTGTTTTGACAGCATATTTTTGTTGATTTTAAGAGCATAATTTGCTATTTTAAGGGCTTATTTTAAGCGCATAAAACACGAATTGTGGTGCATATTACCGATTGCCTGGTTATTATAAATAATTTCCAATAAACACACATTTCTTGTAAAATAAATATACATAAACAAAAACAAACCAAGATCAAAACAAACACAGGGTGGCACATATGTTACATAATCCATTTCACACAACTTTCGTAAAATAAACTTTATCGGGAATTATTTATAATTGCCAATAATTTGATTTTAAATCAAATTAGAAAACAATACTCACTATTAATGCATATTTTTCCAGGACATCTTTAAATGGGAACGGTTAAGTTATCTTTACGAATCATGATATTTCCTTTAAAATGGTATTCATTTGTTATTGCATATTTTGCATATTTTACGAAAAATACGTGATTTTGTATATTTAAACGCATATTTTAGCAAATTTGAGACTCATTATTAAGCGACACATTTTCTTAGATCTCGTAAATGCATGACAACATTAGTATTTTGTCGGTCAGGTTGTCGTCAACCAAATGTTTTGACGACAAATACATCAATTTTTCACATTTTATCTTGAAGGCAGCGTTGACAACAAAGTCGTGTGTGACGATACTACCTACTAGTAGCGTTAGCGCTGTCGATTTGAATAAGGTTAATATGTTGTACTCTCTCAACAATCGTTGAAAATTGTTTCTCTGTCTGTACTTGAGTGTGTTTTTTGTTTTGAATGCGAAACAAGCGTGCGTGGTGTTGCTTTCATAACACTCAAGCAGAGGCTGAGTGTTTTGAAAAAAAGAAACAAAACTTTCGAGTACGTCTAAAATGCCGATCGTGTCTTTGTAAAAAAAAACGATAATTGCCGGCTTCGGGGGCTGTAGGCTGCCTATCATAGGCATCTTAAAGATAAAATGTTTAGCTAATAAGGTTGTTATGGTCACCAGTAGGATTGTTTCGTACATTTCTTGACAAAAAGTATAAGGAGGGAACACTCGTAGAATGCATTTACGAATTTAACAAGGAGCTTTAACTTAATGTAATAAACAAAAATATGAAGTTTCATTCCAAATTGATATGTCGGTCCCCCATTTCTATTTCTTCTTCTAAAGTCTTATTACTTGCCCTAAAAAATGAGTATGTACTATAAAGTTTAGATTGTCAAAAAGTTTTTTTTTTTAAATCGGCCATGAACCCTTGGCACAAAATTTGTAGTTTGTTTTAATAGTTTTCCCACAGGATTAGTAAAACTATACCGATTCAATAATTTCACAGTACAACATATGAATTTGGGACTCAATTCTGAGAATTGCACGTGAAAGTAGCCCCAAAAATAAGAACTTTTGCATAATTTTGTCAAGTAGGCTGCATTAACAATTTAATGGACATACGAAGTTTTTTGCTCCAGATGGATTTGAAGCACTTTTTCTATATTTTAACACGGTTTTCAATGATCTGAAAAATTTTTGTACTTGTCAACCTATTAAAATGTCACCCAAAATATTGGTAAAAAGTGTTGACTTAGAGACATTTAATCCCAGGCTATTAAAAATAAACCAAAAATCGATGAAAATTATTAATTTGAATTCTTTACAATTTTTGGCAATACATCAAAAAAATCCCCTGCGATTGATATAAACACGTGCTCACAATTTTAGTAGCGATTTGTTATTATCAAACTGACTAATGTATTCTTGGAGTGTTATTGATAGTATATTCTATTAGCAATATAATTCTAATTGAATTCTTAGGAAAAAAAAATTTCTATGATATTTTATTTATTTTAACAATCAGTCCATTTCCTATAATAAATAATTGCGTATAGAACTAAAGAATGTTTTTTTAGAGTTTTTCCGAATTATTAATTGAAAACAGTGCCTTTAAATATGGCCGACGCTGTAATAAGCAAATTTAACTGCCAACGTTCAAGAATTCCAGTTCAATTAGAAACAAAAATTTGTCTCATACTATGACACTAACAGATATGTGTTTATTTGTCAAAACCTGCATACAAATGTGAATTTGTCCCATGAGATAACTTACATCCTCTTAATTGATGTATTTATTTACTCTGAACAATGCTTTTTGTCGACTGCTTTCTTTTTGCCATATTTTCACTAATTAAACCCAAAACAATATATATTTTTTTCTTTTCCCATATTATTTTCTCTCTTTAACAATTTAACAAAAAAAAAACTTCTACGACAATATTAGTTTTACAACAATATGAGAATACGTCACTTACCATATGCTACCGACTGCCATTTCAATCTATCCACTGGATATGTCAGATACGTAAACAAAAAGAACAAGTGAAATGCCGAAATGGTTATGAGATTTAACCATTTCAGGGGCGCCTTGAATTGGATGCCAAACACTTTGTCACCCTTGAAGTTCTTTGTATACTCTTCCAGATTGACATGATGTTTCAGTTGGATTACTTTAATTTCACTATCGGTCTCCGACACCAAGGGCTGACCGTTGGTCTTGGGGAAACCATTGTTGGCCACCAGACGTTGTTTTAATTCCGTTTCTGTGGCCTTAACATCAGACGACGACGACGCTTTAACGCTTGTGGTGGTGGTAGTGACACGATCCGACATCGATAAGAGACCCATGTTAGCGCCGTTAGATGAGCTCAGCTTGAGAAGATTCTGACAAAGGAAAAATTAACACTTGGTTTCAATAGGAACAATTTACACAAAGTTTAGTTGTTGTTGATGTGATTGTTTGTATTAAGGTTTATTTGCGGTTGGTGGCTCTCTTTCTAGAAACGAATTTTCAAGAATGCGAACCATGAACCAAAATTACAAAATGCTTTATGATCTTTTCAACTAACATTGATCTGCGGAGTAGTAATTATCACTTCGAAATTCGTTTATTCAATTTGTTCAATAATTCGTTATAGATATTTTTTTCAAAACAATTTTAAAATGTATTCATTGATATCTCTATTTAAACTGTTGTTCACTTTTGTTTGAAATTCTTTTTTTGGATTTTATTTTTTCAATATCTTTTAGATATCTTGTATCTTTTTTTCTATATTAGAGAAACATTTTTCTGTTGTGTTTTTTTGTCAAATAATTTCGTTTCGCTTTTTTGTATCCGTCCAGAGTTTATCTAACGACCGTTCCACTTTGACGTTCCGTATGCGAATGATCACTGTCGAAGATGTTAAATTAAATTTCTATCGTTGGCCGGATGAAAAATCACGCTAAAAAATAAGCTTAAGAAGCGATTTGTTCGAGTCTAGTCTATTCTTTTATGTATTTTCGCTTTCGTATGTATGTTGGCTTACTGTGGCTGGCTGGGTGATACGACGGCCGACGTAGCAAGTCGAATGTTTAGGTTTTGTTTGTCTACTCACCGAAAAACCCATTTAAAGGCCAAGATTGAAGCAGAAGCCACAACTATACCAACAGCTTGGGAGCAGCAGCTATACAAGTCTCGCTGTTACCCATACCACCAGAGCAAATCGTTACGACTTCACTGACACACACGCACATTGAGAGCTGTAAGCAGATGGGCGCTGACAAGTGATGGTAATGGGGGATTTGGTACATTTGGTACTTTTATGGCTGTGAATAAAATAACTGAGCTTCACTAAATTCTAAAAGTGTACGTGTTCTTTATAAAAACGTCCAATTTATCAAATGGTGCGCAATGGAAGTGACGAGGGGTTTGCACTTCAAACCGGTGGCGTGACATAACCCCCAAACGATTTTGGGAAATCTGTCAGCCCAACGATGCGGACATAGTCCTTAAAATTGTTTAGGGGTTATGTCCATATTTCTGAACAGACATACCTTTCATTGGGGGCTATTTAATTTAATCGCGCGTTTTTTTTTAAATTTCATATTTCGTTAATTTGAAATAGATATAAAAATTTTAAATCTTTGGGTTTACGTAAAGTTATATAAAATGGGTTTTTTTTTGCAAAAAATTTTTTACTTTTTTTTATACACTTCTTCTTAATTGGTAGCAACAATATAAATTTATCTATCAGTAGTAGCACTGAGAAAAGTATTCCAAGCGCTCCGTAGATAGTCACACCAAGCTTAGTTAACAGCCCTTTAACCTGGTCCATCCATCGAAGTTTTGGTCGCCCCTTAATGCGCCGCCCATCGTTTTTATTGCCGAAGACTTTTCGAGCCGGAGCATTTTCGTCCATTCTTACAACGTGTCCAAGGCAGCGCATTTAGTCTATTTGAACGCGCTTGACTACGTCGGTGTTGTTGTACAGCTCATGATTCATTCTACGACGGTACTTGCCGTTTACGATGATGGGTCCAAATATTTTTCGAAGTATTTTTCTCTCGAAAATTCCCTGAATAGATTGATCCGCCTGCATCATTACCTAGGATTCTGCGCTGTAGAGCAAGACAGGTAGGATCAGTGTCTGGTAGAGTTGGATCTTCGTTCGTTGAGAGAGGGCTTTATAAGCGACCTTCATAAGGCTTTTGCTAAAGATGGTGTCAGTCGTGTTTATTGCTGCCTTCCGCATGCTCATCTCCATAGTATGTCATCGATGACACACTATTGCCTTGTTTGACGCTTTGTTTGGTAGAAAATGGCTCTGTTAGATTTGTGCCTATTTTTACTGAAGACTTCGTATCTGTCAGTGTCATATCGCAAAGTCGAATCAGCTTGGCGTGGCTACCGAACTCAGCCATAGCATCAAATTGTTTCTGTCGTATCAGACTGTCGAATGCTGTTTTGTAGTCGATGAACAGAGGATAGTTGTTGATCTGCATTTCTTGGGTCTTCTCCATGATTTGTCGTAGTGTGAATATCCGGTCGGTCGTGGATTTACCAGGTCTAAAGCCACACTAATCCAATCAGTTTCGCTAAAATTAGCTTTGGTCTTTCACATAACACACTATTCTGGACCTTGTATGCGATAGGTAAAAAGCACACATTTGGGTCGCCTTTCTTAAGCACAGGACATAGAACCCTCAGATTCCAATCATAGGGCATGAATTCCTTGAGCCAAATCGTGTTTATGAGCTGGTACATGCATGTTGCCCGTTCATCGCCAGCTTTGTTGTTTTTAAGCCGTGCAATTGCCGAGCTAATCTCATTTTGGCTCGGTGGTGGGCAATCTACCCCATCGTCGACGATTGGTATCATTTCGTCACTTATGCTGCCTTCGGGAACTAGTACAGATGGAAAGTGTTCCCTCCATATTTGCAGCACACTCTGAATGTCAGTAACTAGATTTCCGTATCCGTCCCTACAGGTGGAGAACCCTTCGTCCAAAAGCTTTGCTTTTTACCTTTTTGTAGAACTTGCGTGCTTCACCTCTGTCCCTGTAATTTTCGATATCCTGGCTCTCTCTTTCCTTCCATAGACGCTTTTTCCGCTTGAAGAGGCATGTCATCTCTCTGCTCTCCTCATTACAACGCTCCGTCACTGCACGCGTTGTCATTGGCTGCAGTTTTGCCCTGTTTGCAGAATCCTTTTTTCAGACACTTCGCGACATTCGTCATTGTACCAGGACTTGTCTGAGCATGGTTTTTATAACCCAGTACGGTCGTTGCGGCATAGAATTCGCAAAATGCTGCCACTGTATGTAGGGAACATCAGAACTAGGGGGGTTTGTTTGGAGTAATTGAGAGAGTTGGTTGGAGTAGGCATTGGCTATCTCGGTGGTATGCAGCTTCTTGATGCCTAGCTTCCTTTGCGTTTGGTTACGAGCGTTTTTAGCACTGCTTAATCGCGTGCGTACCTTGGCTGAAACTAGTAGGTGATCCGAGTCAATATTTGCTCCGAGCATCACATGCACGTGCATGAAACATACCTTCCATGAATTACCAGATGATCATTCTGGTTTCTTGTGTTTTGGTCATATATATCGTCCAGGCTCTAATAAAATGCATTTTTAATGTCTTTGCCTTCCGTTGGAGCGTATACACATATCAGCGTGATGTAAAAATGTTACGCAGCTAGTGGCTATTCGGTCACTTACAGGTTTAAACCGCGGGACAAGATGTCGAAGTCTCTTGCCGACTATGAATCTACATCTAAATTGGTGACTTTCTGCATGACAGCTATAAAAGATGTCACAGTTCTTTCGACGTGTGCAACCCTGCCCCTCAATCTCATTTCCTGTATCGCGGTGATGCCAGCTCTCTGTAAAGAGAGTTCGGAGATTTCATGCACATATCCGTAAAACATGGTCCTTATAACGTTTTGGGGGGGGTCGTCAACATTTGGAGATGTTCTTATTTTTTTTCGAGTTTTTATAATAATTGCTTTTGTTTAAGAAGAGTGGCTTTTTTGGCCACCGTGCTCGATCTTAGTTTCTTGGGGCTGCCAATGCCACTAAGAGAGCTGTTGTGTTAAGCTTCAGTAAGTTCTGTTACCTACTTCCTGAGACTCATCCGTGGTAGCATGTGTTTAGGTCACTCAATATTGCGCAATATCACGTTTGCTACCACTGAACTAGTGTTCAATGGCATTGCCCGGGAAATACGTGATCTCTCGGACGTTGTGAGCCGCTTGGGGACCTCCAAAGAGATATTCTGGTTATTTCTAGGTGAATAACAATCAAAGTACTTAAATAAGAAAATCCCCCATGTATATTCCCCCATTTTTTACATACACATCTTTTAAATGTTATTTTTGGAGTTAAGACTCCGGCGCCAAGCTGACTTACCTCAAAAAAAAGGTTGGGTTATGACCGATTTTTTCTTTGAGGATTATGTCTGCCATTAGAGGTCGATATTACTCCCAAAATGGGGTTATGTTCCCTGGAGGTTATTTATATAAAAACTTTGAAGACCCATAACACAGGAAGAATGAACTTGGCTCCAAAAATTGTATTCTTCTTCTTCTCCTAAATTAATTCTTTACCCCCAAAAAAAATCAGAGCTTTGTCCGTAAAGTAGATTTGTTCCGCCTTTATCAGCCAAAAGTCCAGTATAATGCTTTTTAAAAGTACACATTTATCACCTGCAAATATATTGCCCATCCCTGACACAAAAGCTATTGTCATACACACACACACACTAGGACACGTAAAACCCTCTTAAGCGATCGTATAAGCCGACCGCAGAAAACCGAATGATCTATTCATGTTTCAGTACACTGTCTTCACATTCGTTTATCCCCACCTGTATCCATTGAAGCACACACTCACACACACATACATATTATCTATCATTGGAGGATCATTGTGTTTCTTTGCCAGTGATCAACATCTTTGCAATGATCATTATCAGCAGCGGCAGCAGTTAAGTGAGATTTTATACATAATCCAATGAAAAAGTAGATTGATCGATTATCCATTAAGACTGTCGAATGAAAAGGTTCATTCTTCTAGTACAATTCATTGAGGCATTTGGACAAATACCACCTTATCTTTAGCGTTGTAGGGCCATTAGATATCAGGTAAATATTAAAGGTTTTTTTTTAAGAAAGAAGTGAGCGAACCGGACCAGACCGGTTTAAATGTACTTCACAAAGCGGTGACTTGGTGACTTGATGATATCACGTCACAATTGCCTAAAAATACATACAATGTTTTTTATTGATAGATTTAACGTTAGTGCGAGTATCGATCTTTTACAACGTTGTCACAAAAACCGACTCGCATAAGAGTCAATCTGTCTGGTTTAGAAAATTCTTAAGCTTTCTTTAAGCTTTATGTTATGTTTGTTATATTCTGATGCAACAACAAAATCTCAATATTTATTCGTAGGATTACTAAATGATTGTGAAATTGTAACCTTTATATAATATAAACACTAGCTCCTACCAAAGCTTTGATTTATTAACGGTTTTGGAAAGAAGAATCTTAGACCTTTCAAAAAAGATATATGTATTTAAATAGATAACTTTACATACCTTTCTGTTTTTGCCAAGAACAGCAAATGTTTATACCCTCACCCTACGGGTAGAAGGGTATATATTATTTGATACGACCCAAAAGTCTAACACATAGAAGGAGTCACTTCAGACCCTAGGTTTCTTTAAACCAAATTCGTTTCATGACTTTTTAAATCGTTTGAGCACTGTCTATTTGTCGGTCTGTCCGGCTTTCCTGCTGGTACTCATGATAACTTTCGAAAGACGCAACCAAATGTTTGGAAAATTTGCACGATTTAATATTTATCTAAAACTACTTACGGTATTGCTATGATTTTGTGTACCTTGGCTCCGCCATAAACAAAAATGATAATGTCAGCCTGGAAATCAAGAAACGAATATTGATCGCAAACCGCTGCTACTATGCGCTAAGCAAGCGATTTAATGACAAAGCGCTTTCTCGAAGAACAAAGGTCCAACTCTACCAGACTCTGATCCACCTGTCTTGCTCTGCAGCGCAAAATCCTGGGTAATGACACAAGCGGATCAATCTATTTTGGGAGTTTTCGAGAGAAAAATACTACGCAAAAACCGTCGTCGAATGAATCTAGAGCTGTACAACGACATCGACGTAGTCAAGCGCGTTCAAATAGACCGAATGCGCTGGCATGGACACGTTGTACGAATGGACGAAAACGCTCCGGCTCGAAAGGTTTTTGGCAAAAAACTCGATGGGCGGCGCAGGAGGGGGCGATCAAAACTCCGATAGATGGATCAGGTGAAAGAGCTGTTAACTAAGCTTGGTGTGACGAACTGTCTACAGGGCAAAGGACTGAAGCGCTTGGAATACTTTTCTACGTGCTGTTGTTGTCGTTAAAGTAGAAGAAGACTTACGATATAGCAAATGTGCTACATGGCCACGCCCCTTCTGGTACCTCCCATATAAATGTACCATACCGTCCACTTTAGAAATCGAGTAATAATATCAATACATCCAACGCGATCGTGCCCAAAGTTTGTATTTAGTAAAGCTATAGCAGGATAAAGTTTTGGGAAAAAACTGGAAGTCGCCCCATCTGTTACCTCCCATACACATCTGGTACCGCCTACTTCAAAAATCCATTAATATTATTATTACAACTAACGCGATCGTGCCCAAAGTCTATATTTAGTAAAGCTATAGCAAAATAAAGTTTTAGAGACTTTCTTTAAAAATCTGGAAGCCTAGCCACGCCCTTTCCGGTACCTCTCATACAAATGTACCATACCGCCCGCTTAAGAAATCGAGTAATAATATCAATACATCCAACGCGATCGTGCCCAGAGTTTGTATTTAGTAAAGCTATAGCAGGATAAAGATTTGGAAAACAACTGGAAGTCTAGTCACGCCCCATCTGGTACCTCCCATACCCATCTGGTAACGCCCACTTTAGAAATCGATTAATATTTTTATTACAGCCAAATCGATCGTGCCCAAAATCTGTATTTAGTAAAGCTATAGCAGGATAAAGTTTTGGAGACTTTATCGTTAAAAATCTGGAAGTCTAACCACGCCTTTTTGTTACCTCCCATACAAATGTACCCACTTTAGAAATCGAGTAATAATATCAATACACCAAACGCAATCATGCATAAATTCTGAATTTAGTTAAGCTATAACAGGATAAAACTTTGGAGAACAAGTTGGAAGTTCGCCCATTTAAGAAGAAAAAATATCAATATACTAGAAAATTTTTTGTTTTACTGAGGGTGAAGATATATGTAGGTCGGTTTTCCCGACTGAAAATTTTTACTGGTTTTAATTTCATTCACTATTTTGTAAGTTTGAAGATGTTTTTACCCACTATTTTATGACACAGTACAACACATGATTTTGGGACTCAATTCTCAGAACTGCACGTGAAAGTAGCCCCAACAAGAAAAAGTCCTGCATCATTCGTTTTGTCAAGTTACATGCCTTAATAATTTAATATCGATTTGAAGTTAGTAATTATCGTATAGGGAAATTTGTCACGTTTAAGGCTCTTTTGTTATATTGTGACGTATGATTATCATAAGTAATATTCCACGCGAATCATACGCCACGAAGTACAACAGTTTTATTGTAACTGCTACAAAAAAAACCCAGTTCAAAATCAGTTGATTAATGGAAAAGTGAAACTGTTGCTTATGTATGGAAACGTCATATGAACAGATTAAAGGAAATGTAATTCTTAATTTGTATAAATTTGTTTCAGCTATATCGAACTAGTGTTTCTCGAGTTATGTCAAACAAAAGAGCATAAAACGATACTTACTAACTTCATATCGATATTAAATTATTATAGCATGTAACTTGACAAAACGAATGACACAGAACTTCTTCTATTTGGGGCTTCTTTCACGTGCAGTTCTCAGAATTGAGTCCCAAATGAGCTGAAAAATGTTGTACTGTGTAAGGACACCCTAATGTTTATTCGTTTTATTCAGAGAGTACATGTTTTCATGAGTAAAACGCATATTTTTTTGTACAAATTTCTTACACAGTGGTTTAGTTATACAAGTTTTACGATGAACTCAATTTTCATTTCGTATTTTTGCTTTCGTGAAAAAATGGGACTTGGGAGGTAAGCGATTTCTTGTGAAAATCGCATATAAATCGTCATACCAATTGGATAGGGCATATATGTGGCCAACTTACGAAAATGACTGGATCTTATTATTTTGTATTGTGCCACAGATCTCAAGTTAAATTTATTCAACTATTGTGTATGACATTGTTGGTTTTAAACTTTGTTAAGATGACAACCTATTTGTCTTATTCGATGCTATGGTCTCCCCCAATTCACTTTCGAATTTGTTGAAATTCAGAAGCAGTTTCCTCTCAGAAAAGCAGTACACATGCACCAATTTTAAGGGGCTCTCCCTATGCTCTCACAATGTGTATTTTCGACTGTTTACGTTAATATCACATCTGGGCGTAATCACTCACATTCGTGGTTTTTTTGCTTCAACACTCACTCACATACTTGTATGAGACCAAACTCTTTGTGGTTTAAATTGTGACTTTGAAGTTAAAAGTTATTTGCTGTTTTTGGTTGGTCTTCATGATCATCATGACTTCTTCATTGTCGCCGCCGTAGTCTTTGCCGCTGTGGTCTTGGTCAACGCCATTCATTACCCCACTACGCTTAATGAAGTTCAATGATGCTTTCTCTTTACGTAATCCCATCATGAGTAGGGCTGTAAACAAATGAAATTTCATCAACAGATGCCCAACACCGGTTACCACCAATTCATGTGTACATGTTTAACACATACTACCGTGTATGTATGTGGTTGGTCTTAAGATTTCATGTGTGAAAGGTCTTAACGTCCAACAGTCTGTAGTGTGTATGTACTACGTACCCCAATGTACCCCATGTACACTGTTGCTGCCGCCGCTGATGTTGACTGTAGACGCTGCGTAATTGAATGTCATTATAAATGTGGTTTGACCCATTTCTAACAAAAACATCACATACATACAACAACCCACACCCCAACAACTTTGCCATCAGCACCAACACTATACGAAGGAGATCCCCCCTTATGTTGTCTGTGGTCATTCGGCGTGAACGCCGTCACCCTCAAATGTCTTTGACGTGAGCAAGAGTGTTTTCTCTGAACTGAGGCGAGCGTCTCATTATTATTATTATACCTAATTAACTTTACAACATTATTAATTCAAGGTACAACAATTGACATATTAACGTGTTTTACAATTACCACCAAAGCTGACCGCCCAACAGTGACATTGAAATGAAAAAGAAGTTAGTGGCTACGCGAGCCTCTTATGTCAGATGTGGTTGGTTTGAGTCAATATTTGAATATGGCATGACAAATGTAAAAAAAAACAAACAAAAAAATTATAAAAATTTTGAACCGATATAATCAGTAAATTATATAAAACATTTAACTAATATGTTTTATAAACGACAGCAACAACAACAACAAATCAGATGCAAAGTTAGCCATAATTAAATAAAACTTGCGATGCATAATCATTTAATATTGCCCAATGGGAAATATATGTATAACCACGATATGTACATACATATGTTGATGCTAACAAACTGCAATACTCGACAGCGTACAGGGGAACAGTAAAGTTAACATACAACATGATATCGCTGAAATTAAAGACTTGTCGTATTTGTGTGGGTTAATTAAAGTAACATATAGAGTTATGGACTCCGCTTTTTGGTAGTGCAACGAATTAGATAAAGTATTATGGCTGCGTCAAGTGAATGCGTTGATTGTCTTTACTCTATGACCCTGTTTCACAACGTGGCGCTTATGACGGAGGAGAGCGAGTTAGTGGTCATTTGAATGTTAATACTATACAAGTAAACATTTTCGTTTCGTTTTTTAATATTTCTTCTATAGATATAATACGTTTAACTGGCAAAGTGTAGAAATTCGTTAGGAAACATTTTAATTTGGATTTTGACTCCATTTTTGGTTGTTTGACCATAATCCGGATATAGGATTTTTGAGACCAACAGTTAAAATCTAAAGGCACACATATTGAAATTAAAAAAAAAAGTAATAAAATTAATGATGTTAATACAATTTATGAAATTAATCTAATTATTTCAATTAATGAATTTAATGTTAGTAAAGATTATTTAAATTATTTGTTTATTGATTTAAATTAAATAAAATGATTACATTAATTGTTTCGTTAGTTGGGGGTATTTCTTAATTTGAGTATTTCTGATCGTCACCTGGGAATAGCCAGAATCTCTCTTTGCAGATTTTGGCTACGCCCGAGAGATCACATATTCCCGGGCATTGCGATTGAACATATGTTGTAGCATATGTGAGAAGGTGCACTGTTGAGTAACCTAAATAGCTTGCTACCACCGATGCACCTTAGGAAGTAGGTAACAGAAGTTACTGAAGCTCAACACAACGGCTCTCTTAAGGGCTTTATCAGCCCCAAGAAACTAGGATCGGGAGCGAAGGCCCAATAAGCCACTCTCCTTAAATAAAATACTACACGAAGAAAATAATTAACAAGAACCTCCCCCAAATGTTGGCAACCCCCACAAACGTTATAAGGACCATAACTTACGGATTTGCACCTGGAATGTCCGAACTCTTTATAGAGATGGTGCCTCCATCCAACTGGCGGATGTTCTCGAAAAATACAAGGCTGACATCAACGCCTTACAGGAAATGCGATGGACGGGACAGGGAAGTACACGATGAAAGAACTGTGACATCTTTTACAGCTGTCATGCAGAAAGACACGAATTTGGATCTGGATTCATAGTCGGCAAAAGACTTCAACACCTGGCCTCGCGGTTTAACTCTGTAAGTGACCGAATAGCCACTATTCGCATCAAGGCGTAATGTTTTTACATTACGTTGATTTTCACGCAGTGGGGTCTCCTGCGGGAGGGCTTTGGGGATTATCGAAACCACGGACCCGAGGGAACCACCAGTGGACCTATTCTCAGGCCCTTCAAAGCAAAAAGTGGAAGTAAAGAAGTAAATCTTTACAAGCTCCGATCAAGGAGTCATAAGATTGTGCTACGGGATGTTAGGTATGCCCATAGCGGTTTGCCCTAGGTAAACAGCCAGCTTGATCGTTTGGGTAAGGTACAGCTTTTGATGTCCTACGTAGTGGCTGTGGTTAAACCAAAAGTAACGCAGATGAACTAAGGGTTTGAAGCTCGAGAGAAATGGAGCTGGGAATCTTTTGATACCATTCAAGTCTGGCATCTCTTATTGTGCTTCTTACGGATTCTTAGTTAACCCATTAGTGACGACTGTTACCATATGGTAACGTTGACAGCGTTAGATATTGCACGCCATAAAATAAACATAAGAATAAATGTCAAGAATTTTCTTTTTTGATTTCATCGAAGCATGCTTTGATCTTTCATTCTTGATTTACCGCTATGCGTCAGTAGCGAGCGTGGGGGATTATTTAAAGTAGGCGTTTTTCACATGTGCGCAAAACAGCAGTATGGAGGGATATAAAAAGTCACTCCATATTAAGAATAATTTTTGGTTGCTTAAAGACTGATATATTAAAGACTTTTAGTTTTTGTTATTTGAGAAGAATATAAAATATCATAAAAACGTATTGCATTAATTATTTTGTACATGGTTGTTTTTATTTACCCGTTTTAAAGCTGTTACCATATGGTCACAGTCGGCATAACACCAGTAAAAATCAGTATTTTTCTGAAATTTTTCGTCTTATTTTTTTTATGTAAAATTCGTTTTTTATCTAATTTATATGTAGTACTGACAAAATCTTTAAAATATTCCCATTATTTCGCTCTTGTCATTAAAGGATTAAGTGTGACGTTACACTCTCAGCGTCTTGGCGAGGGATAGCGCCAAACATCTAACAAGGGTGCAAAAGCGATTGCTGGAACACTGTTACGTCGTAACGGACTAGTTCCAATATACAGCGAAAGACTATAACTGTTTTAGACTCTTTGAGCTCTTCCTATCAAGTGGGACAGTAACCATTCATTTTATGTTTGTGTATTGTCCAACAAATGATAACCCTGTATTATAAAACGATGATGCCAGCCGGATGGGGTACCTTTGGTACCTAGCAGACGGTGGTTTGTTGCTGTCAGCCGAATGGTGAACTTTGCTCCTAGCTAAAGGTGACGAAGTGTTTAAATACGATTACTTCAGTAATCTGATGGTGGATGTGGGGCCGTTTGGGAACTTCGGTTCTAGCAAATGGCGACGTGGAGCAAAATTGCAGTTTGCATGAGTGCTAAGGATGAAATGGTTACTGCCCATATAACTAAATAATAGAAATATAAAAACAACAAGTAGCAAATAAGAACAGTGGGGGGCCAAATCGGACGGAGTGCAAACCTCGAGCTTTTACTTTTCAGTCAATTTGGTACCCCCACACATGAGTAATGAACAGTTTGAGTATTTTGTGGAGTGTTGAAATTAGATCCGGTCCTTAACAGCGGCATAGTAGTATGTTCTAGTAGGGTGGAGCCCACCATCTGGTCAGCTCTACACGATGATACTAGATGTAAAACACAAACGACTCATTATGTTGATTTGATTCGAAGGAAGACAAAGGCGAGGACATAAAAGAGGCATTCTATGAGCGCCTGGGGGATATATATGACCGCTGCCCTGCACATGACAGTAAAATTGTTCTGACAGATTTTTGCGCTTAAATAGGAAGGGAAGATGCTCTTGGTTCAGCAATCGGATAATTCAGTATACACAACAACTCTTCAGATAACGGATTCAGACTGGTTAGCTTCGCGTCGGCAAGAAACATGGTATCAAGTGGAACTAGATTCCCGCATAAAGATATCCACATGGCAACCTGGATATCCCCTGATAAAAATACAAGAAACCAGATTGTTGACGTGGTAATCGATGGAAGGCATGTCTCAAGCGGTCTGAACATGCGTGTGATGCGCGGATCACAGCCAAGGTACGTACGCTATTAAGTAGTGCTAAAAACTCTCTTACCCAAACGCAAATAAGGCTTGACATCACAAAGCTGTATACCACCGATATAGCCAATGCCTACTCCAACCAACTCTCTCAGTTACTTCAACCCAATTCATCTAATTCTGATGTGCCCGACATCCAGTGGCTGCATTTTGCGAATTTTATGACCACTGCCGCAACGACCGTAATGGGTTATAAAAAACCATCATGCCCTAGTACGATGAAGAATGTCGCGAAATGTCTGGGGCAAAGGATGCTGCATACAGGGCAAAACTACAGCTAATGGCAACGCATGCTGTGACGGAACATTATTAAGAGAAGAGGTGGGATATGATACGCTTCTTCAGGCGGTAGAAGCGTCTATGGAAGAAAATAGAGAGCCAGGATATCAAAAATTACAGGTATATAGGTGAAGTTCTACCGAAAGGTAAAAAGGTTTTGGAACAGGGATCCTCACCTGTAAGGACAGAGACAGAAATCTGGTCACGGACACTCAGAGTGGGCTGCAAATATGGAGGGAACACTTTCATTCTCTACTCTTTCTCCAAGGCAGCAGAAGTGACGAAATCATGTAAATCATCAACGAAGGATTAGGTTGTTCATCATCGAGTCAAAGCGAGATGTGCAGGCCGATGGACTACCGGCAGTGATTATTAAAGCCGGCGACGACTAACTAGCAACGTGCATACTCCAGCTCATGAACACGATTTGGCTCAATGAGTGGAATCTGTTGCAAGCTGTCGCGGCATAAGCATTTTACCCATCGCATACAAGGTCCTGTCTAGTGTGTTATGTGAAAGACTAAAGCCCATTCTGGCGAAGCTGATTGGACCTTATCAGTGTAGCTTCAGACCAGATAAATCCACGACCGACCAGATATTCACACTACGACAAATCCTGGAGAAGACCCAAGAAATGCAGATCGACACCTACTATCAGTTCATCGACTACAAAACTGCATTCGACGGTCCGATACGACAGAAATTGTTAGATGCTATGGCTGAGTTTGGTATCCCCGCGAAGCTAATACGACTTTGCAGGATGACCCTAAATGACACGAAGTCTTCAGTGAAAATTTGCAAAAATCTGACAGAGCCATTTTCTACCAAGCGAGGCTTTAGACAAGACGATACGTCTTGGGATCTCTTTAACATCGTAATGGAAGGCCACAGTAAACAGGACTGGTATAATCTTTAACAAAAGTCACTTGTTGCTGGCGTATGCCGAAGACATAGATATCATTAGCCGTGGATTGCGGGATGTTACTGCGACTTTTGCGAGCATTGAAAAGGCGGACGTGGGTCTGGTGATAAATGAGGAGAAAACCAAGTTGTTTGTTTCAACATACAAAGAGTCCACTCGTCTGAGACGCTGCGTAAAATCAAAAGACAAGTATTAATCGCAAACCGCTGCTACTATACGCTAAGCAAGCGATTTAATGACAAAGCGCTCTATCGAAGAACAAAGATCCAACTCTAACAGACTCTTATCCTACCTGTCTTGCTCTACAGCGCAGAATCGTGGGTAATGACACAAGCGAATCAATATATTCTGGGAGTCTTTGAGAGGAAAATACTTCGCAAAATATTTGGACACATCATCTTTAACGGCGAGTATCGGCGTCGAATGAACCATGAGCTGTATGAGCTGTACAACGATATCGACGTAGTCAAGCGCGTTGAAATAGACTGAATGCGCTGGCTTGGACACGTTGTACGAATGGATGAAAATGTTCCAGCTCGAAAGGTTTTCGTCAATAAACTCGATGGGCGGCGCAGGAGGAGGCGACCAAAAATTCATTGGATAGACCAGGTGAAAGAGCTATTATCTACACTTGGTGTGCAAAAAATTGGACTGAATCAGTGTATTACAAAAAGATATGCATGTAGAATTATGGGGGTAATTTCGGTCTTTGTATGGGTAATACCAAAAGGGGTGTGTCAAATAGTTCGATTTAGAAGTTATTGGAGATGTACCTATTTTTCCAAAAATAGGTCATTTTGTATGGGTGCTTCCAGAAGGTGTCAGTAGATGTAGTCTATAATCATTCCTGAGTCAAATTCTCACAGGCGTACATCTGTAGCAAAATTTTTTTGGATTCCGGGAACTTACAGAAATGATTTATCCAGTTGTCCATTTGCATGTTATAGAAGAATTATTAATTATCCAAAAGTGGTAATTTTTCATAGGAGGTATCTGAAGGGATGGGGAAATTCTGCCCATTTTCAATTCCTTTACTTCATTTTGGAAAACATTAACACTGGTAAATTTTATACGAATCAGTTAAGTTTTACTCGATTAATCCTGCCCACCACCCAACCAGCCAGACAGACGGACATAGCTCAATCGTTTTAACAACTCCTGGAACTAATTTGGTGATAAAAAAAGTCAATGAATTTATCTATATATATAAAAATGGTGGCAAAAATGTATTCATCAATTGAGAACGGCTGGACCGATTTTGCTCAAACCTTTTTTCAGTTGTTCGTTATTGACAGGAGAAGGTTTTTGGAAAGAAAATTTTGGGGAAATCTTCCGGAAAAGTCGTAAAAATTAAAAATTGAAAATTGCCTTTTTGTATGGAATTTTGGGTGCAATTGTTACAGAATGACTTTTCGAATAGAAAAATGGACAATTTTTGTTGAAAAATGCGGAAAATTCAAAAATTTTTAATTTGTTTTTTTCGACAAAATTCTGCATTTGATAATATGATTTAACTGGAACTGTGAAAAATTTCGTATAATTATTCCAAAATGTCTTTTTGAATGGATAAATAGAATAACTTTTGGTGGAAAACTCGGAAAATTTCGGAAAAACTTGGATTTTTTCTACAAAATTTTCCATTGTATCGTTTGGTTTGATAAAAATCGATAATTGAATTTTTTATTAATATTTGTGTGCAATTGTTTCGTAGTGGCTTTACGAATGGAAAAATATAAAATTTTTGTCGAAAAAATTACGGAAAAATGCCAACAAATTTAATTTTTTTAGACGAAATTTTGAATTTTTTCTTATGATTGATAATTTTGGACGATGTTTATCTGTAATATTTCGGATAATAGGAAAATTCTTGGTGGAAAACTCGAAATATTCCGTAAAAACTCGAAAAAATTTAGATTTTTCGACGAAATTTTGCACTGTATCGCTTGATTTAATGATGTCTGTCGACGTAAAGGTGGAAAATTCGTTATGATGCTTGGAAAATTTGAGATTATTAGTTAAAAGATTAAACACGAAATGATCGAACAATTTCAAAATCTTCTGCATGAGAATAACGCATTGGTCCGATTGCTCAAAACCGCATTGAATACAATGCATTCCGACGACCACAAAATCAATATCAGAGCAGACAAAAGACCCTCTGGTTGCCATGCCGGACAATTCAATGCTCCCACTATAAATGAAGTCGCAGTGGTGATTGTTTGGAAGAATGTGGAATCACGTGTGGAATCTCAAGCGCCGGGATGATAGACAACTGAGGCATGACTCATCGGTCATATCATGCACTTCAATACCCGTTGAAGTTCTGTCGTGGAGAGGATGGCTATCACCTAAATTTAAAAATGGTCAATAGAACAAAAGGTTTGTTACCAAGTCATCACTTCTTTTTCATTCTCCATTTAAGTTCGAATTTCGATCTTGAAATTAACTTCTGATCGAAGACATGTGCGTCCGAAATTTGAATACCAGCGTTAAATCGTTCGATGCACGATGCATTCAATCGCGAATTGCAACGAGATCAAGCATTGACCGACATGAGCTGAGTGAAAGAGTCCGAAAAATGTGTCGCCATTGAATGCCAAGCAACCGAACGTG
Organism: Muscina levida; assembly: GCA_964034835.1. Taxonomy (NCBI): domain Eukaryota; kingdom Metazoa; phylum Arthropoda; class Insecta; order Diptera; family Muscidae; genus Muscina; species Muscina levida. The sequence continues at coordinate 142,577,569 of OZ035880.1, read as the reverse complement.
TACGATTCGCTGATGGAGGTTGTTGACGATGATACGGGAGGCATTTACTTTCTCGATGCTCCCCAGGCAATACATTCATCATTTCTTTGATTCTGGCAACATTTGGTCAAATTCCGTTAGCTGTAGCATCCGCTGGTATTTCTGCCACATTGTTGAAACGCGGTCGACCTGCACCGCTTTAAAGCTGCTGATGAATCTTTTCACGGTTGACAAGACAACGTGCAGCGAAATTGTTGCGAGATTTCAAAATCATCATTTGGAATGAATGCACGATGGCACATAAACGAGTTTTGGAGGCAGTTGACCGAACGATTAAGGATTTTAGAGGTGATTCGAAATGATTTGGTGTGGCTATGGTATTTTGGTCAAACGCTTCCAGTCATCCTAAAATCTACTGCTGCTTATGAAATTAACGCATGCCTGAAATCGTCATCTTTGTGTTACTGAATTTTCAAGACAGCTAATGGCCCTTGGTAATGGCCAAATTCCTGTTGATGTTTTTTTCGAGTTTACATCGTCAAAGGAGGAACTCATCACCAAAGTTTTTCCCGGCGTTGCAAAAAATTATAAAAATCTAGATTGGATAAGTGAACGGGCCATACCAGCAGCAAAGAATAAGGTCGTCGATAGCTTTAATGTTACTATTCAAAGTCGAATCGATGGAAAACTGCATTCATACAAATCCGTTGACAGTGTGACCAACACGAATGAAGCTATCAACTATCCGACAGAATTTTTTAAACTGACGGGATGCAAAAAACATCGATCCTTTGAGTAGTGTTTTCATTATTGGCATATATTTTATGCGTACTAATTATCACCGACAATGAATTTAAAACAGCCACCCAAAAAATAGTAACCAAATATTTTACAGACCACCATCTGAACGTGGCCGCAATGTTTTAGAAAATTACAACTTAGTAGGTGTAATACAAGTGGCATGACTAACGTATTTATGTAGTTGTTTAATACCACCAAGTTTATATAGAAACAAACTAAAGTTTAGTACAGCGGGATATTTAAACAAATCAGCATATGTACTTATACATGGAAATAAAGTTGTTTTAATATATTAGTTCAATTTTTCGTTTCGTTTTTCTATAGCTTTGCCATTTTATTACGAACGACCAAAAATGTGACAAACACGTTGTTGATACTGGACTGGATTATGTTTTCTCTGGCACCTGTTAAAGTTAACTACTAGTTAAACTTCATCTAAGGTAAGAATTTTAGTTTTTTTCTCCTTTCGTCATGTGCATAAGTTAGCAACTGATTATTGAATATTGAAAAGTCCAAATCATAAATATTCATTGTATCCATCTATATTAAAAATTCTTCTAATTAGGACTAGAAATTTAATTTACCGCTGAAGGTCATCATAGTACATATGGAGTCTTTTAATTGTATGTATATATAGTAGTAATCCTATATACATGTTTATTCTTAAATTTCTGCATATTTTTGTGATTTGCAAATAAATAAGAAAAAAATTATGCAAAAATTATGTTTGAAAATGAAATAATTATAAGAGAGATTAGGTTTTCATGGGTTAAAACGAATCGTCGTATAAGGTTATCCATAATATAAACGTGTAGAAGTAGTCACATAAGCTTTATAAATTAGAGTTCATTAAACTTTAAGAGAGTTTGTTTTATAATATATATAATATTATAATTTGTTATCAAGAACCCACTGGTGGTTTGTGCAAAGTGAAAACTACATATATCACAGACTGGTAGAATATTTGCATATAGTAACTAAGTTGAGATATAATTAAGCCCAACAACTAAAGTCTTCCGATTCATTAAGATGTATTTTTTCCTGTTATGGTTTTAATTCATGCCCGCAGTCATGGAATTTCTATTGAGTATTGATTGATATTTTATCTTGGAGAGATTTGGAACGGCTTGTATTGAAAAAGTTATGGTATGGTATATGATAGTCGGTCTACAATTCTTCATATGAACTTTCGAATTTTTTTTTAATTTTTTTATTAATTTATCGTGTATTGTGTTCCCATTGGTCTGTAAATTTCTACAAATCAAAGATTCGTCCGTTTTTTTAGCACATATAGCAATAGAGTTATATCAAACAAAGCGAAATTTAAAATTTCAAAGACGTAGTTGCGTATTAGCCCCAATACAGGTATATATATAAACAAATTTTCAAAAACCCTCAATTTTTTACCACCAACCGGTTAGTGCACCGCTTAAATCGAAGATATTAACTAGAAACCAGACCAGTGTTATTGGGAAAAAAAAAATAATTCCCCTTTTACACCCTATGACTGAGGTATGGGATAGGGGAAAAAATAGCTCTAGTTTAATTTTGCAAAATATGCATAACACATCTCGAACACAATCCAAGACTTGATTTGAATGTATGTATGTATACGCAGTAGTTATTTATATAATTTGCCAACTGTCTGTTTATCAATTATGATTATATTAATTAATTAAGCTATAAAATTATAATACAAAATGAACTCTTTATGTAATTAAAAAAACAAACACCCACACACACATACATATAATTAAAGCTTAACGATCCAGAAATATAAAATGTGTCACAGCCATGGCCACGAGCCCAAGTCATGCCAACAAAAATGTTAATGTTTATCAGTGAGCGTCAGTCACTGTTACTTATTAAATTAGTTTATATTTTATAAAAATAGATAATTTGGCAAAATTTCGTCAGCCATAATGGTAACGAATATCTGTGAATATTAAACTATTGTTTTTTTTTTTGTTATGTTATTATGTTGTCTGCTTAACAGGAAAAACACTTTAGTTTATTATAAATGGAAATTTGCAGTAATACAAGTTTGTGTTTATAAATAAAGTGACAGAAATTGTTTTATAAAATGATTTGCCAAATTAAAGAAAATATTGTGTAGCAATACTATTATTCAAAGTTTTGCATAAAACTGAAAAAATTATATTTCATAAACTTTTACTTTTACTTTTTCGGGAGAGTGAGAGAGTAATTCGAGGCGTTACTGAATCTTTTTTCCTTATTTTGACGACTTTAACACAGCCCGGCGCTTTAGAAAAAGCAAATTTTAGGCAACCAATAGAACGCAGTTATGGAACTGTTTCTGTTATAACTGGTCGATCAACAATCGGAGCTTGAGATATTGCTTTAGTAGCTCACTGTATGTGTATTAGTACTCTGTCTTAATAGAAGACCAGTTTTATTCGAAGCTAAATTCTAGAATTCTCTTTATGTTGTTGTTAAAGTTGTCTTTTAAGTGAAAATAATAGTCTTCTTTAATGATTATTGTCATTCAATATCTGGATAATTTAGAAACAGCTCAGGCTGTTCACAAGTTTGCCGGAAGGTCTTTTTTAGAGATATTTTTTCAACTGAGATATTGAACGTTTAAAAAAAGCTAAGAAAAATACCGTGCTAATTGAATATAGTAAAAATGTTTTTGTCATGGAGTCTAAAGTTTTAGATTGTTTATTGTGCTCCCAATGGAGCGGGCACATAGAAAATGCCCAAAGGGAGTTAAATGTCTGCGTTAAAGGAGTTTAAAAATGTTCAACAAATCAATTTCCAATTTCCTTGGGTCTAAATACACATCTGTTCCACAACACCTAACAATCCCTGGAAACAAACCTTGAATCTAAAAAAAATAGAAACAAAATCTGAGTTGCCAAAATGATCGTACGTTAATCGAAATAGATCCCCAATTCCGATTGACTCGACACAACTGTGAAGTTATCCTCTTAAACTGGGCACTAGTTCGTAGTTGGTGAAACCACTACCTACTAGGGCAACACCAGTACCCTTCCCCTTCGTTTACCGCGAAATTTTGAAATCGGTCACCATGGAAAAGGGCACTTATACAGGTAGCCATTAGGGTGGTTAGAGGTTATAAGGGGTAAAAAACATTACATTTTGTCGTGCCAACCCCCAAAAGTGATGTCTTTGCAGATTTTATGATAGACAAAAGTTGAGCACAATTGGAGTATGTTAACCCGTGTCGCTTTAGGCTTAAAGATTTTAAGCTCCTTCGAGCAGACAGGGCATAACTCAAGAACGACTAGTCCAATCACTGTATAATCAAGAGTTTCGCAGTTTAAAATAAATTAATAATAAAAGAAATGAAAATTTGCCTAAAAAATTATATTTAAAAAATAATAAAAAATCCAAAACGTAAAATATAGTCAAGTCTTACTTGTTTCACTTAATGCCAAATAACGTATGAACAAAATGAGACATAGACCTTTCTAACAGACGACCGGAGGATATTTGAATTTGGTCAGTTATTTATCTTCCACTAGTAGACAAACCGTCAGAAAACCGAAACCTTTGCCACACCCTTCTGGTACCTCCCATAAAAATGACCGAATTGAACCTCATAGTTTTACATACATATCTTTTTTGTAAGTAAACTGAATTCAGTCAAATTTTGCGCATGGTGTTCAATTATGAAGCTATCGAGAAGCTATCCCATACCTCATTCATGGGGTGTAAAGTGAAATTAAGTTAAGTTAAGTGTACTAATTTACTTTCCTTTATGATAACTCCTTTAAATTTTGACCTCCGTTTGCATGAAAACACTCGGAGTAGCCTTTTGGTTTATTACTTACTTTTATTGTTTATTTATTTATTTATTTATTTTTATCATTACCAATACAACAAGAGTGACTTCTTATATTTAAAGTACTGGTAAAATATTTGTTATTATAAAATTTGGCTTACAAAGAAAGATAAAAGATAAAGATAATATAATAATAATATAATAATAATAATATAGTGCTTTAAATAAATAACTGATAAAGCAAACAAAAGAGAATAATAAATTTTGTATTAAGATAACATATTTATAGTCGTTAATTTTTATAAATCTTTGTTTATTACAAATGGTCAAATATAATTAACAAGGTTATAAATAAGTCTAATGTTTTGATTGCTTTTCACTAAAAATTAATAATAATAGTAAGAATCTTGTATTGTGAAGATCAACAAGGTATTGTTTTACGTTATCATATTATAGTCATACAGAGTTTTTGAATTTTTAATTTTGTTTATTTAAAATAGTCGAATATTACTTTTATTAATTCTCAGAATCATGAACGTTTTTTCCAACAAATTTTCACAATAAGATACCTTCCCTTACTTACTTACATACTTACTTAAGTGGCTCATTACAACTTACGAACGTGGTTCATAAATTTGATGCCTGAAGTATTAAAGAATTCCACACGCTTCGGTCTTCTGCGTGTGTTCTCCAGTTAGTCCTACCAGATGGTGGCAGGTCGCCTGTCACTTGCTCCTTCCAGCGGAGTTTGGGTCTCCCTGCTCTGCGCCGTCCGTCAGCTTTGCAGGAATACCAAACTCAGACATGGCCTCATATAGCATTTTCCTTATCGGATAGTCGAAGGCAGCTTTGTAGTCGACAACAAGGTGGTAGGTGTCGATCTGCTTTTCATGGGTTTTTTTCCAGGGTTTGTCGTAAGGTGAATATTTGATCCGTCGTAGATTTACCAGGTCTAAAGCCGCACTGATATGGTCCAATTAGTTTTTCTGCAATTGGGTTTAGACGTTCACACAATATGCTATAAAGGACCATGTACGCATTTGGTAATAGGCTTATTCCACGGTAGTTCTTACATTAACTACAATCTCCTTTCTTGTATATGGGACATAACAGATAGACTCCCGCGCATGCTCTCCTCTTGCCAGATGTTTTCCATGAGCTGATGCATGCTCCTGCCCGCCAGCCTTAAATAATTCAGCAGGGAGACCATCGGCTTCAGCAGCTTTGTTGTTTTTAAGGCGGGAGATGGACAATTAATACCATAGTCATGAATTGGAGCGGGGTCTTCTGGAGTGGTGTCCACATCCAATAAATTTCAGAAATGATTTCTCCATATTTTCAGAACGTCATTAGGTTCCATCACTAGCTGACCATCGATGTCCTTGCAGGATTGCAACCCTGTTCCACGCGTTCTCGCCTCAACTCTCTTGTAAAATTTTCGGGCTTCCCCTCTACTTCGGAGCAATTCAGTGCACTCATCTTGTCTCTTCTTCAGATCCTTCTTTTTCCGTCTAAAAAGACGATTTGCCTCTCGTCTCTTCTCCCTGTGCCGTTCACGAACAGCTCGCGTTGCTGTTGGCTGCATCCGTCTCTCTCGTGGCATTGCGACATTCATCATCGTACCAGGTATCTTCTTGAGATGGCTTTGAGTACCCAAGTACGCTTCTCGCAGACCGTTCTATGGAGTCGGCTATATATTGTCACTGCAAGGTTATATTATCAGGGGTTGGAGCATTCCGCAGCAGTTGGGTTAGGTGGTTGGAGTAGGCGTCCGCTACCTCTGTGGTCCGCAGTTTACCGATGTCCAGCTTTCGTTGTGCCTGGTTACGTACGTTTTTCGCCATGCTTAGCCTAGTGCGTACCTTAACTGCGGTAAGGAAGTGATCGGAGTCAATGTTCGCACACTCGATGCGTGCCTTCCATCGACTACCACGTGATCTATCTGATTCCTCGTCAATTGTTCTGGAGATAACCATGTTGCCTTATGAATATTTTTATGGTCAAATCTAGTTCTGCTAACTACCATATTTCTTGCAGCAGAGAAATCAATCAGTCTGATGCCATTGTTCGACGTTTCGGTGTGCAGACTGAATTTTCCGATGGTAGGCTCAAATGTGGTCTCTCTGCCTATTTTAGCATTAAAATCGCCTAGTATAATTTTGATGTCATGGCTGGGGCTACGGTCAAATACATTTTCTAGGCTCTCGTATAACTCGTCTTTGTCCTCATCGATTTTCTCTTCTGTCGGAGCATGGGCACTAGGGTAATAACTTTTTTTGGATAACATTCTCCCCAGGGCTTTTCTAATGGCAAATATTGTATTAATGATAAAAAAAACTATTTCAGTTCAATTTGCTAAAAAAAACCTTACGCACCGACAGCGATTTCTAAAATGCCTTTTATATATGTTTTTTTTAATTTTTTTTTAATAACAATTTTTTTTTTAATATGTTTTATACATTTGATTATATGTAAACAAATAATAACAATAAATGATTTAAAGTAGGTATTGTAAGATATAAACTTTAGGTTCAAAATACGCGATGTTTTACAAAGCGGATATATTCTTGTACTATTTTTATTTCATAAATTTTTTTTTATTTCATAAATTTTTTTGAATCAAACAATCAAAACTTTAACGCGTTTGGTGCGTAACCTTTTTTAACGATAGCGAAAAACTAAAAACGCAGTTCTTAATATTTTTCCATGCCCTACACGATTTTGTCTGGGGAGATTTGATATTTGCAAAAAATTCAAAAAGTTATCACCCTAATGGGCACATATTAGTGTTATGTGGAAAAAAAATCTTTGTTTTGACTCTTATGGTGGCTATACGTTCACACACCGGGTTGAACCTTGAGACTAGATGTCGCAGTCTCTTGCCAACCACAAATCCACATCCAAACTCGTGCTTGTCCGCATGGCCACTATAGTAAATGTCGCACGTCTTCATACGCGAGCACCCGTGTCCCGTCCACCGGATTTCCTGTGAAGCTGCTATGTCAGCCTTGTATTCTTCGAGGACTTCCGCCAGTTGAATGGAGGCACCTGTTCTATACAGTGTTCTAACACTCCAGGAGCATATCCTAAAATCATGGCCCTTAATTCGTTTGCGGTAGTCTTCAACATTTTTGGAGGTCCATTTTATTATTTTCTTACTTCTTTTCATCGATATAGTTTAAACGTCAGTGGCGGGTTGCAAGACCAGCACACCACGTCGCGGTTTTCTCCTCCTGCCAGGATTTAATTACAGCCGCCCATTCTGGGTCAGACGCTGACCAGGGTACCGCGCACTCTGACGGGTGTCAAAGCCACGTTTCCTGGCGTCACCAAGTGGAGGTCCGCAGTAGTACCACGAATACGGAGCTCTGTGAGTGGACTTGAAGTGCGAATGTACGTTTAAATCTCTCTCTCTCGCTCTCTCACCTTTGCTTAACCATTGATAGTCATTGGCTACCTAAGGAAGTGTGTAATACAAATTATATCTATTTTATATTTTGCCTCACCGCCCAGACACTTATTTCAACCGATTTTAGGCTACAAAAAAACCCCTTCATATATTTAGTATATTATTCGGAAACACAATATAAAGCGTTAATTTTCAAAACAACAAAATTTCAAGTTGTTCATTTGTGACACTCTAATAACGCCCATTTTGTTTTTCTCTTCAACAATAAAGTAATCACAATAAAGCAATAAATAATAACTAACAATTGTTTTGTTTGTTGCCAAATCCGTCACTTTATTATTATAACAATCGTTGGAGTAATACAAAATTCTGACACTTCAACATATGAGAAAAATCTTGTGTAATCGCAAGCAAACAACTTCAAGGCCATTTATAGAGTGAGGGGGTCGGCAATAAAATAGTTTTCAACACCTCCCATTCATTAGACATTTCAACACATTTTTGTTGTATGTGCAGATTTTAGAATTCAGCAAAAAAACAGAAATATAGCCAAAATTGCACTAAAACCTTTTGGTGATCGTAGCAAGAATGCTGGTCATTGTTTTGAAATGTCATCGCGGTGTTAAATTCGCAGAAATCTTATTTGTATGTCGTAAAATGTTGGGCATTAATATGAGTTTGTAATGACACATATAGGTTGAAGGTTTTTTTTCTTGAGACATATGCATAGCATATAAGATTGCTATATTTTGTCGGTTTATGTAACCTACATTTTAATTTATTTGCAAATATAAGCATGTGAAATGCGGATCTTACAAGAAGAGTGCGGAAATTTCGCACTTAAAAATAATTACAGAAATATTAATAATGGAATAATAGCATAACGTGTATATACATATGGGTCAACTGTCAAGATCTGTAGATATATTTTACATTATCAGTATCTTATCAATGTATATATACTCAAGCAATGAGAATGTAATAGCTCCATTTTGTTTATAACCGCGATATTATACTTCGAAATATATATCTGTCTTTAATTTTGCCTCGAAACCACAAACTCTTTAGATTTGTTCACTAATTTTTAAGTTTGAAGAAGTTTTTATACACTATTTCATTAGGATTCCCCTAATGTTTACTATTTTATTTAGTTATGGCATTTTTTTTTTCGAACTCCTAAAATGTTACCCTGACGTCTCCAATTTTTAATTCGTTTTTTACTTTAGATTTGGCTCATTCACAAATTCATGCATAATATTTTACCACTACTGCTGTAATGTTTAATTGTGCTTATTCATGACGAGTCACAATTAACAAAACTTCAAAATAAAACTGAGAAGAAAAAAATACATTACAATAAAAACTCAGAGGGCTTAACAAATACGAAATAACTGAAATGTTGAACGGACGCAGGCAGATCTTAACATTTTGTATCGTAAAACTATTTGACTTTGAAACGGAAAATTTGCAATCATAAGTGTTTTCTAGATGCGAACACAATGCACAGTGGTTCGAGATGGCCAAAAGTTACGGTATATGCAAATATTTTCTATCTCTCTCTGTAGCGTAATGCGCGAGGCAAAAGTTGCTCAGCTGTTAAACTTGGACGCACAAATTTAAATATCGGCACTAACTAGGGGGTCGTGGCAAAACAGTACCTTAGCACCAGAGAGATACAATTTGATCCACACAGATAGTGGTCGTCACTACAAATATGAATATGAGGACGAAGTTTTTATTATCGATTAGAGGCGGATAGGCGTGTCTAATTTATTTTTTAGCCACAGAGAAGTGAAATTTGATAAGCAGGCAATACTTGGCAGCAAAGATATTAATACTGGTATGGTTCGATTCCCATATTAAAAAGTAAATCAAAGCGGACACCCCTTACGGTTAAAGGTTATCCAAAAACAATTTTAAAACAACCAATTTTTTTTCTAATCCGTCGTACAGATACATCGTTTATTGGTCATATCAAAAAGATACTCATACCTTTTTTCTTAAAATGTTTATGACTCCGTTTTTCCGTTTGGTTACTTTTGACTTCAAAGTCAATTTTGAGATATTGACTTCCTATATTTAAGGGTAGATGTTCTTGGTCTATCGATCTGTAAATTCAGAGTGCATACCGACACGTCAGACAACGGGTTTAGACTGGTTAGTTTCGTTGTGGGAAGGAACATGGTAGTGAGTGGAACCAGATTCCACCACAAAAATATCCACTAGGCAACTTGGCTATCCCCCGATCGAATCACCAAAAATCAAATTGATCATGTGGTAATTGATGGCATTCATGCATCTAGTGTCATGAACGTGCGTGCGATCCGTGGTGTTAATATTGGCTCGGATCATTGCCTGGTTACATCCAAGATGCGCACAAGATGGAGCAAAGCGAAAAACGCATTTAACCAAACACAATTTAAGCTGGACATCGTGGAGCTGCAAACCCTAGAGATAGCCACTGCCTACTTCAACCAGCTCTCCCAACTTCTACGACACAACGCCTCTACACTTAAAAAAACTTCATTTTCCTTTGCACCTCATGAATGAGGTATGGATTAGCTTCTCGCGTTGTTGTGAATTAACACGCTTTCTATTTTAGATTCACAACTAAGAGCATCTACTTGTTTTATCGACGAATGCGAACGTCACTGGTTGAGAAGCTCTTACTAGACACGCCGATTGACTCGACACTTATACAATTTTTTTAAGATGACTGGAGCCAGGTTTGAACCTGCGATCTCCCGCATGGTAGTCGCGTGTTCTAACCACTATGCCACGGCCGGTCCCGCTCCCGATACACAGTAGCAGAATATTGTGCACTACGTGGCAACCGCCGAAACAACAATAATAATCGCTTTTTTATCCCAAAAATTACTTTTTTTGTACCAAAAAGTACTTTTATTCCAAACCCCAGAGAGAGCCACTGCCAACTTTAACCAGCTCTCGGAACTTCTACGACACAACGCCACAACGTCTGACGTTCCCGATACACAGTGGCAGCAACCTCCGCCGCTACAACCGTGCTAGGATATGAAAAACCGCTCTCAGACGATTCCTGGTACCATGAAGAATGTACCATACCGTCTGAGGAATAGGATACTGCATATAGGGCAATGCTACAGCCAATTGTAACTGTAGGCGAGACAGCAATTTAAGCGAAAAAAAACGACAGATAAAGGAACGGGAGATCGAGGATATAGAGCGAAACAGAGATAGGGGGATAGTGGTGAGCCCCGAAAAGTTTATCAAAAAGTAAAAGCAAAAGGCTACGGTAATGGGCTCCCCACCTGTAAAGACGAGAATGGAAATCTGGTTACAGATACGCCGAGTATGCTGTACATATGGTGAGAACACTTCCAGAAACTGCTGGTTCCAGAAGGCAGCGCACGTGAAGGTATCACGCCAATTTTCGACGACGGCTTAGATTGCCCACCACCAAGTCAAGCCGAGGTAAGAAGAGCAATATCGCGGCTGAAAAATAATAAAGCAGCCGGTGCCGACGAACTTCCGACAGAGCTCCTCAAGTCCGGTGGTGAAGAGCTGATAACGAGCATGCACCAGCTCCTAAGCACGGTTTGGCTTAAAGAGTGCATGTCCGACGATTGGAATGTAAGCGTATTATGTCCTGTGCTGAAAAAAGGTGATCCAAGTGTGTGCTCCAACTACCGCGGGATCAGCCTTTTACCCATCGCATATAAGGTCCTGTCGAGTGTGCTATGTGAAAGACTAAAGCCAGTGTTATCCAACCTGGTCGGGCCTTATCAGTGTGGCTTTAGACCTGGAAAATCAACAACTGACCAGATTTTCACACTTCGGCAAATCCTGGAAAAGACCCAAGAGAAACAGATCGACACGTACCATCTTTTTGTCGACTATAAAGCTGCCTTCGACAGCCCGATACGGCAGAAATTACTTGAAGCCATGGCTGAGTTTGGTATTCCAGCGAAGCTGATACGTCTTTGCGGAATGACGCTGACTGACACGAAGTCTTCAGTGAAGATTGGCAAGGACCTTACGGAGCCATTCTATACCAGACGATGCCTAAAACAAGGCGACGGCCTATCGTGCGATCTCTTCAACATTGTGATGGAGATGATAATGAGAAAAGCTGCAGTAAACACGAAGCCACATGCGTCTCGCGTACGCTGATGACGTAGACATTATCGGTCGAAAACTGCGGGATGTGACTGCAGCCTTCTCAGGTGTACAGAAGGAATCAGCGAAAATGGGACTAATGGTGAACGAGGACAAAACAAAGTTATTAGTTTGAACGAACAAAGAATCTACTCGTTTGGGAAACTGCGTGAACGTTGGCAACTATAACTTCGAGGTGATAGATAATTTTATCTACCTAGGCTTCGCCATCAACAAAACAAATAATGTCAACATCGAAATCCGGAGAAGAATCCTGCTTGCTAATAAATGCTATTACGGACTAAGCAAGCGATTCAATGACAGAGCCCTCTCTCGACGAACAAAAATGCAGCTATGTCAGATACTAGTTATACCTGTCTTAATGTACGGTTCAGAATCCTGGGTTATGACACAAGCGGATGAATCGGTTATTTTACGGAGTATTTTTCTCTCGAATACTGCCAGATTCGAGAGAAAAATACTCCGTAAAATACATGGGCCCATCATAATTAACGGAGAGTATTGGCGTCGTATTAATCATAAGCTGTACACTGACATTGACGTGGTCAGACGTTTTAAAGTGCAGCGGTTGCGTAGACTAGGTCATGTTGTACGCATGGACGAAAATGCTCCAGGTCGAAAAGTCTTCAACAATGAACTCGATGGACGGCACAAAAGAGGGCGACCAAAACTCCGGTGGAAAGACTAGGTTACTGAGAACCTTGCAGAACTTGGTGTGACTAACTGGAGGAGATGCGCAGAAGATCGAAGCGCTTTAAATATTTTTCTATGTGCGGTATATAATCCAGTAGGATTGCAACGAAGTGCCAGCTAAGTGAGAAAGTTCAGCAAATTTTAAAACAAAATTAAAATTGGTTTTAGCAGAAAAGTCCGACTCAATTCGCACCAGTTTGTGTTTTTGTGAAAGAAGAAAAAAAATCTTTATTGGAATTGACCATATATTACTGACAACTCTATTGAATTGAATCTGTTGTTAATATAAATATAATATTAATACCGTCATTTCAGATGACGGCCTCCCTTAATAAAAATAGAGCTTCCCAAGTATTACACAAACAGATAAAGAAGTAATACAAAAATCAAGTTTTTCATTGTTTCTCATCTCATTGAAACGTAGGACCTGTCACGTATGTGATTATGGAATTGCCCATTTATTAGGTTAGGTTAGGTTAATTCGGCAGCCACGTTGAACACAGCTCACTTGGGTCGTAGTACGAGTCCCGTTTTGATACCTACTGATAGACAGGTATTTTTTAGAAGCGTCCGATGAACAAGTTTTTCGTATCTCAGATCATTGCAGCAATGAGGTTCAGTTTCCCCGCAATGAGCTGTTTCCCGCTTGTGAGAGGGATCCCAATGATACCGTAAACTTCGCCCGAGTTCACGGTTGTGGCGGCCCTTGCCAACGTATCGGCAATTTGGTTTCCATATATGTCCCCATGTCCTGGAACCCATGTAAGGGTAACCGTCGAATGTCTCGCTATCTCCTCAAAAGACGACCGGCATTCTCGAACATTTGTCGAAGTGGTGTTCACGTTCTCCAGAGATCTGATAGCCGCTTTACCATCAGTAAGAATATGAATATTGCCGTCCAATATCCCAAGATACTGAATTTTCTCTACGGCTATTCTAATGACCGCTATTTCGGCTTACCCATATATTACTGACAACTCTATTGAATTGAATCTATTGTGCCCATTTCATTGTATAATTGCTTATAATTTTGTACTAATTTGTACTCTTATAGGCATATTTATTTCATAACTAAATTATGGTATAATTTGTCAGTTACATCATTTCTAGAATACAATGTCCCCTACATTATTGCATTTATCAGTCCACTGTACTTGTATACACACATCTCCCTTTTACACCACCATTTGCCATCAAAATAATTTTGCAGCTTTAAATTTAGTTTAACGTAAAAATCTAGGCTGTGCTACTCGTAGTTTCTAGATAGCTTTAAATGCTCTTCAGCGGACCAATGACAACAGCCCTTCACAATTGAATTGCTAAAATAATAATTGTAAACACTTAAAGCGAACTCCAGTACGTATAGTCGTATATCATACGTTATTAATGGTTGTTCGTCGCGTCGCCTGCTCCTTCACCTGCACGAGTTCAAACCTAGAGTTTAGCTACATATGATAGATACTGACTGACTCCCTCATTTAATAATAAACTTCGTCTGAAAAATGTTGAACTAAGCTGAGGTTATAAAACGTAAAAGCTCATAACTTTGCTCATTCTCTCTCTCCCTCTCTTCGCCATTTGTTCATACTACATATGTACAGTAGATATTTTTCTAATATCCTACTACAACTGTTAATGTCGATTTCTATCTGTAAGAAACTGTTTAATCTTGTGTTTCATATTTCTTACAGCTTTTTTTTCGTCAAATCATTTAGTTGTTCATTAAGCGATGATTTTGTACATTTACGATGTAATGAAAAATTTATTTAGACAAACAAAAATTCATTTATCATTCAAATATTGTTCAATTGCTGTACGATTGAGCAAACTGGTTACATTCAAATACGATTAGCAACAAAAAAAAAGACACCAAACAATTGATTTGTAATTTGCGAAAATTTGTTGAGATCACAAGTATTTTTCCACACTCGAAATTTTCGTAAAATATTACAAGTCTTTGTATGTGAGCATAGTCACGTCGTCTGTAAATTTCGTTGTGATGACTAACTATTATTTATTTATATTCATTTTAGTAGATAAGTTTTAAAATGTGCGACTAGTTTTACAGTATCTATAGCTCATACTTTGGATAATTCTTTTTCATGAAAGATATTGTTTTAGTGAAGGATTCCCTAGCGATTGATATTAAAATAATGTGGGTGGGTTGGCATTTGGGCGTCGGGAGTGTGATGCAAGGTAAAGCTTCTGATCGGTTTAACTTGGCAAACCCAGAGTGATCCTTGCCAATTGCACTTCAAGTCTACTCACAGAGCTCCGTATTCGTAGCACTACTGCGGACGGAGTACCTCCACGAGGTGACGCCTGGAAGCGTGCCTCTGACACCCGTCAGAGCACGACTAACTGTGAGGGGCGAAACCTAAAACCTAGGCACGTCTGCTCAGAGTGAGCGGTACCCTGGTCAGCGTCTGACCCAGAATGGGCGGCTGTAATAAAATCCTGGCAGGAGGAGAAAACTGCGACGTGGTGCGCTGGGCTTGCAACCCGCCACCGACGTATAAACTATTGCAATGAAAAGAAGTAAGAAAAGAATAAAATGGACCCCCCAAAATGTTGACGACCACCGCAAACGAATTAAGGACCATGATTTAAGGATATGCACCTGGAATGTTAGAACACTGTATAGACCAGGTGCCTCTATCCAACTGGCGGAAGTCCTCGAAGAATACAAGGCTGACATAACCGCTTTACAGGAAATCCGGTGGACGGGACACGGGTGCTCGCGCATGAAGACGTGCGACATCTACTATAGTGGCCATGCGGACAAGCACGAGTTTGGATGTGGATTTGTGGTTGGCAAGAGACTGCGACACCTAGTCTCAAGGTACAACCCGGTGTGTGAACGTATAGCCACCATAAGAGTCAAAACTAAGTTTTTCCACATAACACTTATATGTGCCCACGCTCCGACAGAAGAGAAAAGCGATGAGGACAAAGACGAGTTCTACGAGAGCCTAGAAAATGTATATGACCGTAGCCCGAGCCATGACATTAAAATTGTACTAGGCGATTTTAATGCTAAAATAGGCAGGGAAACCGCATTTGGGCCTACCATCGGAAAATTCAGTCTGCACACCGAAACGTCGGACAATGGCATCAGACTGATTGATTTCTCTGCGGCAAGAAATATGGTACAGTACGAGCTCGATTTTCGCAACTACCGATTATTGCAACACCCCGATTTGCGCAACCGCTCTTTTTTAAACATGAGTCTTGATAAGTGCAACACGTTCAAAAAAGCAGTCTCGATGAGCGCAACTTTTCAATGTATTCGCAGAAATTATATGTTTCTTTTTATTTGCATGCTATGTTACGGCACTGTTTAATGTGAGTGAGCAAATGACTGTTATACTACAGTTTTTTTAGTGACGTGGGCCATTTTGCACAAAGTAAAATAACAATTTTCAATAGAGGTTCGGTAAGCGCAACAATCTCGGTAACTGCAACCGGCTTGGGCTGCTATCGGTTGCGAAAATCGAGCTCGTACTGTAGTTAGCAGCACTAGATTTGACCATAAAAATATTCATAAGGCAACAGGGTTATCTCCAGATCAATTGACGAGGAATCAGATTGATCATGTAGTAGTCGATGGAAGGCACGCATCGAGTGTTCTGGACGTACGAGTGATTAGGGGTGCGAACATTGACTCCGATCACTTCCTTACCGCAGTTAAGGTGCGCACAAGGCTAAGCATGGCGAAAAACGTACGTAACCAGGCACAACGAAAGCTGGACATCGGTAAACTGCGGACCACAGAGGTAGCAAACGCCTACTCCAACCACCTAACTCAACTGCTGCGGAATGCTCCAACCCCTGACAATATAACCTCGCAGTGGCAAAATATAGCCGACTCCTTAGAACGGGCTGCGAGAAGCGTACTTGGGTACTCAAAGCCGTCTCAAGAAGATGCCTGATACGATGATGAATGTCGCACTGCCACGAGAGAGACGGTTGCTGCATACAGGGCGAAACTGCAGCCAATGGCAACGCGAGCTGTTCGTGAACGGCACAGGGAGAAGAGACGACAGGCAACTCGTCTTTTTAGAAGAAAAAAGAAGGAGCTGAAGAAGAGGCAGGATGAGTGCACTGAGTTGCTCCGAAGTAGAGGGGAAGCCCGAAAATTCTACAAGAGAGTGAAAGCGAGAATGCGTGGAACAGGGTTGCCCTCCTGCAAGGACAGCGATGGTCAGCTAGTGACGGACCCGGATAACGTTCTGAAGATATGGAGAGATCACTTTAGAAATTTACTGGATACTGACACCACTCCAGAAGACCCCGCTCCAATCCATGACGATGGTATTAACTGTCCACCTCCGAGCCAGAGCGAGATACGTATGGCCATCTCCCGCCTTAAAAACAACAAAGCTGCTGGAGCCGATGGTCTCCCTGCTGAATTGTTTAAGGCTGGCGGGGAGGAGCTGATTAGGAGCATGCATCAGCTCATGGAGAACATCTGGCAAGAGGAGAGCATGCCCGGGGATTGGAGTCTCAGTCTGTTATGTCCCATATACAAGAAAGGAGATCGTGATGAATGTAAGAACTAGCGTGGAATAAGCCTATTACCAATTGCGTACAAGGTCCTTTCAAGCATATTGTGTGAACGTCTAAAGCCAATTGTAGAAAAACTAATTGGTCAATATCAGTGCGGCTTTAGACCTGGCAAATCTACGACGGATCAAATATTCACATTACGACAAATCCTGGAAAAAACCCATGAAAAGCAGATCGACACCTACCACCTCTTTGTCGACTACAAAGCTGCCTTCGACTCTCCGATAAGGAATAGGCTTTATGAGGCCATGTCTGAGTTTGGTATTCCTGCAAAGCTGATTCGACTTTGCAAATGTACCTTGAACAACACCAAATCCTCGGTTAAGATTGGTAAGGATCAGTCTGAACCATTCAACACGGAAAGAGGTCTCAGGCAGGGCGATAGCCTGACCTGTACACTATTTAATATAGTTATGGAGAAGGTGATGAGAAAGGCTGGTGTCAACATGTCTGGCACCATATTCCACAAGAGCCACATGCCACTAGCCTATGCCGATGATATAGACATCATTGGCCGAAATCTGCGGGATGTTACTGCAGTTTTATCATCACTAGAAAAGGAGTCAGCAAAAATGGGTTTAGCGGTCAACGAGGACAAAACAAAAATAATGATTTCGACGAACAAAGAGTCCTCTCGATGGGGACGCACCGTGAACGTTGACAATTATTGTTTTGAGGTAGTCGACGAATTTACCTACCTCGGATCTTCCGTCAACAAGAAAAATAATGTCAGCCAAGAAATTAAACGGAGTATAGTGCTAGCCAATAGATGTTTTTACGGACTTCGGCAGCACTTTAGTAACACCACCTTCTCTCGGAATACTAAGAAACAGCTATACCAGGTGCTTATCTTACCTGTTCTGTTGTATGCTGCCGAATCATTGGTGCTTACTACAACGGACATACAAAACCTGGGAGTATTCGAGAGAAAAGTACTCCGAAAAATATATGGACCTATCTGTGTCGAAGGCCAGTTTCGCCATCGGATGAACCATGAGCTGTATGAGCTTTACCACGACATCGACGTAGCTAAAAGAGTCAGAATCCAACGACTTCGATGGCTGGGACATGTTGCCAGGATGGATGTAAATGCTTCAGCGAAAAAGGTGTTTGAAGGCGAACCTGAAGGACGGCGCAGAGCAGGGAGACCCAAACTCCGTTGGAAGGACCAAGTGGTAGGCGATGTGCCATCATCTGGTAGGACTAACTGGAGAACACACGCAGAAGACCGAAGCGTGTGGAATTCTTTATTACTTCAGGCCTCAAATTTATGAACTACGTTTCGTAAATTGTAATTGGCCACTTAAGTAAGTAAGTAAGTAAGTTGGCATTTTATATAAATACTAAGGTCAAGGGCTTTAAGAGCTAGTGTAATTAGAAAAAAATTTAGGGACTTGTCAGTATTTCCCTTCAAAATGTGTCCGCGTCGTGTAAATGAGGCTATTTTGTCAGAATATATCGACATAGTTTTTTCTGATGAATTTTTGCCAAAGTTTTTGATAAAACAAAATGACGCCGTGTAAATAGTCCTCAAACTTTACTGACACAATTCTGAAAAACATGTTGTAAAAATGCTGAAAAAGTGTCAGAAAATAAAATTCAAAAATATTATGAAGTTAAGAAAAATCCACTGTAGTCATTGTTTTTTTCTTCAACAACAGTACTTTGTATACCCTTACCCTACGAGTAGGAAGGTACATATATATCATCTGATACGACCCAAAAGTGTAACACATAGAAGGAGTCACTTTAGACCCTAGGTTTTTTTGAACCTGTCTGGATTCTTCTCCGGATTTCGAGGCTGACATTATTTGTTTTGTTGATGGCGGAGTTAGAAATTATAGTTATCAACGTTCACACAATTTCCCAAACGAGTAGATTCTTTTTTCGTTGAAATCAATAACTTGGTTTTGTCCTCGTTCACCATTAAACCCATTTCGTTTCGACCGATGATGTCTACGTCATCAGCGTACGCGAGTAGCATGTGACTTTTGTTGAATATAGTGTCACTCGTGTTTACTGCAGCTTTTCTCACTATCATCTGCATCAGTATGTTGTAGAGGTCACACGAGAGGTCGCCTTGTTTTAGGCCTCGTCTGGCATAGAATCGCTCCGTAAGGTCCTTGCCACTCTTCACTGAAGACTTCGTGTCAGTCAACGTCAATCCGTAAAGGCGTATCAGGTTCGCTAGAATACCAAACTCAGCCATGGGCTTTGAGTAATTTCTGCCGGTGCCCGGACATAACCCCCACGGACATAATCCCCAACACGGTTTTGGGGCTTATGTACGCCACGCTCTGCGGACATAACCCCCAATTTGCATTTGGGATTATGTCCGCGGGGCATAACGGACATAAGCCCCAACAAATATAACGGACATAACACCCAAACTTATTTTGCGACTAAATGTAATGAAAAAGGTTGATGAAGTTGATGAAATGGGGGTGGGCGGACGACACTAATCTTCGGACATAAGCCCCACTGGGGATTATGACCGCATTTGTTGTTGTTTTTAGTATTTCAACATATGAAGAGAACGATTTTAAACTCCCATTTTCATTGGGAATTATGTCCGACACTAATCTTCGGACATAAGCCCCAAAATCGTTTTGGGGATTATGTCCGTGTGGGGTTATGTCACGGCACCATTTCTGCCGTACAAAGGCAGCTTTATAGTCGACGAAAAGATAGTACGTGTCGATCTGTTTCTTATGGTCTTTTGCAGGAGTTGCCGTTGTGTGAATATCTGCTCAGTTATTTGATTTACCAGGTCTAAAGCCACACAGATAAGGCCCGATCAGGTGGATAACACTGTCTTTAGTCTTTCACATAGCACACTCGACAGGACCTTATATGCGATGGGTGAAAGGCTGATCCCGCGGTAGTAAGAGCACACACTTGGATCACCTTTTTCAGCGCAGGACATAATACGCTTAGGTTCCAATCATCGGGCACGCACTCGTTAAGTCAACCCGTGCTAGGAGCTGGTGCATGCTCATTATCAGCTCCTCGCCACCGGAGGATATTGCATATTGCACTTCTAATCTCAAATTGACTTTGTGGTGGGCATCTAAGCCGTCATCGACAGTTGGCGTGATACCTTCACGTGCGTTACCTTCTGGAACCAGCAGTTGCTGGAAGTGTTCTCTCCATATGTGGAGCACACTCTGCGTATCCGTGACCATATTCCCATTCTTGTCCTTACAGGTTGAGACCATTACCGGGCAGAAATCGATTTAGCCGTTTAGGCGTGATTGTGCCACAAACACGCAAATTAGAGTTTCTCTTTTTCCCGGACTTTTCATTTCCCGGGAAACCGGGAAAAATTTTTGCCTTTCCCGGGATTCCCGGGAATTTTTGCGCAGTATAAAAACAAGACAAACTATGTTAATTGTTTCAATTTTGCAGTATGTACATATCGCTCATTTGGTGCAAGACCGTCATAACTCAAGAAAATCGATTTCGAGATAAACGCGTTCAAAGTTTTCATTTTACACCCAACTTGTACGAAATGGAGGAATATAAAAAGCTCTCATGCGGTGTGTATGAAAGATATTAATATGAATTTTTTACACAACATGGAGTATGATTAAATGAACAATTCAACTGATGTTGGGCTTATTGTCAGAAGAGCATTCAATTAAATGGTGACATTTTCCGTTGCTTTTCCACTTACTTCGTAAAATTGCAAATCCTTTTTTATCGAGTTATTAAGTAGTCTATTACTTATGCAACATTTGCATTTGTGATGGCATCGGTTAAAATATCGTCAAATGGTCATTCGGTACTAATGTCACTAAAAGGAATTTCCTCCGAATCCAGAACTTTGTCGATAACGTCGAGTATAAATAAACAGTATAAGAAGCAGTTTGAAATAAGTTATTAGCATTCTTATCAAATACTGTTGGATCTTTAAGATACTTCACTAAAGAATAAAGTCGTTTGTCGCTTCTTTCTTCAATTCGCTTCTAAAATTTTGCTCTGCCAAAGTTGTTTCAATTTCCCGGGAATCCCGGACGAATTTCCCGGGAAACCGGGAATTAAAAATGACCGGGAATCCCGGGAATTCCCGACCGGGTAATCCCGGGACAGAAACTCTAACGCAAATAGACTAACATTCATATATATATATGAACTAGTGGGCCCGGCAATGCTTCGCTATTGCATATTAACTTGTAATATATTTCACACTTAGGTCTACAAAGTACTTTGAAAACGGCACTAAAGCTCGACAAAAATATGTTGAGTTTATTTACTTATGTAACTTATTTAAAGTAACTCCTTAACATTAAAGTTTACTACTTAAGCTTTATTGTTGTCAATGCTAATAAAAAATGTAGATTAAGTTTTTTCAGTATGTAGGGCGAAAAACCACTTCTTTCACAAATCGGAAACATACATATCTCTAAAGATCAAAATTATTTATCTTGATCTGTAGTAGCGTGAACCATCTGTGTACTAACTATCTCTTTGGTCATAAAAACACATTTTTGTTATGCCTTCTCCTACTGACCGCAAATGAAAATTCCGTTTGAAGCTTCATGCCTTCAGCCATAAAAACTTCTTTTGTCATGTCTTCTTCTCACACGGATCAAGAATAATCCGTAATACTATTTTTGTATTGAACTCGTATTACCATTTTTTGAGATAATTCGGTCACCAACGTTTGGCTTAGCAAAGTGATGGTCTCAAGCGCTGTATGGCATGTTACACCGTCGTGTTCGAACCATTTCTCCTTCAAATAATGTGCAATGACATGATAAATAAAAAAATCAATTGATCGTCCACTGGCTCTAGTTCTTCTACCAGTTGGATTTTATATGAATGTAGGCCAAGATCTTTCCTCAGCATTTGCAGAGACCGAGTTGCTGAGAAAGAATTCAATTCGATAAATTCGAGTCCCCTGTCACACTAACGTCTACAGCGTCTATGGCTTCTATTAACTGCTGAGATGGATCATAATATGCACCCTCAACTTCACAAAGGGCTCCATAAGTTTGGCGAACAGAACGTGCATTTTGAAAATAAATTTGCAAGATTTGTAAACGTTGTTCTTGTTTAGTTTTTAAATGGTGATTTTCCAAAGTATACTAAAAGAAAGTCTACCACACTTCATTAGTATGACAGCTAGATTTACACTTATACCTATCAGAAGTTCTATATGTCAAGAAAAATACCCCAGGCATAGATTATTTACAATTGATTGCTTATATTACTTTTGATATACTATAAAAATTTAACCATTGTAGTATAACTACAATGAATATTGCTTAATTTTGTATCTATATGATTTATTACCTATTCGCTCTCCTGAAAAGTAATTGAAAAATACATACCTGTAAAGTAAATTAAAAAAAATCACTATTTTAGTCTGCGCATCCTCAACTGCCTGGTGTACGGACCATTATTTGATACAGGTAAAAAGTTAACTATTGAAGTGCGTGGGCAGCGCCTCGGCACTTTTAACTTATTTTATTCGAAATAGCCTGATCATTAGGGCGAATTAATTAGTTCGTGTCAAAAAAAAAAAACAACCTGTTAACCGTATATCAGTATTGGAATGTACGAAGAATTCTTAGAAAATTTCACTAAGAAACTATATATAAAATCAATTCCTAGTTCGCGCTGAGAAGCATGAAGATTTCAGGTAGAGATTTTTTTTTTAGCAATGAGCAAATATTCTTAAAAATGATTTTTAAAAACTTAATTTCTGTATGCCAACTCTCAGAGGCCATAACTTTTTAACCAATACATAGATTTGCTTCTGTAATACCTCATTTAGTTCGTTGGGAAGTCAGTTTTACGCAGAAGGTCTTTAAAAATATATATCTGAAGTTTTCGGTTTGTGCTCATTTAAAAACAAAAAAAATCTCTATCTGAAATCTTCATGCTTCCCAACGCGAGCTAGGAATTGATTTTAGACACAAAGTTTATAGGTGAAATTTTCTTAAAAATCATCGTAGATTCCGATTTTGGTTACGATTTGTGCGAATAAAAAAATTGGCCCACCTTACTGTTCATATCTCTAGTTGAACAGCAATATACTGTGGAATTTTGACAGTTGTAACCGTTTGTTTTAAAAAGGGTGTGGAACAGCCCATTTCCACCCTTACTGTAATTCATACTGCAAGCCCTTTTAATTTTCAA
Organism: Muscina levida; assembly: GCA_964034835.1. Taxonomy (NCBI): domain Eukaryota; kingdom Metazoa; phylum Arthropoda; class Insecta; order Diptera; family Muscidae; genus Muscina; species Muscina levida. The sequence goes on along the minus strand of OZ035880.1, from coordinate 142,554,044 downwards.
GTTGAATGGGCGGTGCCACGCCCCTTTATTCAAGCACAACCAAATATAGCCTGGGACTATCAACAGGTCAACAGTACCACTTGGTAAGATTTTCGTATCAATCGATCTATTAGAAAAGCCGTTAGAGCGATTTTTGAAAAGAGGGCATGGCACCGCCCACTTCCTCCCTGGATGTAATTTATACTGCTCCATCAACATATATAACAAATCTCATCTTCATACCTCTGATAGTTCATGAAATAAAGCCTTTTTAATTTTCAAGTTGTATGGGCGGTGCCACGCCCCTTTATTCAATTACAACCAAATGAAGTCAGGAACTATCTACAGGTCAACAGTACGTCATGGTAAAATTTTTGTATTAATCGACCTATTATAAAAGCCGTTAGAGCGATTTTTGAAAAGGGGGCGTGGCACCGCCCACTTCCATCCTGGCTGTAATTAATACTGCTCCAACAACATATATACCAAATCTCACCTTCATACCTCTGATAGTTCATGAAATATAGCCTTTTTAATTTTCAAGTTGTATGGGCGGTGCCACGCCCCTTTATCCAATTACAACCAAGTGTAGTCAGGAACTATCTACAGGTCAACAGTACCTCATGGTAAAATTTTTGTATCAATCGGTCTATTAGAAAAGCCGTCTGAGCGATATTTGAAAAAAGGGGCGTGGCGCCGCCCCTTTAAGATGTAAGCTATCCTATCTTTCAAGTTGGATCAAACCGAACACGGTGTGCAAATTTGATTCAAATCGGTTAAGTAGTTTAGGAGTCCATCGCGGACAAACAACGTGACACGTAATTTATATATATTAAGATATATTATATATATTATTATATATTAATATTTTAATGGTTTTTTGTAGTCTTTCATAAATTTCATTCAATTCTCTTTTTATTTATAGCTATTTTGCTTATTTGTAAATATTTGGTAAGTTCACTTCCTCGAAACCACACCTTTTCTTCTCGACCATTTTGCCTCAAGATTACAAACGTACTTATCTTTGCTTCCTATTTTCTCTTCTTCTTCTTCTTCTTTACTGGCAGCAACAACAGAAGTTCATCTATCAGTAGCCGCACGTAGAAAACCATTCCAAGCGCTTCGGTCTTTTGCGCTCCGTAGATAGTTCGTCATACCAAGCTTACTTAACATTTCCGTCACCTGGTCTATCCATCGGAGTTTTGGTCGCCCCCTCCTGCGCCGCCCATCGAGTTTATTGCCGAAGACTTTTCGAGATGAGATTTTCTCATCTCATATTATTTCACAGATATCTCTTAATTCTTCATTCATTCATTCCACTTCTTAAAAGAAACTCTCCTTGAAAGAAAGACAGGCAATTATGTCACCAACATATTACGAAGCCGGGGTGTAGTAACCCCAATTTTAAGTGTTAAACAAATAAAGGTGTTAATATTGACGGAATACTACGAAAAACAAAGACAAAATGCAAAAGTCTCATTAAAACAACACTTTACACAGATCTGAAAATAACTTTCAGAGCGGCAATAATATGTAAGACCACAAGAGGCGAAGTAATGTAAAGTCACGTTTTTTTCATCGTTTCTGTTGTTTTTACTTTGGTTCCAATGAAAACGAAATCTTTCTAAACTTCCTCTTGGCGGCAACGATTTTTTTGACATTCGATAAGAGTATAAGAGTCAAATTTTAAAAACGTAAATGATATACAAGGCATGTTGTAAATTACGGTTAGGAAAGGTGTATGCGTACAAGAAATTTGTATTTGATTTTGCAAATAGTTTTCAAGGTCGATTAATGATTTTTGTGTCTCCTCGCCAAGTGGAGTAAGGAACATATAGATAGCGACAAAAGTTAGTCAGCAGGCAATATAAGTGGGAAAATAATCAATTTTCTTCCATTCTTATGACTTGCAGAAGTCCACTCTTATATGTGGTCAATAAATCTCTTAAAAAGCATTGCGATTTTGTGGCGCTTGGAATAATTCAACTTTCACCCGTTTTAAAGTGAGCTAGGTAAAGTTGCATGTGCAAATACTACTCGTAATATTCATACATACTCTTATTCATGTAACTGATTAATAATAAAAGTTGTAACTTCACTTTACCCACAATGTTAAAGGTTAATGTTGTCAGTTAAAATGTAAAACATTAAACAAATATTTAGTTATCACACAGAGCCTCCATAAACCTAACCCTATGATTTTTATTATACGAGTATAATATATTCATGTATACAACGAATACATTCAATGTTTTGCGTACTTCATTCATCATCAAATGTAGTCATTATTATTGGAGTTTAAGTTTAATAATTGACATAAATTATCACTGCACTGTAATATTTGCCCAACTAAAATGATTGTGTAAATATTTATTTACATTATAGAGATCAACAACAGCAGCAGCATCACAGCAACAACAATAAAACTACTCACTCCGCGATGACAAAAAGATATATGACGAAAAGTCAACAACAACAAGCGGGGAAAAACTGTTAACACAATTTGTTAATAGCTATAAGCAAATAGTATTACGACCACAATTGTTGGTGGTAGTACTAGTATTGTTATTCAATTATAGTGGTATAATTTTTAAACACTATTTAGTTTGTCAATCAATCATAAAATAATAAAAAATAAACTCACTAAAGAAAATTCCCACAACTATCTTCTACATATAGGCGCGTTTAATTATAGACAGAACTATTATTATAGACCGAATATTTGAACAAGTAGCTGTTTATATGGTAAACAAAGCCATTAACTTATATTTATACTAAGTATATAGATAGATAAATATTCTGCAATATTAGGTATTAGCTATTGATCAATAGAATTTAATGGTATGAATATATTAACCAATTTAGAAAAAAATTGGTAAGTTGTTTAAAAGTTTAGACGACGTATGTGTAATATTCATATGCAATATTTATTACGGTGTTGTGATAGAGACATGATGTTTGTTGTTGAATGGAAAAATTTGTTGTCAATATTTGAGCATTTTGATGAAACCATTGAATTACTTTGAAATGTCTCTGAGTGATTGATGTGTTGATCGAGAATGTTCTCTTTGTCGTCGACACATGTTGATGAAACTTGTCGTAGTTTCAAGTATATGGAAATTTCGACATATCTTATGCAAAATCTTTTTTTAAGTAAAATTTTTTTCTAAAGGCTTGTTATAAAAATATAACAATTGAATTTTTGTTTGGAATTTTCGAAAAAAAAAACTTTAATATTTTCACGAAATCAAAGGTTGTGTCAGCTAAGTTGTCCACAGAGCGAACATCGTAGAAAATTGTAGAAATCAACACATTTGTACTTCATAATACATTTGACGGTCAGAATCGCCTTTAATGTTTGCACATCTAATCGGGTTTTGTCTGACGTCCAAGTTTTGTTCACTGCAGAGAAGATTCGCTCCACTGATGCTGAAGTTCCTGCAAACATAAAATATATTCAACGATCGTGGCCATTTCTTTGAATTCGCAATCAGCGTTATTGAGATGAATAAATATATCCACCCACCGATCCACATTCGAAACATAGCCTTCTCTCCATTGCATAATTTTGTCGCTCGTTTTTAGATATACTTAAATTGGGTGTGCAAATATACCGCATTTTCATTGGCATTGTACAAATTGTATTCGCTTAACTTGTTCATAACGGCTTCGACTTCATTCCATTAGTATAAAAGCATTCAAATCAAAGCAGGCAAAATTACCGAAAAATCAGTGCGTAAAGCAGCCATCTCAATCGAATTGTATCCATTGTCAATAAGTTTTTGCTTTTCTGCTACTACAGCTGGGGATAAAAAATCATCCTCTTGACGCATTTTTAATGTTTCTTCGAGCTTATTTTTGAAGTAAACAATATTATTGCATAAATTCGCTGTTCGCCGTTTATATTTCTATTATGTATCGAAAAACAGTACTTTGAGGGAGAAAAGCAGTACGCAGTTTTTGATGTCGAAAAACAGTACAGTAATGCGAAAAACAGTACAGATACGAGCCTTACGTATGACATATACATGATAACGCTGTAGGAAGAGCACTAGGAGAAGGTCTGTTAGGCGTAAAGCGTATTTAGGCCGGACATAACTTTAGACAGATACAGGAAGAGAGGTGAAACAGAAAATTCTACCACAAGATTAGGAAAAAAGGTACTGGGTTTCCTTACTATAAATACAAGGATGGAAATTAAATCACCGATACGCATAGTTTACTGCAAATATGGATAGAGCAATTTTACAAATTACTGCTCCCGTAAGGCATCTCCCGTAAGGCATCCCGTAAGGCATCGGAACAATGTATTTGTTGATTAAGTACCGAATGTTGTTTTTAAGATTATTTGGGACGCTGGATCCGACTTTCGCGATATACCGTTATGCATTGGTTGAAAATTTTTCCAGTAGTTTCAGAGATATCCTTGAAGTTTTGAAAAAATATTTGTTCTTTAAAAATCCATAAAAAATAAAAATGGGACAAAGGTCCCAGTTTTGGTCTAAAATCATAGAGCCAAATATATTTTTTTTAAGGAGCTTCATTTCATGGAAATCTTTCCACAACTTTTGGTTTTGTTCACAGTTTACTGAGCAAATTGAATTGGATAAAAATCACGATTCCCCAAGTTAGAAATCGAGTAAAATATCAATACTCCCAACGAGATCGTGCCTAAATTCTGTACTTAGCAATGTTATAACAGAATAAAGTTTTGGATAAAAAAAACTGGATATCTAGCCACGCCCCCTCTTGGAACCTCCCATACAAATGTACCATTCGCCCACTTTAGAAATCGAGTAATGATATCAATGCACCCAAAGCAATTTTTCCCAAATTCTGTATTTTTTAAAAGCTATAACTGTATAAAGTTTTAAGAAATAATGGAAATCTAACCTCACCTTTTCTGGTACCTCCCATACAAATGTACCATTCCGCCCTCTTTAAAAATCGAGTAATAATATCAATACAACCAAAGCGATTGTCCCCAATTTTGTTTATTGTTATGATTTATCAGGATATAGTTGTGGAGAAAAAATCTGAAGTCTAGCCATTCCCCTTCTAGTACCTCCCATACAAATGTACAATTCCGCCCAAGATAGTAAAATTATCTGCAAAATAATTAAAATAATTGTGAATAAAAGAAAAACGCGTTTATCGATTGTCACGATCATGTCGCATTTTCTTGCTGGGTTATATAACTTTACGCGAGAGTAAAAAGACGACACTTTTTCAGTTTTTAATTTTTTATGATTTTTTAAATTACAAATTTTAAATTTTTTTTACACAGAATCAAACATTTTATTTTACTTATGCCACCACTGTTCAGGCCTTTTTTTTGTGATTTTTTTAAAATTTGGTTTTTTTTAAGGTAACAATTATGTCATTAAAAAACAACAACAATTTTAAAAGTCGGTTTGTGAAGATAAAAGTTATGATTTTTTAAAACTTAATTTTTTGAAAAAAGTTGCAACTATGATTTGTACCTGTAACTTTACAATTCGAGCTGATAGAGAAAAATGGAGATAAGATTTAAAATCAGTGACCTCATATTAATGAAAAATTGGTATAAAGTTCCAGTCAACATTGTGTTATTAAATATGACTAATATTGCCCACCACCAAGCTAGCAAGAGGTTACAAGAGCCATATCACGGCTAAAGAACAACAAAGCAGCCGTTGGCCAGGGACGGACGAATAAGTCCTTGCAGTATTCGAGAGGAAAAAATTAAGGACCAATTGTCCGTTTATAAAGGATGGGCCAAATACAAGTTTTTTTAAAAGTGCAACAAAATGAACAAAATTATTTTTTTTTAATTTTTTAGACTTATATTACTTAGTAAGAACAAACATTCTCATTATTTATGAAATACAACTTCGTTCAAGTGGCAACCTCGGCTGGCTTCGCAGGAGCGTATTCTGTCACTCCAATTTTCCAAGATCTGCCTCGGCTGGCTTGAGGAGCTGGTCGTGGCATGATAGTTAGAACACGCGACTACCATGCGCGAGATCTATGGTTCGTTTCCTGTCTCCAGTCATCTTCATTTGTCTTCCATTACCGGCCACCTCTATTGTCGACAGCAACTTCGCAATATAGTGTCAAGTCAATCGGCATGTTTAGTGTAAAGGTAAATTAAGTTCTTTTAGCTTTATTGATAGTTTCGGGCTGTAGCTCATGGATTGCTTGGATGATATTGGCCTCAAGTGCTGCAATCGTTTCTGTTTTGTTGTCATTACATCGGTCCCTTATCGTTCCCTACAAAAAAAGGGTAAAATCGCAGCTCCAAAGGCTTATAACACAATTTGGGTATTTGATGCGCAAAACATCGATTGTTCAAGCATAATGCGTCATCGATTACACTATGGGACAATCATTTTTAACTTGGGGAGTGGCCTAGTGCATGTTGTAGGTCTGGTCTAGTATAACATGACCAAGTATACCAATGTATCCTAACAACCACAAAATCTTGACATACGGTTCAAAACCTGGGTGTTTCGGATCTTTCCTCACTTATGTGTTTACAACTCAGTCAATTCTTAACCATATTTCTTTACGGTTATGGAAATAAGAATCTTATTAACTTTCCGAAAGTTAATTTTGTCATGTGTAAAACGCATTTTTGCTGTTAAAAATTTGTGAATTTTATTCACGTTTTTCGAGGAACGTAATTTTCGTATCCCTAAGATCAAGCAGTTAAAGAACATTAACCACAACATCAAATCATAATAATATTCATCTAAATCGAGCCCGAGCCGTGCGTACAGAAGAACACATCGATCCAAACGTTTTGTGACTGAATTATCTCAAGAAACGGATTAGTGAAATGGTCTGATCACATTTTTTTCACCAAATGTTTGTTTTCCTGACTGCAAATTTATATAAAAAAAAACAATATTTTCTGGCTTTGTGCAAAAATTATGCAAAATTCATTAAAACATAAACCTGTACATACATATGTATTTCAAAACGTATTAAATGGCGCTTGTACCACTATCACAAACCCGTGCACTGTTATGGTTTTTATTTTGAACATCTCGTTTCATACTGCGTAAGTAAGTTTCAGCTGTTTTGTATATATGTACTATATTAGCATTTTTAATAGGGAATGACGTTGGTGTAGCAATTTACCTTTAAAAATCTATGTGGATTAATTTGCATTATATTTTGAGATTTCATGTTTGATGACACAGGGTAACCATATGTAGGCGTTTGTTTGGAGAAATGGATGAAGTATCTAATCGATGGCATAGTGTTTAGAGATCCGTGGTTTGATTGCCGGCTCCAGTCATCTACATTTTTCTTTTATTGCCGGCCTATCGATCACAGTATAGGTGTCGAGATAATCGGCATATCTAGTAAAAGCTTCTCAAACAGTGACATACGCATTCGACGATAAACAAGTAGGTGCTGTTTGTTGTGAATCTAAAATAGAAAGCGTGTTAATTCACAACAACGCGAGAAGCATCCCATACCTTAGTCATGGGGTGTAAAGGGAAATTAAGTTTTTTGAGGAAAAATATTAAAAAAAAGTAATTGTAAAGTAACAAGAAAAATTCATTAAAAAAGTCATAAAATAATGCTATTTATCCCGGAAAGTTGTGGTATCTTACTGTTTTTGCGGTCGAGGAATCCATTTTTGACATTTATTTTTATTTTTAAGCGCCGCTAGAGGGCGCTTTCGTAAATTTTTATGGTTTATATCGAAATTTTTGTCTTTCCACACGATTACAGCCGTAGATTAAAAGCTATCGATCTGAAATTTGGTATGCGAGCTTCTACCCACCAAGCGGAGATTGGGTTCTAAGATGGGCACGATCGGACAAAAACTACTCCCACCTCCCATACAAAATAAACCTTTTTGGGGATGTCCGTCTGGGCATGAGCGGACAAAACCTACTCCCACCTCCCATACGAATTGTACCTTTTTTGAGGTCTGTCCCTGCGATCACAGTCGTAGATTAAGAGCTATCGAGCTGAAATTTGGTATGCAAGCTTCTATCCTCTAAACGGAGATTAAGTTCTAAGATGGGCATGATCGGACAAAAACTACTCCCACCTCCCATACAAAATAAACCTTTTTGGGGATGTCCGTCTAATTTTCCTCGCTATTACAACCGTAGATTAAGAGCTATCGAGCTGAAATTTGGTATGCAAGCTTCTAAACTCTTAGAGAAAGTTAAGTTCTAAGATGAGCATGATCGGATAAAAACTTCTCCTACCTCCAATGCAAACTTCCCATATTTTGGGGTTTAAGGAGTTTTTGTCTGATCTTGCTCTTCTTAAAGTTTAACTTTCCCTAAGAGGTTAGAAGTTTGCGTACCAAGTTTCAGCTCGACAGCTCTTAATCTAAGGCTGTAATTGAGAAGACAAACAGACGAACACCCCCAAATAAGTCAAGTTGGTATGGGAGGTGGTAGTAGTTTTTGTTCGATCAGGCCCATTTTAGAACTTAATCTCCGCGTAGGAGGTAGATGCTTGCATACCAAATTTCAGCTCGATAGCTCTTAATTGGGACCGGCCGTGGCATAGTGGTTAGAACACGCGACTACCATGCGGGAGATCGCAGGTTCAAACCTGGCTCCAGTCATCTTAAAAAGAAAAAAATAAATACAATTTTCTTTCATTGTCGGCTCCCCTCGAATGTTGTTTGACAGCAACTTCGCAGTATTAAGCGTCGATTCAATCGTCGTGTCTAGTAAGAGCTTCTCAAAACAGTGACGTTCGCATTCGTCGATAAATAAGTAGGTGCCGTTAGTTGTGAATCTAAAAAATAGAAAGCGTGTTAATTCACAACAACGCGAGAAGCTATCCCATACCTCATTCATGGGGTGCAACGGGAAATTAAGTTTTTTTTTTTAAGCTCTTAATCCACGACTGTGATCGAAGGGTCAGACCTCAAAAAAGGTGCAATTTGCATGGGAGGTGGGAGTAGGTTTTGTCCGATCATGCCCATCTAAGAACCCAATCTCCGCTTGGTGGATAGAAGCTCGCATACCAAACTTCAGCTCGATAGCTCATAATCTACGGCTGTAATCGTGTGGATAGACAAAAAATGTACGAAAGCGCCCTTTAGCGGCGCTTTAAAATAAAAATAAATGTCAAAAATGGATTCCTCGACCCCAAAAACAGTAAGATACCACAACTTTCCGGGATAAATATCATTATTTTATGACTTTTTTAATGAATTTTTCTTGTTAGCCAGCGTTCAAAAATCACCAACTTCAAATGCGTGTACAAAAAAATCTAGCACTAAACTTAAGAAATCCCTTGAGGGTTTTGTTATACATAATGTCAACTTTCATTTGCATTTGGTTTCATCCCATTCCGATTCCAAAAGTTCAATTTTGTGTCACAGTGTTATTAACTACGGGTGTAATCGTGGGGAAAGACAAAAATCAGAATTCGACGTCTTCTTGTGGGCGTTACAATAATCTGAATATACCCTTCGGTACAAACATGCGCTGGGTAATGAATATACATATTTCTTATTAGTCATTTGTATGGCTGAGGGGACCTTCAGCAATTTCAAGGACATAGATCTGAATATCTCCAAAAAAAATACTGTAAACGGATTTATGGGTAATGACGTATGAAACAGGAAATGTCTCCGATAACGTACCTGTTCGTCGATCTCATCGTCGTTAAAGACACACTTTACTAAGTCGCTATAGATTAATAAACGTTAAGTACCAATGCGCAAAGCCGACCATAACATGATGTTTAAAATACTTTACAATCGGCCTTCTCGACGTGTCGACAGCAACTTCTAAGCAGTCGAGTTAATCGATTCTCAAAATGCTGTCGTTCAGATTCGTCGTTAAAGTGTAGGATTCAATGTGTGAGCAAAAAATAAAAAGCGAAAAGTTCTACCATATCTTATTCACGAGATGCAAAGGGATATACGTTTTATTTTTAAGAATACCATTCCGCATCAAATTCTTTTCTACATGCATTGCATAATACGTTGTATTCATATTCTCATATGCATACTAACATACAATCATATTATGCAAATGTAATTTAAGAACAGGATAGAAATCACCAATATTTGAATATCATTGGTAACCTTCAATTTTTTTATTTTATCGTGAATGCACTTGACAAATAATTGCCAATATATTAAAATAGTTACTTAAATAAAACCCAAAATTATAACTGGTTTTCTCTATATTATATTTTTCAAATTTAGATCGATATTCTCAAATGACAACAAAATATTTAACTCACTATAATTAAAGTTCAGTTTATGAAATATTAATACTAAAAACAATTTTTCTGGTTAGTTGGCTTAACATCAAGATTACCGTCTTGGTCTCTCTCTCTCCCTGTGAAGACAGGAGAGCTTTAGTTTAAAAGCACTAAGCTTTCAATAACATCCAAATGAAACTGTTGTAGAAAATATACAAGTTTTAAAATATCAACACGCATGCCCACACTCCTAGAATATCTTTAACCATTAATAATTTGCACAATGATGATACACGACATAAAAATAAATAAATTTATGCATCTTAACCTGCTACTTTGCTTCCAGAATAATTTTAATCTTTCACTACTATACCAGTTCGATAAAGTATACTATTAAATATTACTCGTCCAGATATTCCAGATTCTAATTTAATGTCTTGTGAATTTGAATACAAATTTAAAACTAGTTCAATCGATTAACCGAACGCATAGACATCAAAAATACAGCAACATTTACTAAAAATTATGTTCTTCAGATTTTATGGCAAGTGTTCTATAAGATTATAATGAGATCTATCCGTGCTTTCACATTATTATGCAAATTCTAAATGTTTTAAGCGAAATGTGCGGCATTTTTGAAGATGACATCAGCTAAAAATGTCAATGCATGTATTTAAAACAAAAAAAAGGTAAATATAATTAGTAGAATACGGAAGCTTAATTTTCTATGTACTCCTCAAATATTCAGATTTTTCTAAAAACGAATTTCAAAAATTATAGAAATGTATATTAAACAGAGCTGGACCAGTTCATGCCTACCTAAAATTGGGGGTGTCAATGTCCTATCAAATTACATTCACTCTGCAATACAAATGACTAATCTGTAAATTTTTTTAAAAGTTGGGTGATAGTTTAATAATTAACTAAAATTACGGAAATATTTCAGGACATATATAAGGACTAAGGTCCTTGAAATACCAAAGATTGCAAGGACCTAATAACTTTTTAGCATTTTTTTTGCAATGTTTGTGAAAATGTTCCTGTACTAGATTCTAGAATGTTAACTGCAATAATAGTTTTAAACTATGGAAAATATACAATACAAAATATACAACAATACTAAAAGTTGCCAAGGTCGTTGAAATTGTATATATAAATATAAATACTACCTTTCCCGGCTCGATTTGCTCAGCCGCTATTTGCAATAAATCTTGTTGAGATTAAAATCAATTAAATCCTTCGTATCGTGAATTGACCACAGTTTTGTGGTACCTCTCATACAAATGTACCATTCTTACTTACTTAAGTGGCCCATTACAACTTACGAACGTGGTTCATACGAACGTGGTTTGAGGCCTAAAGTACTAAAGAATTCCACACGCTTCGGTCTTGTGCGTATGTTCTCCAGTTAGTCCTACCAGATGGTGGCAAGTCGGAGTTTGGTTTGGCGCCGTCCTTCAGGTTCACCTTCAGAAACCTTTTACGCTGGAGCATTTACATCCATCCTGGCAACATGACCCAGCCATCGTAGTCGTTGCATTCTGACTCTGTTAGCTACACCGATGTCGTGGTAAAGCTCATACAGCTCATGGTTCATCCGATGGCGAAACTCGCCGTCGACACAGATAGGTCCATAAGATTTTTTGGAGTACTTTTCTCTCGAATACTCCCAGATTTTATATGTCCGTTGTCGTAAGCACCCATGATTCGTCAGCATACAAAAGAACGGGTAAGATTAGCACCTGGTAAAGCTGTTTCTTAGTATTCCGACATAAGGTGGTATGACTAAAGTGCTGCTGAAGTCCGTAAAAACATCTATGGCTAGCACTATTCTCCGCTTAATTTCTTGGCTGACATTATTTTTCTTATTGACGGAAGATCCGAGGTATGTAAACTCATCTACTACCTCAACACAATAATTTTCAATGTTGACGCTGCGTCGCCATCGAGAGGACTCTTTGTTCGTCGAAATCATTATTTTTGTGTTGTCCTCGTTGACCGCTAAACCCATTATTGCCGACTCCTTTTCTAGTGATGAGAAGACTGCAGTAACGTCCCGCAGACTTCGGCCAATGATATCTATATCATCGGCGTAGGCTAGTGGCATGTGGCTTTTGTGAAATATGGTGCCAGACATGTTGACACCAGCCTTTCTCATCACCTTCTCTATAACTATATTAAATAGTGTACAGGACAGGCTATCGCCCTGCCTGAGACCTCTTTCCGTGTTGAATGGTTCAGACCAATCTTAATCGAGGATTTGGTGTTTTCTAAGGAACATCTGCAAAGTCGAATTAGCATCGCAGGAATACCAAACTCAGACATGGCCTGATAAAGCCTATTCCTTATCGGAGAGTCGAAGGCAGCTTTGTAGTCGACAAAGAGGTGGTAGGTGTCGATCTGCTTTTCATGGGTTTTTTCCAGGATTTGTCGTAAGGTGAATATTTGATCCGTCGTAGATTTGCCAGGTCTAAAGCCGCACTGATATGGTCCAATTAGTTTTTCTACAATTGGCTTTAGACGTTCACACAATATGCTGGAAAGGACCTTGTACGCAATTGGTAATAAGCTTATTCCACCGTAGTTCTTACATTCACTACGATCTCCTTTCTTGTGTATGGGACAAAACAGACTGAGACTCCAATCCCCGGGCATGCTCTCCTCTTGCCAGATGTTCTCCATGAGCTGATGCATGCTCCTAATCAGCTCCTCCCCGCCAGCCTTAAACAATTCAGCAGGGAGACCATCGGCTCCAGCAGCTTTGTTGTTTTTAAGGCGGGAGATGGCCATACGTATCTCGCTCTGGCTCGGAGGTGGACAGTTAATACCATCGTCATGGATTGGAGCGGGGTCTTCTGGAGTGGTGTCCGTATCCAGTAAATTTCTAAAGTCATCTCTCCATATCTTCAGAACGTTATCCGGGTCCGTCACTAGCTGACCATCGCTGTCCTTGCAGGAGGGCAACCCTGTTCCACGCATTCTCGCTTTAACTCTCTTGTAGAATTGCCGGGCTTCCCCTCTACTTCGGAGCAACTCAGTGCACTCATCCTGCCTCTTCTTCAGCTCTTTATTTTTTCTTCTAAAAAGAAGAGTTGCCTCTCGTCTATTCTCCCTGTGCCGTTCACGAACTGTTCGCGTTGCCATGGGCTGCAGTTTTGCCCTGTATGCAGCATCCGTCTCTCTCGTGGCATTGCGACATTCATCATCGTACCAGGCTTCTTCCTGAGACGGCTTTGAGTACCCAAGTACGCTTCTCGCAGTCCGTTCTATGGAGTCGGCTATATATTGCCACTGCGAGGTTATATTATCAGGGGTTGGAGCATTCCGCAGCAGTTGAGTTAGGTGGTTGGAGTAGGCGTCCGCTACCTCTGTGGTCCGCAGTTTACCGATGTCCAGCTTTCGTTGTGCCTGGTTACGTACGTTTTTCGTCATGCTTAGCCTAGTGCGTACCTTAACTGTGGTAAGGAAGTGATCAGAGTCAATGTTCGCAACCCTGATCACTCGTTCGTCTAGAACATTCGATGCGTGCCTTCCATCGACTACCACGTGATCTATCGTGATATACCCATGTTGCCTTATGAATATTTTTATGGTCAAATCTAGTGCTGCTAACTACGGTGCCCGGACATAACCCCCAATTTGCATTTGGGATTATGTCCACGGGGCATAACGGACATAAGCCCCAACAAATATAACGGACGGGGGCGTGGGGCGTGCCCCCCACCGCATTCGTCTCGCGTTGCAGTGAGACAGATTAAGTATGCCACGAGACTAACTAACGGAAAATTCCTCGCTACAACAGCAATATTTCAAATCGTTCTCTTCGCAGATTAGTGTCGGACATAATCCCCAATAAAATTGGGGGTTATGTCCGACATGTTGCCCGGACATAAGGCCCAAAATCTTTGGGGGTTATGTCCGTGTGGGGTTATGTCACGGCACCGCTAACTACCATATTTCTTGCCGCAGAGAAATCAATCAGTCTGATGGGCTCTATGAAATAAGGCCCCAAGAAATAAGGCCCCAAAACAAAAATGAAATAAAGCCCCAAAAATTTGTTCAGAAAACAACAACAGTGAAATTTGCGGTGTTATTTCATTTTTTTTGGACATTATTTCATTTTTGTTTTGGGGCCTTATTTCGGTATGAAATAAAGCCCCAAAATTCGAAAACGAAATAATGCCCTAATCTCGCAACTCTTATTCTCTGGGGGACGTGCCCCCCACCGCATACGTCGTAGTCAGTCTCGCAACTCTCTCTCTGTCATTTTTCAAAGTCAATGAACAAAGCGATGGGGGGGGGGGCGGGGGGCGTCCACCCCTCCTTTCTTTTTCACTTCTACTACTCCTCCCACACGTACCTAGCCTTTTTATTACTTGAAAGGCTTGCCCCAAAAATGGGGCATTTATTCATTTATGAATTGGGGTGTTTTTGCATTTAGTTGGGGTCTTATTTCATTCTTGATATTGGGGCTTTGTTTCATAACGAAATAAAACCCCATTTTTGGGGCTTTATTTCATTTTGGATTTGGGGCCTTATTTCTTGGGGCCTTATTTCATAGAGCCAGTCTGATGCCATTGTTCGACGTTTCGGTGTGCAGACTGAATTTTCCGATTGTAGGCTCAAATGCGGTCTCCCTGCCTATTTTAGCATTAAAGTCGCCTAGTGCAATTTTGATGTCATGGCTGGGGCTACGGTCATATACATTTTCTAGGCTCTCGTAGAACTCGTCTTTGTCCTCATCGCTTTTCTCTTCTGTGGGAGCATGGGCACATAAAAGTGTTATGTGGAAAAACTTTGTTTTGACTCTTATGGTGGCTAGACGTTCACACACCGGGTTAAACCTTGAGACTGGGTTTATTTTGTAGCAGTTACAATAAAACTGTTGTACTCCGTGGCGTATGATTTACGTGGAATATTACTTATGGTAATAATACGCCACCACATAACAATATAACAAAAGAGCCTAAAACGTGACAAATTCCACTATGCGATACTTACTAACTTCAAATCGATATTAAATTATTATGGCATGTAAATTGCAGAACTTCTTCTTTTTGGGACTACTTTCACGCGTGGTTTCAGAATTGAGTCCCAAAATCATGTGTTGTACTGTGATATATTAGAAAAAGATATCTGAAAATAAGTACTCCTATGTATAATTTTTTTCACCTGCATGAATTAAGCTGTAACTAACGCCTTAGCTTAACTCTAGTGCGCCTAGAGTCGCCGCCTATGATTCACAGCCATTTACACTGAATGCACTTACGTGTGTTCTAAATAAATAAAGTTGCGATCTGTCGGCCTGCACACGGACAAAGATCTTTTTCTATGAATGACACTAAGTAATGAGTTTAACAAACTTAAAAATGATGTTAAGTATCGGTGGGTACAACACTTTTAAATTACTCGCTAATTAATTGCTATAAACAAATATTGGCACACGAATACAAGTGACAAATTTAATTGTCTAATTAGCAAATCTATGGTTAAGCGACCAAAGTACGATAACGTTGTATTTGTATAGTTCACAAGCGAGTAATCTAAGTAGTAGACACAATTGAAAACGTCATTATGATAAGTATTTAGATGATGAAATAAGATCGGCGGAATATTTTTGCGATGTCTGGGAATGGTAAATGCATTAGACTGGTCTTCTAATGGTGTATTGCAATGGCAGAGAATATGAAACTACGAGATTAGAAGTCTAAAACTACTACGTGTAAAAATTGATCGTGACGCAGCAGTACCATAGCACTTCTAGTAGTTGAGCTTGGAATTAATCGGTATGTTTTTGGTTCCGTCTAGCGACTTTTCAGAACCGTCCATAAGCTTTAGACTTCCTTTTAGTATGTCTTAAAATAGAATTGTCTTAACTCATGATAATCTTTTTAGGCAATTTTTATACAAAGATTTTCATTACGGGTGTTAGATTTCGTAAAACCGTTTGATTTTCGAATACCAATATTGTTACCAACATTGTTAAGTATACTAGGTTAAGGAGTGACTCCGATAACTTACTGCTTCAGCTATATGAAAGTATTTTTTTTCACTTATTTAACACATGTGTAAATTATTTTTAAATTTTGTTAACTCATAGACCACTTGTTTATCACAAATATTAATTAATAAATTCCAATCATTTTATAATGTCATTTACATAAAATTATCCTTTAAAATTTATTCAGAATCCAAAATTCACCTGAAACTGTTTAGTTTTATTTTTGTTAATTTTTACACTAATAACGGCAGTAAGATCGTATAATTAAGTATTATACGATCAAACGTGTACGCCCTCTGTAGTGGTTCGCGTCTTACTAAAGTTGCAAATTTTGCGTAGTTTGACATTTAATTGTATATCAAAAGTTAACTTTCTGTTTAACTAGCACAATTTGTAAATATGTATACCAAATGTACTTGTTTGCATATCTTTTGTCATAATAACTTCTAGATGGCTTAAATAAAAGTATGTCACACACACACCACATGCATTATTATGCATACTACATACATATTACTACTGGTAGGTCATCATAACATATAGACAATACCGACAGAAGTCATAATGGACTACACTCCAACACTGGTTGTATCGTTGATGGAATTGTAGGTGTTACATTATAATCTTAATACCAAGTGTTAAACAAAATTAAGTTGTACTACACCGCTCATTATTTTGCCACTTCAGCAAAAAAATGGATATGCTACTTATATATTCTTCTCTATGAGCGTGTGTTACTTAACTCCTCTTAAACAGCTCGATCAATTCGAATTCTAAAAACTCATATTTCTACAAACAAACAAAATTCCACAAAATCTATAAATTGTTGATAATTTATTATGATAATGCAATGCATAGTGCCACTCTGCGCTTCCTTTTAACATTGGTTAACACAATGGTTTACATAAATTTGTCACGATTCAAGAAATGATTATCCGGCAGTGCCTTCTGCTCCTTCTCAGCATGCTCATTTATACAGTCAACAATAGGGCGTGCCGTTTCCACTGCTTCCGATAGACCATTTCGTACAGCCGTCGAACTGATCGTATGTAAATTGGTGGCTAAATCCAAAGCAGCAAATACTCGAATCATGGCTGTAGTGCAGCCACTAGCATAATCACCAAATTCTCCACATTGATAGTCCTTGGGCAACATATAGTGATATTGGGGCCAATAGCTTTTGGTAATAAAGAAAACACTATTGGAATCGGAGGGTTTGAAGTTCTTATCCAAGCCCCATACGAAATGTGCCGAGTTGATGAGCCAACATACATTCAACACGATCATGTAGCGCATGGAGAAAGCGACCACAATGGATGCGGACAACGAATCACCCCAGTATTCGAGAGGAGCATTGACGGGCAGGAGAACATGCAGCATAATGTATAAAATCCAATAGAATCTAAAAATAAAAGGAATGAATATGGATTAGGGCATAGGTTAAAAATAAAAAATAAAATAATCAAAACATTTTAAGCAATCTTAATTAATAAATGTTTTAAATTGAAAAAAGTAAAAGTTACTTCTTTTAGTATACGATATGAAAGTTGCATTTCTCCAAAATTATGTATAACCGATTTTTAAAATCAAATATGCGTTTTACTGGTGAAAGCATGCACTTTATGAATAATGTAGGACACATTAGGGTATTCTAATAAAATATTGGCCAAAAAAGTTTTACTTAAAAGACGAAAAGAGAAAAAGTTTGTAATTTTGAGGCAAAAAACAGAAAGATATGGCAAGTTATCTACCTATATAAATATATATATCGTTGGAAAGGCCAAAGATTCTTCTCCCAAAGTCGTTAATAAAGGAACAATTGAGTCATTAGCTTACAAGTGACGAAAATAAGGAAAAACGGGTTTTGAACTGGAAGTCAAGATTTTGAGGGGGTTAAGGAAATTTGGTATACAGACCCACAACAGACACTAGTTCACTCCCATACTCCAAATGACTGTAGCACGGTGTAACTAATAATTTTTCGAAAAATGTTCTCTACTGCATGTCTTTATTTTGATGTCAAACTTTAACTGTAACACTTCGAAAGAATACATTTTACGTTATTACTAAATTTGTTGGAAAAGGATTCATTAATTTTAAATTCTTTATGTGTGAAACTGTCATTTTACTAGTTTATAATCAAAAGTCATCAAAAAATTTTGATAAATATAGTTATAAGTAGGGAATGGAATTTTATGTACTAAAAACACATAAAATATGCAATTAAAAAATTTGGAAATTTCTGAACAAAAACATATAAAATATGCAATTAAAAAATTTGGAAAAGTTTATTGAACATGTGAATTTAATTTGCAAGAAAAAAAGGCCGAAATCAATTTGTTTTAAATACGTACGTATAAAATTAGTATGAGTAAGTAGAGTTAATGCTGTTAAATACCTACACGCGATCAAGTTTAATTCATTGGGTAAATGGCCAACACGAAATTTTTTTTTTAATATATGTTAAATACTTAGTCTTCTCGATTGGGTCTTAAAATTTTGTGTACAAAGAAAATGTGCAGCATTTTTAAAAGCACACAATTCTCTTTAAGAATAATCGGTTTTACAATTTCCATTAAAATGAAAAATACCCACAAGTTTTCAGGAAATCTCTCATGGAGAACATAATTAAATTTTTCAATAACTTTTGATCAATTGAACCTTTTGCATCACTTTATTTCCTTTATAGAGATTTATCAAAGCGACGGCATCTTTCAAAGAATGTCTTCTTCAAAGCAGCATTCATAAAAGAAATCCAAATGAGAGTGCAAAAAATGCACTTTTAAGGTCATGTTGCATCCCAAGTTTACGTAGAATATAAAAAAAGAGAATAAGGTGATAATAAAATTGAATAGGGTGACAATTGCTGAACAGGCTGCATTCGCCTCCATACAAATTATAAATGGAAAACAAAACTGTGTTTTAAATAACCAAAAAACTATGTCTAATAGCAAAATTTTGATTCCGTATTTAAATTTTGGAGACACAAGATTCAAAACAAGAAAAAAACCCTTGTCGAATAGTGTAATTTTTCAAATTTAATAATCAACTAAATCTAATGATTTAGAAATAAATAAAATAAATTTGACAAATTAAATACGTAAAAAATTATTAGTTAGTGTGTTAAATCCAGGGTTCGTATTGGCTCACTCGCGAGCCGCTCTTTTCTTGAAATTCTCGCGAGCTAAGAGCCACAAATTTCAAACGAGCTCTCGGCTCGCGAGCCAAGAGCACAAATAAAGAGCCAGCTCGCGAGCCAGGAGCCAAGGGCCCGAAAAAAAGCCAGCTCATTTGAAATTTTTTGGCTCTTGGCTTTTAAGTACTTTTATTGGAACTTCTATTGTACTTTTTGGTACAAAGTACTTTTTCATGCCAAAATGTACTTTTATTGGCCCAAAAACACTTTTTGTTGCGCAAAGTACTTTTTTTGTACCAAAGTACTTTGTTATGCCAAAAAGTACTTTTATTGGCCCAAAAACACTTTTTGTTGCACTTAGTACTTTTTTTGTACTAGAGAACTTTTTTGTACCAAAAGTACTTTTAATGTCCTTTTTGGCACAGTCCTTTTCTTTGTACCAAAGTACTTTATCATGGCAAAAAAGTACATTTACTGGCCCAAAAACACTTTTTGTTGCACAAAGTACTTTTTTTGTTCCAGAGTACTTTTTCATGCCAAAAAGTACTTTTATTGGCCCAAACACACTTTTTGTTGCAAAAAGTACTTTTTTTGTACCAGAGTACTTTTTTGTACCAAAGGTACTTTTAATGTACTTTTCGGCACAAAGTACTTTTTTCGTACCAAAGTAATTTTTTGTACCAAAAAGTACTTTTAGCCATAAAAAAGTTCTTTGGTACAAAAGAAAGCACTTTGTACCAAAAAGTACTATGAACCAAAAAGTATTTTTTGGTACAAAAAAGTACTTTGGAACAAAAACAGTACTTTGAGCAACAAAAAGTGTTTTTGGGCCAATTAAAGTACTTTTTGGCATGAAAAAGTACTTTGGTACAAAAAAAAAGTACTTTGTGCCAAAAAGTTTATGAAAAGCACTTTTGGTACAAAAAAGTTCTCTGGTACAAAAAAGTACTTTGTGCAACAAAAAGTGTTTTTGGGGCAATAAAAGTCCTCTTTGGCATGAAAAAGTACTTTTTGCCAAAAGGAACTTTAAAAGTACTTTTTGGTACAAAAGAGTACTCCGGTACGAAAAAGTACTTTGTACCAAAAAGTACAATAGAAGTACTTTTTGGTGTAAACAAATAGTACCTTTTGGTAAATAAATGTCAAATGGGTTCTTTAGCCCCAGAGATATAAAATTTGATACACAAATGGCCCTCTTGGACGCTTATATGAAAATGCAGACGAATTTTTTAATTTTATCAGTGGGCGGATTGTGTATGGTTAAACTGTATTTAATTCGTAGAGAAAAATATTAGATGCGCATATAGTACTTGACACTGCCTATATGAATAGTCGGACGCATTTTTATTTCTCATCAGTGAGCGGAGTGGAAATGGCATGCTATTTTTAACATTTTAATGATAAATTTGAAATTTTATGTAAAATTTCACAATCTTTATATATAAAAGGCTTGGGTGACTGACTGATCGCTCCCCTGCCCAAACGGCTAAAACTAGAACTTTGAAATTTGTAATGTAGCTTACTTTTATTTCCTAGGCGCGCACTAAGAAGGGATTTTGGAAATTCGGAGTGAAAGGGGGTTAAAAGGGCATTTCACATCACCATACAACTCGAAATTTGAAATGACTGTATCTCATAAACCAATAAAGTTACGAAGTAGAAATTTGGCACATATATTGGTCGTACAAGAGCAGTTACTTTTTTGTGGAAAGTGGCCGGTGCCACGCCCTTTTTAAAAAATCATAATATCGGCCAAATAAATGAAATGAATTGCAATAAAGTTTTCACAGTGGCGTACTGTTCTTAGGGCCTCTATCCTAGGCTTTATGAAAACATAATAAGAAAAAGGGGCGTGGCACCGCCCACACATATCGAAAATAGAATCGGCAGTATCTCACTAACCGTTAAGGGCAAGAAGATGGGATTTTCTATATATGTAACTAGTACAAGAGGGATTACGTCTCCCTGGTAAATAGGTGGTGCCACACCCCTTTTGAAAAAAGTCGTTACATCGGTCATATTAATGGACCGATTGAATTAAAATTGTCTTAATTTCTATCATATGACTGACTGATCACACCCAGCTCTTCCAAGACTTAGGTGATGGGTATAAATAAGGGCTTTAAATAGGTACAATCGCCGAGAACCAACGAATATACGCAGAATTGCGAAAAAGGGGGAATGTTTATATAATAAATGAGTTGTGTGATACGAAGAATTTTTCGAAATTCGTACTTTAACGAGTTAAAAGGCAGAAAAAGCAATACAATTGGTATAATCGCAATCATTTATATCGGCACACTGCCTAAATAGTTAGAAAGCTACACCGAAATTCGTAGGTTTAGTTCTGTTAGAGCCGAAAAAGAGGGATAAATAGCGGCCATTGGGAAGATCATTTATTTTATAGAGCGATCCGAAGGGGTTTTACAAAATTCGTATATTTAGAGGTAATAATAGACACAAACAAGTACTATCGCTCAGACCTATTGGCTATTAGTAAAATCGCGAAAAATGGGATGGGGGCGAAAAATGGGGATGCAATCAGAACGGATTTTGTGATTCGTACTGGTACCATCACCCAGAATACGACTAAAGCTAGAATAACGACAATTTATAAGGGCATTCCCCTATAGAATTTAAGAGCTGCACGAAGAGATTTTTCGAAATTCGTTGTTTTAGGGGTAAAAAGGCCCAAAATGAATTAAACTGGTACTGTCAACCAGACCAAACAGCTATTGCTGCAGCCACGAATATTGCGGCAAATATTTGTCTTACTGCAGTTTTTTGAAATTCCTATTTTTAGGGATAAAATGGGAAAAGTAGTGCCACCTTTTGACAAAACACACAAAAATTGTGTGTGAATATTATGCGTACAGAGTAGCTGAGCGACGGGAATGATTTTATTTTTGTAATTCTTACTTTTAGGGATACAGAGGGACGAAACCAGACCAAATCTCTAAAGTTACAATAAAAAAGCTGGGTTGAATATACGATACGAAGGAAATTTTCGAAATTCTTACTTTTAGAGAATACAACGGGACAAAAATGTAAAAAAGATACCTGTGTATAAGTGTATGTAACCCTTATGGAGTAATTTGAGAGATTTAACAGATTTTTCTAAATTTGGACAACAAAAAGAGAAGTCGTTAATGGCATCACTACCTAGGTCAGACGACTAAATCAAAATAACTTAAAAATTGTTCACGTATAAAAAAAATAAATTTATATGCCTTTTAACTGTACTGCTCAAGAAGATTTATTGTAAGAAGGGCCGTGCAAAGCGAGCCGGGTAAACTAGTAATATATATAAATACGTCACTTGCCATAAAATATTCTAAAATTGTGAAAATCAACAATTATAAATGCTTACCTCTTCTGGAACATGACAACTTTGTCCTCCTCCAAGTCTTTCATATCGACTTGATTCAGTAATTCCTCTTGCTCGCTCGTATAACTCAAGAGTTGAGTATAAACCTGGGCGGACATGAAATTTCTGTTGCTATAATAGATATCCTCATCTTTGCGGAAATATTTATGATGCATTCTATGAGCACGGACCCAATTGTAAATTGAACCCTAGGGAAAGATAAACAAACAAACATAATAAATTTTAAAATAATACAACGACAACGGATGCAGTTATACGCTTTTCAGAAACTTTCAAAACATAACGAACAAAAAAAAAGCTTAAGCTTTTTCGTTAAATCATGGTCAAAGGTTTATGTCTGCACTAAACACAATTTGTTTTATAAGTTAATTTATCACAAGATGTTGCCATATTACCTGTCCCGCTATGGTTTGACACAACATCAAGAATATTCTTAAACCAGTCGAGGCTGTGTAGGTACTGTGCGCCCATAACCTATGGGCTCCAGCTGTGGCACCCAATATACCCAATACTGTCAGAGTCAGAGCTGCAATAAATTTAAAGATTATGTAGAATACTTCGCGATCTTTCTCTCTCTCTCTCTTTCTGTGTTATAACTCACTTAATATAATGGTTAACCATGAGGCGCTGGTGAACATCACAAATACCCCATAGAGACCCAAAATGTGCAGGTGAATAAAAAACAATACCGACGGCCAGCTGGCTTCACGTTTCAATCGTTTGGTCTTGTCTGTGACGGAGGCATTTTGCGTTTCTTGAGGTTCCATTGTGGCTGTGTAGTTGTGACAGGTGTTCTTTTTCTAAAAAAAATACAGGTGTTTTAAATAGTTTTTTTCTTTTGCTATAGGTGTTTTAATAAAGTAGAGACACTGATGCAGACCTTTTATACCAATCACGACCATTTCTCGTGTATTGATATTCAAAGTTATTCTTAAAATTGCGAAATTTCTATGACGGGACGGGAATGACTGAGTCTTTCGATTTTGTTTATATATTCGTTTTAAATAACTGTATTATAATAGAACCAGATTGTGAGTTTGCACGTATTTGTCTGGTAATTTCCTGATTAAGTTTATAAGCTTATTTTTAAAACAAAATTGTTTCTACCACACCCGTATACTTTCTACCGTAGCCGTAGGTCAGTAATAGTTTGTCAGTAAACTTTGCAGCACTTACTTTGAAAATATTGACTATTGTAATTGTGTTTTGTTTTTTTTTTAAGAAATCTGTCTACAAATCTTATGCGCATAAATTAAACAAACGTTTTGTTTTCTCTGTGTTAAAAACACAGGTCAACAGCAAAAACGTGCTTTGAATAATCACTATATAGATTTGATATTCTGAAATTGACTACGTAAGTACAAAAAAATTCACATTTTTCAATTCTATGAATAATTTTCTTTTATTTAAAATACTTTTTAGGAAAAGTTGTCAATATTTTGAGACATTTCTCCACTTATATTGTCATAACTCAAAAGCAACTTGTCCGATTTTGTTAAACTTAAATTACAAAAATCTTGGTTTACAATATCTTTAAATGGTGTGTACAATTGTTTTTAATGTGATCAATAGTTTGAAAGTTGTGAAACTAATTGTTATGCAAAAAATAAAAATTTGGCAAAAAAAAATCTTTTTTTTAAAAAATTAAAAAATATTTTTTTTTCATAGTTTTTTTTTATAATTCCGAAACTACTGAGCCGATTCTTACGCAATATATACTAACGAATTAAAGGTTATGTAAATTTCATTTTTTCTAAGTTTATTTTAATAACTTTTTAACCCTTTTTATGTAGAGAAACGTCTAAAAAAAATTATAATTTTACTTATTTTTTTTTTTAACCTTTCCATAGAATTTAAAATTTAGACTATATTTTTTCTACTGGTTTTACCACAGTACATCAAAATTGTATAGTGGTTTTTGAAGACATTAAATTTTTTTTCCAATTTGTTGCCTTGTGTAATAAATAAATAAATAAGAAAAAGTTTTTACTTAATCTTTAGTTAGTATTTACAATCTAATCAAAATATTATGTAGAAAATAGTATCAAAAATAGATCGTCAACACTGGAACTGGTTTTTTTTTTGCTTCCTGGCCTTTAGTTGAACCAAATCATAGCATTCATAGCAAAACAGGTCAACGATCAAAAACTTATAATAATGATGCATTATATTCACTACAGTGAGTCAATTTGTATGAAGAAAAAAAATGCAACAAGCGGTTATCAAAATCGTAATTTTAGACCTATTTGAAAACCGCTTGGTCGAGAAAAAAAATTGACCCACTCTAATATTTATATTGAGTTGTGTTGCATAAACTGATCATTATTAGTCATTATCAGGGCAACCGGAAATATGCTACAGCATGTTTTTTACAACGAGATATTAACAAATGGGTAATGTATTTACATGTTTCATGGTCCTACAAGTGTTTTGAGACCTATTTGTTAGAGCATATTTTGGCATATTTTACCCATAAAGTCATATTTCGGCAAATTTTGGTTTTAGGAGCATAATTTTAAATAAACCTCCTTTTTAAAGCATAATTTATATTTTTTAGGCCATATTTTTCAAAAATATCCCTTTTTAAGCATATTTTATGTTTTTACATCATTTTTATTTGTTCGTAAAAGGCTCTATGAAAAATGCCCCAAATGCAAAATGCCCCAAAAAAAAACAAAAAATTACCCAAAATAAAATTGGGCGAAAAAAATGAAAAATGACCCAAAACTCAAGAACGAAATTTTCCCCAAAAATTATGAAAAATACCCCACAAAATTTATGAAAAATACCCCAAAAAAATTATTATTAAAAGACGAATGGGGGTGGGGGCCACGCCCCCCGCCGCATACGTCGTTATCAGTTTTTATACTCTATCTTTAGCTTTATTAAAAGACGAATGCGGTGGGGGGCACGCCCCCCGCCGCATACGTCGTTATTAGTTTCTATACTCTCTCTTTAGCATTATTAAAAAACGAATGCGGTGGGGGGCACGCCCCCCGCCGCATACGTCGTTATCAGTTTCTATATTCTCTCTTTAGCATTATTAAAAGACGAATGCGGTGGGGGGCAAGCATACGTCGAAGTCAATATCGTAACTATCTCTCTGTCATATTTCATAAGTCGAAAAATAAAGTGAGGGGGGGGGGGGGGCGAACGCCCATTTCTTTATCATCTGCACCATGCTTTTTTATTTTTTATTATATGGGAAAAAATTGGGGTATTTTTCATACCTGCAAATTTGGGTCATTTTGCATATGAAAAATGGCCCAAAATTAAAAAACGAAATTTTACCTAAAATAAATGAAAAGTTCCCCAAAATTTATGGGGGATTTTTCATATGAAAAATTCCCCAATTTTGTATGGAAATTTTTTTGGGTAATTTTTCGTTTTTTTTGGGGCATTTTTCATAGAGCCTTCGTAAAAACAAGTGTCTTTGCAAAGTTATTGCAGGAGATCGCAGATTTAAGTCAGAGAAGTGCAAATAAGCAGACCAAATAATTATTATTAATTATAATTATTAGACTCTCAAAAGAACATGATTTTCAGGAAAAGCAGCGCTGAAATGTGGCAAACGTTATAGCTGGCGAATTAAGTTCAGACAGGAAAATTTCAAGAGAGAAATTTTTACTAATTTTTACTACGAATTACGGTTTTATTGCAAAACATATTAAAAATTTGCAAACAACAGGTCTTACGTGTATTGAACAAGTGAATGAAGACACTTTAAATTGATAGATTATTTATCGGATTCCGAAATAAATTTAATAGTAAAAAAATTTAATCAAATTATATCTCAAAAGGTTGGTTTGGAAAAAGTGAAAAGTATTTGTAAAGAATTGTGTGGATTAGGGGTATAATCAATTTTTTGGCACAGTACCATGAGGTCAACCATGTCCTAGTAACCACGAAAATCATAATCTTTTGTAATTTTTCTGGAAAAAGTTCACGCACCAATTGGTTTTTCTAAACAGGTGTATTAAAAAATTATTTAACAATTTATTATTTTTTTTTATTTTTATTAACTTCGTTAAATTTGGATTAAGATCTCCTAGGCTCATTGGTCAATTATCAACAGGCTGCCACCTGCGATAAATGTTGCAAGTGTTAGTAAACAAATTAACTATTAGCATTAGGAGTGATTATTCGTTACACATTTTTATTTTTTTCGTTAAAAAGGATTAAAGATACGTTTTGGTTTGCGGAAAAATCTCTTACCATCTCTAAATATTAATGAAATTTCATACTTAAGCTATTTTTTCTTTTAACTAAACATATTTTTAATTTTCCTTAACCAAAAAGAAAATTAAAAATTTTTAAAACTTCATCGCGGTTGGTGCGTGAACTTTTTTGACCTTAGCGAAAAAATAAATATACGTTCCCTTATAGTTTTTTATGCTCTATTGGACTGTGCTATGCCAATTTTGATATTTTAAAAAATTGTTAAAAAGTTATATCCCTAGTGTGGATCTGCTCTAACATTAACATCAAAATATGAAGTAAAGGAAATACTGTCCCTAAAATTCGCTCCAATTACATATGTTTATGTCGAAAGATCATTCTCAATGTACAAAAAAATTTTACGTTCTAATAGACAACATTTTTTGTTCGATAATTTACCTCAATATTTTGTAGTTTATTGCAACAACAATTTCAAATAAGATGCTCAACATACAAAAATACCATGGAAACATGGTTTAATATTTTTGTTACTTTAATGTTAAATAAATTCATGTGATAGATTTTTAATTGTTCCTTAAATAATAATACTTAAATATTTATTTCTATTTTATTTTACTTACTCAACATTTGTGTATGTAAATTTGCCAAAAATGCTCACAGTCTGAATTTAAAATAATATTGTTTGTTTTTTAATTTTTAAATTGTTTTACTTTAAATAAAAATATTTATAATTCATATAAAAAAAATTATGTCACTTTAATTTTTTAGAGCATGTTTTTGTTGATTTTAAGGTCATATTTTGCCATTTTTCAGGTCATATTTTATGCGCATAAAACACGATTTTTAGGGCATATTTCCGGTTGCCCTGGTCATTATTAACAGCAGCTATAAGATTTATTTCATTTCAGCGATATGATCATTAAACGTAATCTTAGATTTCCATGAAAATTTTGAATTTAATTTATTTCAAAGTATTATTAGATATTAAGATACATATCTCACCTGTTCAAGAAAAGAGTGAAAACATAAAATTAAAATGTGTATCTTTAGTTGAGTCTTCGGAAAACACAGTGAGTGTCATAATTAGGGCAAGGAATTTTATGCAATAAATATTTAAAATATGATCATATAATATGCACTTAAAATTCAAAAATAAGCACTTAAACACATATAATAATTAAAAAAAATTTGCATGAATTTTGCCAAATAAGGACACACATTAATTTTAAGTCTGTGTCGAGTCGGAATCGTGGAGTTCTTTCACAGCTTCGCAAAATTCCTTGAAATTTTTGGTATTATATTTGACAGCATTAAGTTACTCTAACAATCTTGTTAAAATTGGCTCTGGAGGAAGCGGAAGACCCGGATTTCTTTCATTCAAAATCTGCACACGCAAAGGCGTGTTTAAAAAGAATTTTTTTTCATTTGATACAAGAGAATTCAGTTCAATAAAATAAATTTGTTAATAAACTTCAGTACAATAAACAAGTCAAATGCAACAGCGTTGTAACCACCTTGCCGCCTTTACCTTGTAGGAAATTAAGAACTTTTATTTGTTCAAATCGTCACCGAGCCAGACAGTTGTTGATTGTTTTTGTCTATTGAATTTGAACAAAGATTTTTTTGTCACGCATATCGTCTTTTCATATAAAATGAAATTAGCTTCCTATATCCCCTGGATATCGGTGTAACAATTTTGTAAAAAAAAATGTAATTTAGGTGAATATTGTGCAACAAATTATAAAGCAACTTCTATCTAAATATGTTTTACGTTTTACTTTTAATAAAAAAAACAATATTATGCAAGAAACACATGAATTTATTGTAAATTTGTTAAAATATTCTCATAAATATGCAAAAACACGTATTTATCGTATAATATGCAAAAACGATGGAATGCCATGTTATAGATAATTTCATGATTCATAAATATAACTTAACCGTTTCTATTTTAGGATGTCAAGATAAAATATGCATTTGCATAAGATTCCTAGCCCTAGTTTTTTTACGGAAGAAAGTACTTTATGTTGTTTTGTTTCTCTTTTTATAGCAACAGGTACGATATGTGAAGTTAAATCTTAAAAATGAAATAAAGTTGATTTATTAATACTTTTAATTACACAGTGATACAAATGTGATGGCAAAAAATATACACGGGTTCTCATGTAGCATTTCTGTTAGACTGGAGTCCATAGAGTACAGTGATACTCTTAGTTTTTCTCGGTCACTTCGTTAAGTAATGTTTTTATAGCAAATTAAGTGAAATGACGATATTCCTAAAATAACAAGTTCCAAAGTTCATAAGTCTTCTCTTTGTAAACCGATTTTAAAAAGCTTACATCTGTTTTAAAGCTATGACTTTCAACTTTTCTTAAAAAAAACTCATTGATTTTTCAACCGATTCTTATAAACTTACCTATTTTAGAAAGCTACTTTAATATAGCATACTACAAAAATAAAAAATATACATTGCGCTGCCTCATGATCAACTTAGAGCGTTGGGGAAATGAGAATTCGAATTTTTTTTCGCTTTTCTTTTGCTTAAACAGACGCCGTTTCACTATTTTTTAACCGATTTTCAAAATTATTTTTTTTTTAAAAGGTGAAAGTCATAGCTTTAAAACAGATGTAATCGGTTTACAAAGAGAAGACTTATGACTTTTGGAACTAAAATTGATATTTTGCGAAAGATATATGCTTATTGAAATTTGACTTAGATATTAATGTAGACTATAGCGCTGACCCCTTCTTGTACCTCCCATACAAAATAGCAAATGTTTGGAAAATTAATATTTCCCAGATAAAGTTTACTGATAGTTAACTAAGGAACAAGAAACGGGTTGTGCTGTTTCTACTGGCACCCCCTATATATAGGTTGGGACATTTTAAATTTTAAATTGCAATAAAATTTTTTTTTTAAATTTCTGATTTTAATGGCAAGTTTGAACTTTGTCATTTAATAATGTAACTAAATATCATTCATATGGCAACCACGACTGGCTCGGCCCTAATCCTATCATCGTGTTTTTAGATGAAGTTCATTTTCATCTCGGTGGTTATTTGAATAAGCAAAAGTCTTATCTTCAACCGTTTACATTTTCATTTAAACGTATCGTTCATAGGGTGAGGGTATTTATCAATATATATATATATTAAGGTGGGCCCTCAATGAATGGGAGAACTGAAAACTCATCTGTTTTAAAAAAAATCCTTAGTTTTGTGTGAGGTTAAGTTAAATAAAAAAAAAATTTATAAAAATTTGAGCTCGGTCGGTTGAAAATTGACGTGCCGCTCGCGGTTTGAAGTTTGTGAACTCAGGATATTTTTTTTTAAATTTTCCAAAAAAATCGGTAATTTTTGTAAAGGGTTAGGCTAAAAATATTGACAAAAATATGAGCTCGATCGATTAAAAATTAACGTGCCGCTCGCGGTTTGAAGTTTGTGAAAAAAGCATTTTTTTTTATTTAAAATTTTAATTTCGGGCAAAAAATTGTACCCTAGTTTCACAAACTTCAAACCGCGAACGGCACGTCAATTTTCTACGGATCGAGCTCAAATTTTCGTGATTTTTTTTCTTAACCTAACATCACACAAAACTAACAATTTTTTTTGGAAAATCAAAAAAAAAAATAAGGTTTAGCGGAAGGACGGACGATTTCATAGTAAAAAATTGCTATATTTTTAACTTATTGTTCTGTAATAATATAATGAATTTGTTTAACTTTAACAAAACAAACTATATATATCGTTGAAAAGTTTCTTCTTTTCAATCCCGCTGATAAACTTAAAATCGGTTTATATTTATCCGCGTTACTGGCTTATAAGTGCGTAAAAGTACGAAAAACCAGGTTTTTACCCGTAAATAAATATTTTGGGGGTTTTGGGAAATTTAAAAAGCACCTACCAGAAAAGTAGTATAATTTCCCAGGTATTGTTTTTTTGTCGCTCTGTGTTATCCATAGAACAATGTGTTTGTCCGTAACGTGTGTCCGCAACGCACATTTAGATTGAAGTAGCGTAAAAGGTAAAAGTATTTTAAATGTGAAGTAAGTTGTTTATAAAACCTCAACATGTCTTCTTTATTTTAAAAAAAAAAATATACTGGTCACATAAGAATTTGGTAAATTTCACAAATTTTCGTAGACACTTTAAGTTGCTCTGGAAAATTGTGTGTGTCCGTAACGCACATTGTGTTAGTCATAATTTTGAATACCATATATTAAGTAAAGTTTCATTAAAATAACATTGTAGTACTGTCCAAAATCTACAGTTTTCAATATGAACATAATCTTCAAAATATTTCAACTTTTCGAAAAAACTACAAAATAAGAAAAAAAAGTGCGTCTGCAACGCTAGGAAATACATACATTGTACACCAAACCAAGATGTGCTTTGTATTTTATATTATAAAAAAATTTTTGTTTTAAAACCGGTTCTAGTTGCACCTCATGCAGAGTTGATAAAGTAGAAACCTATTCACAGAATCATCCTAGGTTTTTATTAAAACTTTTTTTGAAATGCACTTTTCTAGCTATTTAAAAGCGACGAGGAGACTCATTATTTCGCTTAACACGCCTTGAATGAGGTATCGAATAGTGATCTGTGAATTAAAATGCTTTATATTTTTCACTGACATGTCGATTGACTCGACACTATACTTCGAAGTTGCTGTCGTCAACATCGAGGTGGCCGGCAATGAAAGAAAAAATGTAGATGACTGGAGACAGGAATCGAGAGAGGAAAATAACAACAGCAAGGTTTTTCGCTTATTCATTTCAAAATTTTTAGAGCTCCTTTCCTATGAAAGTCTTCGTTTATATATACAGTTTCGCAAATTATACTTCATAGCTATCTAAAATAAATGCTTATTTTTTTATATCAAAAAAGAAGTTTTAAAAATTGTTTCGATGCAACGAATTTGTTGGTATAACGAATGGGCCTGGCAACATATCATTCGTTATACCGAGCTTCGACTAGTACCTGCAAAAAAATTTCATCTCATAGTCACATATGTGACAGTCGTACGTTATAACGAAAAACTTAATTTTGTATCTTTTTGTAATACTTAAGATTTAGTAAGAGAAACGCAATCATCTGAACTGATGGGTCTAAAATATTAACAATAAACACATACCAGTGCGAATTGAGTCGGACTTTCAATATGATTTGGAATATTATAAACTTGTTTTACAATTTGCTGAACTTTAAAACTTTTTTCAATTTCCATTTACAAACCATTTTGTGAACGTGACGTTACGAGATGTGACATAAATTTCCTTTTTGATAATTTATGACAAAATTAATTTCAACAATTTGGAATAATATAAAGTTTATATACCACAAATTATTGATAACGAATGTTCCATTAGAACGTCAATAAAATAAAATCAAAATTTTGCGGCTAATGATCATATTTTACTATTATTGGAGTTATTTACTGTTGTAACAAATATTGTAGCAAATTAACTTAAGTATTTTCAAACTGTTTGTGGTCTCAACAATAAATTTATCAAACATTGAAGAAATTACATGGTCAGAAATTATGATGGAAAGTTTTAAATACAATTGCCTGAGCCCGTCAATTTCAACCAAAATTACGCATACTTAAACCTTTATATAAATGTATAAATAAACCACATGTTCGAATAATATTCAACTAAATGTGTGCACCTTTTTTCGTTACAATAACCCACAGAATACATTAATACGCACTATGCTAATACTTATTTATGAGTTTAAAGTGTATTCGTAACCACAGGTCACTTTAAGTCAACCTTAGTTGTAACACATAAATTAAATATTTTTTTATTTAAGCACTACATTGATATTTTGTTTAACTTAAATAAATTCCATCATGTAACATTTTGCTTACAGCAATAATGCAGCAATCCCCCTCGGGCACTTAACATCACTTGTCTTCTCTATTACAAATCCATATTTTGTTTCTTATCTTATGTCACATACCTCTTTTAAAGGATCTATGAATACACTTTTCTTATATTCCTTCCCCTTTCTTGGTTAGAGCTAACAATGAACTGAACACCACTCGTTGCCGCAAAGAACTAAATTCTAGAATTACCTTAAGTCTATAGGTCCCCTTACCACACGACCACAGTCGATGGCCCAACGTCGTCAATCCAATACAAGAATAAATACATGGATTAAAATGAATTAATTAAAAACGTTTAATTAAAAGTTGTCAAATGCATTACATTAAATAAGTTCCACACATACATTTACACATACACTCTATTCAAAACGACCATTTCCATTGCCATCGACTTCTGTGTGTCTGATCTGCGGAAGCCTATTTCAAAATTAGCTGGCCCACAGACGATTTCACAATCTTCGGGAATGTAAATAGTATAACATATTATTCACTTTACGCTTCATCTAATACAACAACGAAGCGTTTACGTACAACAACAGAAATTAATACAAACGTAAAAAATACAAAGTAAAACTTAACAATTACATAATTTCGAAATTAAAACGAAACCAAAAATCAAAAAAAAAGAAACAAAATATAAAAGTTCTATAATATAGTTCACTTTACACTACATCTAAGACTGTTGTTGTTGTTGTGCTGTTGGTTACACTTATGATTTCATATTCTTAAGCTCCTGCAAATCTTCTTTGGGGATATCTCGATCACCATAGCCCCAAACTTGATCTTTGTGAGCGAATTCATCGGTAAGGAATCGAGTGCCATCACCACACTTGACGGCGCGTCGTTTGATCATGTCGGGTGAAACGGCTTTACCTAGAATGGGAAGGATATAAATTCGTTTAATATAGTCTCTCAGAATATAAAAGCTTAAATAACTTACGGCCTTTGGCCAAACCGAATCTGGCACAGAAATCGATGAATCCAGTGGTAACATTAAGGTGATAACTGCCAAACTCTCCGGTTTTGTAGTCCCAAGGGAACACGTGATGATAATTGTGCCAACCCTCACCAAGAGCAAGGAACGAAACAATGGGGCTCTCTACGGGGCTGATGTCCCTGCAAAATAGAAAAGAACAATTTATCAATAAATCGGCAAGAAATATAAAAGAATTCGTATTGTTAATAAATTGGGCATGGACAAAGCCCCATTTTTTGCATTTTATATTATATTACTTAGTAATGTTAATACAATTAATTTTTTAATTACCTAACGTTGCTAACTAAATATGAATTATTGTCCGTTGCGGCAGGTTTTGGTTGTATACATTTCATTAGATACAATTACATAGATTAAAGTGAATTCTAAGAAAATTTGCCCAAAGTCGAGCCTCCAGTTTTTAACGAGAAACTTTTCGCATTCGGGAAATAGACCACAACAATCCCCGCAACTGGCCCAGAATCGTCCCTAGAGGGTTCAAATGTATGAATCACTGAATCACACTGATTTAACGACCCCCAATATTTTTGCAACCCTTTTCTTCTTTTACACTTACCACCTATCTTCACATCTTAAAGGGGCTTTTCTAATTATTCAAAAATTCTTGACAAATTTTAACGGAAAAAAATTTTGTGAAGAATTTTATTGTTTTGGTCATTTGAAGTGCATTTTGTAGGGGAGCCTTCTTAGGGGGTGAAGATAGGGGGTAGGTTAGTTCCAGAAAAATGTTAGGAGGGAAATACTAGTTGGGGTCGGTTATACATTTTACCCCTCTAGGAGACACCACGAGAGCGGCAGGAGCTGATTTAAAAAAACTAAATTATAAAAATAAAATGTTTTGAAAAAATGTTGGGGTTGCAAAAATATTAGGGATCGGTTATAAATTAGGCTCCTCAAGAAAAATTTAATTTTTTTTATTGGAGCCTCCTTAGGGGGAGATGATGAGGTGTAGGTATGTTTGGGAAAAATGTTGAGAGGGAAAAATGATTTATATCGGTCATACATTTTACCCCTTGCAGGGCTTGTTATGGATTTTTTCCCTAATATGAAAAGTTTCTCGTTAAAAACCGGGATTTGATTTTTGACCCACGGTTTCTTCGACAAATTTTCTTTAAATTCATCGTAGATAACGCTTGTTCGAGAAAAAAATTGACCCACTCTAATATTGATACTAGATTAGAGTGTTCAAAACCAAAACCGAAAACCGTATAACCGGTTTTTTTTCTCTGAAACTATGTCGGTTTCTTCAAAAATGCCAATTTTGAATACCCGGCTTAACAGGTTTTTTGATGTCGGTTTTCCAAAAAGTAGTATCTCGCAGAAAATTGCTAGGTCAATTATAGGAAAAGAAGATTGTTTATGCTTTTCCGATATTCTTCAGGCAAATCTCAAAGGATGCTTTCATTAAAATTTCCTTATACAATACGAAAATTTGTTTGGAAAATGTTGTTAGATGACTGTTTCTTTCATCTTCAAATGGGTGGAATGACTTCCGTATTTATATAAAAAACTTTCAATTGTCGCTATTTCCTAAACTAAGCATCCAATCGCGAAAAAGAACTATGTCACTAAGATATAGTTGGGAACTCACACATCTTATAATGGCTAGGAAGCCGTCCATATTTAGTTGAACAAGTTTAAATGAATTTATCTCCTAAACTAAGTGTCCGATCGCAAAAAGGAGCTGAAGTTATGATTACCATACAATAGTTGGGAAATCACCAAATTACAGTTGGTATCTAATTTTGGATCTCACCTCAAAATGAATGCGAAGCCGTCGATATTCATATGAAAAACTTTGTCCCTTTATTTCCTATGCTAAGGACAAATTGATACCCTAATTCTAAACCATGCTAATTGTAAAATGTAAAGAAACGTATTCAAAGTTTGTGAGTAATGTAAACTTATACAGCCATGTTCTGGAAAACAATTCGGTTTGATAATAGAGCAAAATCGGAAGAAATGTATTAAAAAGTATTACATTCTTACCGATCTTGCTCTGTTTTTAAAAAGAATTGTTTTCCAAAACATGACTGAAAATTTCCTAACAACTTCTGTTTGGATGAACAGGATATAAATTGAATGGATTAATGTATCGATATTCATATCTTGTCATATTTAATTGTATATTAGGGTCCATTTTACAATTTCCAAAAAACCGAACGAAACAGGTTAACCCGGTTTTTTAGTAAATCTTGTATTCAAAAACCGAATTATTGCAAAAATGCATTTTTCGAAAAAACCGGAAACCGGTTTTCTAAAAAATTTAAGTATTTGAATACTATATACTAGATGACCCGGCGTGAGTTGCTTCGACTACTTTTTACATAAAAATTACATCAACATTATACACACAAGGATAAATGCATAGACAAGAACTCGGTGTATTATGTTGACGTGTTGTCTTCGTTGATGCTTTTATCGCACCGGTGTGTTTAATGCATAAAATTCAACTCTCTGCCGTTCTCACTTAGAATATATTTCGATCGAGGAGGAAATGGACCTATTTCTTTGAGTTACCATCAATTCTGCTGCAGCTGCAACCGTTTGGTTTTAGCAATTGGTACCATGTTAATTCCTTTTTGGCCGTCAACTCCCATCTAACACCTTGCTTATGTCATTAAATTTAAATACACGTAAAATATCATTGTTCCATTTCCAGTCAGTCGATTTAGGTGATTAGTACTTTTGTTTTCCCAGTTTGCCACTTTTTCCCCCTTAGGGTACGAATTTTCAGAAAAAACTGATCTTATAAACTCATCTTATGTCACAGAAGGAACCTACATCCAAGGCTCTAGCTTTAGCCGTTTGGGCTGAGGAGTGGTCATCAGTCAGCCATTTGATAGATATTTTGAATATTTTATCACAATCGGTCCAGTACCATAAGTACCAAATATCATCTCTAATGACTCATGAAATAAGACCGATTTAAATTTCGGTTTGTATGGACGCTGCCACGCCCTATTGTTATATTATGTTTACATAAAGCCTATTTTAGAAGCCCTACGGACATTACCTTACTTAAACATAATTTCCCTTTGCACCCCATGAATGAGGTATGGGATAGCTTCGCACGTTGTTGTGAATTACCACGCTTTCTATTTTTTTAGATTCACAACTAACGACAACTACTGGCTCGTTGACGAATTCAAACGCCACTGTTTAGGAAGCTTTTACTAGACATGCCGATTGACTCGACACTATACTGAGAAGTTGCTGTCGACAACGTTGAAAATATAGATGACTGGAGACAGAAATCGAACCATGGATTTCCCTTATGGTGTTCAAGAAAGCCTACGACACCATCAAACGGATTGCCATATGGAAAGCATTGAGTAAGAAAGGAGTACCCCAGAAAATGTTTCGAATCTTCAGAGCTACGTGCGTGGATGCAGAACTCCCAGTTCTTCAGCATCAGCCAAACATTTCATATTAACTGGATGAGATAATGAGAGAAGTCTGTCTAGATAGAAGAAGAATTACATGAAGTCTCTCACGCCAACTCTAGGATTTGGATTATGCGGATAATATTTTTCTACTCTCGCACGAAAGCTCCAACATGCAAACGAAACTGTAAGATGTAGAAAGATTAGCGCGTAATGTTGGACTTGACATAAATCTTAGGAAA
The DNA here is from genome assembly GCA_964034835.1 of Muscina levida. Lineage (NCBI taxonomy): Eukaryota > Metazoa > Arthropoda > Insecta > Diptera > Muscidae > Muscina > Muscina levida. Next base: position 142,516,661 of record OZ035880.1, on the reverse strand, counting down.
TCCAAAGTCATGGGAATCAAAACGGAAAACATCATGCTACAAGGCCAGCCAGTCGAATAGGTAGATAGCTTCTGCTATCTGGGCAGTATAGTGACAGCAGGCTCAACAAAGCAAAGCTCACAAATATCCAGACGAACCAAGCTCGCAGTAATTAATGCAAGCGTAAAGTCTACTCTGTTGTATGGAAGTGAAACCTGGCTATTTACGAACACAATCACTTAATCATCAACAAGTGCCTCAGAGTCATGCAAAATATTTTGGCCCAAAATCATCAGCAACACAGTTCTCTGGAGCTTAAACAACAAGGAACCCATCTTGAAGCAAATCAAATGTAGAAAATGGAGGTGGATCGGTCATACCATCAGGAAAAAGCCAATAAGTATCACAAGTACGGCCCTTGAGGAATCTTACATGGGAAGACGCTAAAATAACAGCAGCAAATCGAGTAAGATGGAGATGCTTTGTGGAAGACATATGCTCGCAAGAGGGGTACACTGTAAAAATTTACGACAAACTAGTTGTCATATTGAATACCATTTCGTCAATACAATTAAACATTTAATTAAAAAGGCGCCAACAACCAAAATTGTAAATACAATAAACAGTTTTGTTATAGTTACAATTTGTGTATTTTAGTTAAATTTGAAAAGTCGTTGAAAATTTTTCAATATGACAATTTACAAAAATGTTCAAATGGAAAAGTCGTTAAAAACCAAAAATGAATGATAACAATAATATTTAATTACTTAACAACAGCTGTGTTTTTTTTCTGTGTAAGAGAAGTTGGGGGTTCTAAACATTATGCGACCGTGGCCGCCATTTCAAATTTCGTGTTGTATGGGCGGTGCCACCCCATTTTTAAGCCCATGCCTGCCGAATATCCAGGATTCACTATTCAAATCTGATCATTTATATTTATATATTGTCATTCCTAGCAACGCCTTCTTATGGGCGTTACAAATAAGGAAACAATCTGAATATACCCTTCGGCCCCTGCGTGCACGTGGTTAAGGGTATTAAATTCCGTCTACATTATCATATCTGTAGTGCCGATTACTATCTGTGTATAAATTTTTTTTTACTCTCGCACGAAATCTCCAACCTGCAAACGAAACTGGAAGATCGAGAGAGATAAGCGCGTAATGTTGGACTTGAGATAAATATTAAGAAAACCAAAGTCATGGGACAAAAAATGTGACCGTAGTGAGTGTAAAAACTACCGTGGAATTAGTCCTGTCTAGCATACTGTATGAACGTCTAAAGCCAATTGTGAAAAACTGATTGGACCTTGTCAGTGCGGCTTTAGACCAGGCAAATCCACGACGGATCAGATATTTACACTACGGCAGATTCTGGAGAAAACGAATGAGAAGCAAATCAACACTTTCCAGCTCTTTATCGATTACAAAGCTGCCTTCGATAGTCCCATCAGGCATCGACTATACGAAGACATGTCTGAGTTCGGTATTCCTGCGAAGATAATTCGTCTCTGCCGGTGTACCCTTACGAATACCAAATCTTCTGTTCGGATTGACAGGGATCTATCTGCACCATTCGATACGACGAGAGGTCTTAGACAGGGTGATAGTTTGTCATGTATACTGTTCAACATAGTGATGGAGAAGGTGTTAAGGAAAGCAGCGGTTAACATGTCTGGCACCATATTTAATAAGAGCCACATGCTGCTCGCATATGCCGATGATATCGACAGCTGTCTTCTCATCTGTTGAAAGGGTGTCAGCGAAAATGGGTTTGGCAGTGAATGAGGACAAGACGACTCGAACAAAGTGTTCACCCGTTGGGGACGCAGCGTGAACGTTGAAAACTATTGCTTTGAGGTCGTGGATGAATTTATCTACCTCGGATCCGAAATGAACAAAAACAACAGTGTCAGCCTTGAAATAAAACGTAGGATAGTGCTCCCCAACAGGTGTTTCTTTGGACTACTACATAGGCAGATGCAGTTCATCTGGCGGTGTTTGAGAGAAAAATACTCCGCAAAATATATGGACCCATTTGCGTAGCAGGCGAGCTTAGGATTCGGATGAACCATGAGCTTTACGAGTTATACCACGACATTGATGTGGTCAAGCGAAACAAAGTGCAACGATTACGCTGGCTAGGCCATATCGTAAGAATGGATGGGGAAACTCCAGCGCGAAAGGTATTCTATCAAGATCTCAAAGGACGGCGCAAAAGAGGGAGACCGCGACTACGTTAGAAGGACCAGGTGGAGTAATCACTGCCGCTGCTTGGTAGGAATGACTGGAGACGGTGCGCCCAAGATCGAAGCGAATGGAAATCTTTAATCATTTCGGCCTCTGACTGAGACACTAAGATATAAATATATATGTTGTCAAGTTGTTTTAAAGGCTAATAATAATAATAATAATACAACCACTTGTATGGGAGGTACCAGATATAATGGTCTGATTTCGGTAGAACTTTGTGCAAGAATATCAAATGTCAATATATTATGTTCTGTAAACTTTGGACAAAATTTATTCATTAACTTGGTTGAAAAGTCTGATGAAATTTCAACACCCACTTGGAACTTCGTACGGGGGTACTAAAAGTCCTGGTCCAATTCTACTCAAATTATGTACGTTTTGCAAATTTGGTCAAAATTATTCAATCTAATAGGGTGTTAAAGTACCATATAGTTTCAGAGCCCTCCCTACCCTTTGTATGGGAGGTACCTGACTTTGGGATTTTCTTAATATTGGCTTGGTACCAAAAATCACTAATTTTCATGTTGCCGCAATTTATTTTCCTACCTTCTAAAAAACTTCAAAAATAAAACTTGAGAAAAAGTCGAAAAATTTAAATTTGGGCGCATCGAAAATTGTTTTTTTGATATGTCGTAGTGGTACTTTTGTTTACTCATACCAAATGCTATCGAAAAATCGATGACCCACCCTAATATGTATAGCCTACTGTAGTTTTTAGACTGTACTCTTTCAGCCTACCAAAGTTTATTTTTTTAAAATTCCAAATATTTTATTGGTATCTTAATTAATTAAAACTGTCAAAGTTTTAACATTGTGGTGAATTGGTTCCGATTTGAGACATGCTTATCATTAGCACTGCCATGGAAGTAGTCCACAGACACCATAAAAATTTCCCCTTGCCCTATGACTGGAATAGGTTAAAATTAGTTTTGTACCAAATTCCAAGTACTCTTGCTTTTTTATGTCAATTTGTTTGCTGGGATATGATGATATTTGAAGTTCTAATAATATGCTTGCTGAAACATTATAACAAGCGAACAATAACATATTCTCGAAAAAACATTGGGGAATTCTCATCTACATAGAGTTAACAAATTTTTTGTAGGCTATGTTAAAAGAATTTTATATATAAATATATTTTTATCACAAAGATGTACTTACTTATCATAAGGCTTGCGACCCCACATATGGGCCACACTGTTCACAAAGAAGGCCACATTTAAGGTACAGGTGAATCTCAAATTGAAACATATCCAAAAAGCCCTCCACAGATTTTCACCCCAGTAGTAATATGGCACCAACACTGGTATGCCAATGGACAACACTGCAAACATGGGAATGAACCATTTCTTTTGGAACATCACTACTTTATCGTTTTCCAGGTCAGACATATCGATCACGTTACGCTTTTCCGCCACCTTAGGGTGCGGCGTCAAGAACAACCAGCCGACATGAGCAAACCAAAAACCGCGCTTAGCATTGTGGGGATCCGCTTCAGTCTCGGAGAATTTGTGATGAATTCGATGATCCAACGCCCAGGTGTATGCATCGCGCTACAATATAAATTTATCATTTGTTAATTGATACCTTTTACCTCCCCGCACATCTCTTCTCACTTACCTGGCCGGCTATGGTGAACAACATTATCAGCAGTATGCGCAAGGGCGTTGACGCCGTATATGACTTGTGTGACCACAAACGATGGGCCCCGGCCGTTATGCCAATGCCTGATATCCATATGGCGACGACAACTGCAAAGGGAGCAAGAGAAAATAGAATGAAATGAGACACCGCTATGAATTTCTATTTGCTTAATGAGTAATATCGCATCTATACAATTCTTTTTATTTCCATTATTTAAATTAACGTGTGTGTGCGTGTGTTTTTCTGCAGAGCTCAGTTTATTGCTTTCACGTATTCCTAGACGTGTGTGCGGTGCGGTGGTTTGTCTTGAAAAGTAAGTGAATGAAACTAATTAACGTCTACGTTATATAATTTCTGTTCGAGAGTTTGGTTTTGTTGTCATCGATTCATTGGCTACGAAAGCAGCCATCTTCAATGGTTGTTATTAATTGTCAGGGTCAAAGTTCATATTGTTTATTGGTTGCAACAACAACAAAGTTTGCATATGACAACAATGTGAGTGTTGTTGTCAAACTGGTTGTCATTAAAGATATTAGATCATAGGTATGTGGGGAATTAAGCTGACTGATACAATACCTCACCCTATATACTTGAGCCCATCAAACATTTGTTACGCAATAAAGGGCTAACGCAAGTCGAAATGATTGAATTGTGATTGATGCGACACCAATTCATTGTCAAACCAAGCCTTGTTGTTCATAATTGTGGGCATGTGACGGCATAGGCATGTGACAGAAATGTTGCGTATGTTTCAAGTAAATCATTTTAAGTTGTCCTTTTGAAGTGCTGCCCGGTGCGTACGAAAATGTATGCAAGTAAATGAAATGAATTCGTGACATTCTGTCAGACGAGGCTCATTTCTACTTAAGTGGATCCGTAACTTAAAACTTAATTTGACTTTACGCCCCATGTATGAGGTATTAGATAGCTTCTCGCGTTATTGTGATTTAGCACGCTTTCTATTTCAGAACTCACAACAAATGGCACCTACTTGTTTATCGAAAATATAGATAACTGGAGGCAGAAATCTCCCGCTTGGTAGTCGGGTGTTCTAACCATCATAACCATAGCAGACACTGATTGTTTTAAATCGAACAAAACTTTCGAATACGTGTAAATTGTCGTTCGCGTCTGTGTGAAAAACCCCGATCATTGTCGGCCTAGCGATGCTATGGAATGCCTATAACTGCCATTGAGTCATAAATATTAAGCATTTGAAACAATAAAACTTCGTTGGTTTGACCAGGTGAAGGAGTTACTTCAAATTAGCCACATAAGAACGCTCAACATATTATTGTTGAGCTTATAAAACATTACAAAGATTTTTAGATCTACAGGTAAAATCAGTAAGAAAGTTTCAGTCAGGAAACCGGACTTATATATACCCACACCCTCAATAAAAGATAACATTTTCTAGAATATTGATATTATTACTCGATTTCAAAAGTGGGCGGAGTGGTACATTTGTATGGGAGGTACCAGAAGGGACGTGGCTAGACTAGCAGATTTTTCTCTAAAACTTTATCCTGCTATAGCTTTACTATTTGGGTGCGATCTTGTTGAGTGTATTGATATTATTACTCGATTTCTAAAGTGGGCGGAATGTTTTACCAAAAGGGGCGTGGCCATCAAACCCAATTACAATACCGTTGAAGTGACTCCATCTATGTGTTATACTCCTACCGTAGGGCAAGGGTATAAATATTTAGATATATGTATATTAGGGTGGCAGTGAAAATTCAACTTTGGATTTTTAGTAATGACCGTCAGTTGTAATAAGTAACTTTAAGCCGTTCCCCAAAAAGGTCAAAGGTTAAATCTATATATATGAAAATGAGTTTGGGTTTATTTATTTGCATTTCTTAGTACCGAATAGGCTCGAAAACGGCTTAAACTATCTTTTTTTAAAATTTTCACAAAATGTAGCCGAGATGTCGGTAGAGGAAATAGGGTACTTTAATTTTTAATATATATCAAGTGGGCGTGGCCTCGCCCATTGGACCCTAGTTTTTAAACAGCTATATCTGAGGGACTGTTTCTCCAATCGCCTTGAAAATAGATGCATTTGGCAGCAAGACTCGTGAAAACTTTGAAAGGCTGTATCTCATGAACTATAAAAGCTATAAAGATGATATTTGGTATGTGTTGTTGGTAAAGTATGCATTGCAGCTAGGGTGGAAGGGGGCTGTGCCACGAGCATATAAAAGAGACCGTTTAAAAAGCGGTAATAATAGTTTGATCATTCTGAAAATTTCACAGCAAAGTAGAGATATAACCAAGCTACTCAACTGCTACGGAATGCTCCTACCCCTGATAATATCACCTCGCAGTGGTAATATAAAGCCGACTCCATAGAACGGACTGCGAAAAGCGTACTTGGCCGTCTCAAGAAGATGCCTGGAACGGTAATTAATGTCGCAATGCCACGAGAGAGACGGATGCTGCATATAGGGCGAAACTGCAGCAGGTGGCAACGCGAGCTGTTCGTGAACGGCACAGGGAGAAGAGACGAGAGGCAACTCCCCTTTTTAGACGGAAAAAGAAGGAGCTGAAGGAGAGACAGGATGAGTGCACAGAGTTGCTCCGAAATAGAGGGAAAGCCCGAAAATTCTACCAGAGAGTTAAGACGAGAATGCGTGAAACAGGGTTGCCCTCCTGCAAGGTCAGAGATGGTCAGCTAGTGACGGACCCGTATAACATTCTGAAGATATGGAGAGAACATTTCAGAAATCTGTTGGATACGGACACCACTCCAGAAGGCCCCGCTCCACACTGTGAGGTTTAATCGATCTGGCATCTCGAAATTAAAAAAAAAAATTTTTTCGTAACTCGCTCAAATTTTTTTTTACGTCACAAGAGACCCCAACTGTTACGAAAACAAACACAAAAGAGAATAAAAAAATTTTATTGGCGTGATAACAGCTATCAAACACGAGCAATTTCATAGCATGCAACAATTGATTTTCAAGCTTGTATTAATCACAAAAGTTTGAGTGATCAGGTCGAAGTTGTGAGTGTTTTTTTTGGCCTAAAATATTTTTTGTATTAAAGGTTATTACTTAAACTTAAAATTTTTGTTTTATTCAATATTTATTTTTGCACTCAAGTATTTTGAAAAAATTGTTTTATAACCACCTAAAAGGTAAGACAAATTTTAAAGCTTTCAAATCTTTGATAGACTAGAACTTCCAAGTCCTACGGAGTTCCGTGATGGGAATGCCAGCAGAATCTTTGTTAATGTGCCCAAAACAAATTTAAAAAATAAAATCCTGCCCATTTTATGCCTTTTTTTAGTATGAGTATAATATAGCGAGAGGAGCTATTGTGGATTTGGTTGAGCAAGGTGAAAATAGAAAAAACAGAAGCGGTTGAAAAGCACGTTATATAAATTTTTGGACCAGATGTTGACGATACCAAAATTAAAGATCGTATAAAAAAGCTTTGCTTCCAATTTCAATCGCGATGGAGCAAATCTCACCGTGATAAAGCAAGATTTATGCATGACAATGCTATTTGGCTAAGTTCAAAAATTTCTGCTGTTGATTTTGCTCTTGATCACGCACCATCAACTTCAAAACAAATACCGCAACGCGGAAAGCGAGAAAAAGAGTTTGCTGAAAGTGCTTCGAGTACACAAAAACGGAAATGCAAAGAGTTAATATCTTCATGCATTCTTCCCATAGGAAACTTTTCTGAAGAAGCGCAAGAAGCACGCAATAAAGAGTCGAGACAGTATCGCGAACTGTTCACGTCCCGAGTTGACACCAACATAGATTTATTGCATAGGTTGCTTATCACGTCAGACCCTTTGATTGCAAGTTTACGTTTGCCCCCAAAAACCAAGCGTTCTACTTTACCTTCTGAGGTCATTGCACTTTTGTCTGACACCCAACTAAATGATGAATTTGATGATTAAGCATAAAAAACTTTGCTTGCAGCTCTCTGGAATTTTTATTTTTGTATAAATTCCTTATTTTTTTTTTTATTTCTACTTTTCGCTTTTTACTTTTATATAATTTGTATATAATTTCTTTATTTTGGGTTTTGATTAATATCTTATTTTGAATATTTTCCATTCTTTTAAGAACTTTCGTTGACTTTTTTAGTTTTTCCTCTTTATAATGTTTTAGATATCAATAAATTTAACATTGAAACAACATTAACTTTTTATTTTTCTCATTTGCAAAAATCATCGAAAACTAAAGTTCGAAACTTGAAGCATTTTATAGAAATGGTTGTATGTGGGTACTTATATCAATATATCGACAAGTTTTAATTAGAAGAGAAAAAAAGAAGAAATTTTGAATATAAATGTGTAGAAAAAATTGTCCCCAACTAGTGTCTTTGAGGATAGTTCGGAACTAGTCCCCTTTGACACTAGTTGGAACTAGTTATCTTTCACCATATTGAAGCTTATAATCTCCTTAACGATCGTGCCAAATTTCAAGTTGATATCTCTAAAACTTCATATAAAAATTAATTTTGAGATGCTAGATTGACTAAATCTCACACTGTGCGCTCCAATCCATGATGATGGTATTAACTGGTCACGTCCAAGCCAGTGTGAGATACATGTAGCAATATCCTGCATTAAAATAACAAAGCAGCTGGAGCCGATGGTCTTCTGGCTGAATTGTTTAAGGCAGGTGGAGAGGAGCTAATTGGGAGCATGCATCATCTCATGGAGAACATCTGGCTGGAGGAGAGCATGCCCGGGGATTGGAGTCTCGGACTGTTATGTCCCATATACAAAAAAAGATATCGTAGTAAATGTAAGAACTACTGTGGATTAAACCTATTGCCTATTGCGTAAAAGGTCTTATAGCCAATTGTAGATAAACTAATTGGACCCTATAAGTGCGACTTTAAACACGGTAAATCTACGACAGATCAAATATTCACTTTAAGACAAAAAAAACTCATGAAAACGAGATCAACACCTACCACCTCTTTGTCAACCACAAAGCTTCCTTCGACTATCCGATAACGAATAGGCTATATGAGGCCATGTCTGAGTTTGGTATTATTGGAAAACTAATTCGACTTACAGATGTACATTGGAAAACATCAAATCCTTTATTAAGATGGGTAAGGATCACTCTGAACCATTCAACACGGCAAGAGGTCTCAGGCAGGACGATAGCTTGTCCTGTACACTATTTAATATAGCTATGGAGAAGGTGATGAGAAAGGCTGGTGTCAACATGTCTGTCACCATATTCCACAAGGGCCACATGCTACTAGCCAATGCCGATGATATATACATCATTGGCCGAAATCTGCGGCATGTTACTGCAGTTTTCTCATCGCTAGAAAAGGAGTCAGTAAAACGAGGACAAAACAAAAATAATGATTTTGACGAACAGAGATTCCTCTCAATGGGGTAGTAGATGAGTTTACCCACACCGGAACTTCCGTCAACAAGAAAACAAAATGTCAGCCATGAAATCAAGCGGAGAATAGTGCTCCCCAATATGGACTTCGGCAGCCCTTAAGTAACAACACCTTATCTCGGGATACTAAGAAACAGCTGTATCAGGTGTTAATTTTACCCGTTCTATTGTATTCCGCCGCTGAATGTTTTCGAGAGAAAAGTATTCCGACAAATATTTGGACCTCTCTGTGCCGACGGCGAGTTTCGCCATCAGATGAACCATGAGCTGTATGAGCTTTATCATGACATAGACGTAACTAATAGAGATAGAATCCAAAGACCTCGATGGCTAGGACATGTTGCCTGGATGGATGTAAATGCTCCAGCGAGAAAGGTGTTTGAAGGCGAACCTGAAAGACAACGCAGAACAGGGAGACACAAACTTCGTTGGAAGGGCCAAGTGGTAGGCGACATGTCACCCTTTGGTAGGACTAACTGGAGAACGCACGCAGAAGACCGAAGCGTGTGGAATTCTTAAATACTTCATGTCTATAACTTATTAATAACGTTCGTAAGTTGTAATGGGCCACTTAAGTAAGTAAGTATAACCAAACTATTTGGAACCAAGTTGACAAAAAGGGCCGAGACGCCACCCACACATGTCAATATTTGACTACTACATATTTGTTGTTTTTGTAATCATATAATACATTTATTGATCATTAACAAAACAAACTATATTTATTGTTGAAAGTCTCTTCTTTCCAAATCCGCTGAGAAACGTAAAATCGGTTCATATTTAACCGCGTATTCGGCATATAAGTGCGTAAAAGTACGAAAAACCGGTTTTTTACCCTTAACTGATTCTTGTAGTGCTTAGCAGGACCTACCAGAAAAATAGTATAATTTTTCAGGTATTGTTTTTTTTTTGTTGCTCTGTGTTATCCATAGAATAATACGTGTGTCCGCAACGTTTGTCCGCAACGCACAAGTAGCGTAAAATGTAAAATTATTTTAAATGTGAAGTAAGTTGTTTATAAAATCCCAACATGTTTACTTTATTTTACAAAAAAGAATATACTGGTCATATAAGAAATTTCGCTAAATTTTCATAAACACTTCAAGTGGCTATGGAAAATTGTGCGTGTCCGTAACGCACTTTGTGTAAGTCATAATTTTGAGTAAAGTATTTTAAGTAAAGTTTTATTCAAAGAACATTATAGTACTGTCCAAAATCTAAATTTTTAATATGAACATAATCTTCAAAATATTTAAACTTTTCGAGACAACTACAAAATAAGAAAAAAAACGTGCGTCCGCAACACCAGGAAATACCCATATAATAAATGTTTTAAAGAGTTTTTTTTTCAATTCTGTAAATATGCAATAGCACTGTATTGCTGGTCCTACTATGTAGTTTGTAATAACAAATTGTGTGTTTGTATTAGTTTTTTGGACATTATATTTCATTAGAGTAACTAAACGAAAAATTTTGTCTATTAACAAATTCCTGGTTTGGCCGCTTACATTGACATCTAAAATACTTGCAGTATTTACAACTACAATGATACAAAATGCAAAAATATAATAAAAAAACAAAAAATTGATAATAAAAACATTAAAACATCCCTACAACAAATATCCTTGTATATACACATCAGGCACATTAAGCCATTAATTTGGAATCAAAAGTATTTTGTTTTTAATAATAAGAATTTTATTAATTGACAATATAATATGTGTTAATTATAAATAAAAATATATATTTACTGTCATGAACGCAATTTATATTCGACAATATAATCCTACTGGTGGCATAGAAGCAATCATCAAAGTTGCGTGCGAAACTATGATAATCCTAAGATACTAATTGTCACGGGTGTTATGCGCACGGCCAATATAATATTTTATTTTTTAATATCAATATTGTCATTCAAGGTCCGTTATCTTTAAATTTAATTATTATTACTTTATTCACTTAAATTGTCTAAGATAGTATAAATTTAAAAACAAAATAACTATCTCCCTGCTAAATGTTTGATACCAAAACGTATTTAATAATAACTTATTGTGTTGAGTATTTTCTTAAAATAACTTAAACATATTAGACCATGAATGGTTGTCTTTATTTTAAACACCCTATAAAACCATATTCCTCATAAAACTTTTGATTCCTGTTTATAAGTGTTGAATATACACATATTATTAAATTTCATCTCACATACATGTGGTTGATAAACAAAGAAATGTTTATAGATTCATGTTCTCTAATAGAGAATAACTATATATATATGTATTATTATTATATAATAATAAAATATATTTGCACATCTACATTATTCTAAATAATCAATTTAAAGCGTCATATGAACATTTTATTAGTGGCATTTCGTACAAAACTTCTCTGTACCATTCTCGATCATGGTTTGTGTTTGCGTTTCAAATGCTAATCAATGTTACCAAACACTCATACGTCTGAATACCAGGAATTGTTAGGGGAAACTGTTGACGTTTTCAATTACCGCTTTAATGCAAAGAGGAAGAACGGACAGATGGACATACACACATATATTCCATCAAAGAATAATAAAAGAAGAAGGTTCTAATAGCTCATTTTCATGTGAGTGTACATTAATAATTTACGGACTCTAAAAAGTTAGCATTGTTTATGTGGAACATTATTATCACAATTGCAAACATGGCATTTTTTGTCTACTCCACTCGATTTGTAGAATAAAACGCGAACGATCTGTTCGCTTTAAGATATTGAGGCTAAGAGGCAAACATAGATAGACAGGCAGCTAGTCATACAGCAAATATAAACAATGTGTGTTTGTGTTGTTTTTTTTTTATATTTTGACTCGCAAACGAAGAAAAACACATTTTGGAAATTTAGAAATACAGTTAGACCTTTTGTTGGGTGGCACATATTGGGGAGCAGTTGAAATATTTTTTTTTTCGGTTGTAAATAACAACTGGAACAGTGAGATCATTTCCGGGCAGAACACTTAAAATGACGCAACTTTCCAGAACATCATAACAGACGATAGAGTTAATGCAAAAATGAGTAAAATTTGGCACAATAACATAGCGGTAAAAATACCCTATACTTAATCGCTGATGTCAACTGTATTTAGTAGCATTCTGTGATGATTCTCCCGCTTATATTCCCCCTTAAATTCAGCATAGGATTACCATAGGCCGTTTAATCTGGCTTACAAAGTAAGTGACGATGTCAGTTAATGCCATTTCAGTTGCAATTACGTTATAAGCGCAGTTTTAAGCGAGCTTGATAACACGCTTGATTACGAAGTAAGTGACGATGCCAGTAGGAGCATTCCAATCTGAGTTATAATAAGAGGTCGATATTTTTTACATTACACTCGCATGACATTCAAAGTACTTAGATCACTTGCATACAATGTCATACTGATGTCATGAATAAAAGCATATGAATTGGGCATTAAAAAGACAACTGGTCGAAGTGTGCCAAAATAGCTCACACTTGAATATATGCGACACATTGTGACCACTTGGTGTTAATTAAACGCAATCCAAAGGAGTTTTTGCACCGTTTTGTAACTGTGAACGAAACGTGAATCTACCGCAACACACCAGAGATCAGACAAAGTAATGGACATATACAAGTTAAGATGCACAAAATAAGCCAGACCCAACATGGCTTACAATTTCATAGCAACAGTTTGTTTTTTGGAACAATGAGTTACCAATCAGATCGATTACATTAAAACGAATAAAACGATCGACATTGTTTCGAAGCTAACACTATTTTAGGAAAAAAAACCTGCACCTGGAACGTCCGGACTCTCTATAGAAAAGGTGCAACAATCCGATTGCCGGATGTCCTCAAAAAATATAAGGTTGACATTACCGCATTGTAGGATACGAGATGGATCACCACGCTGATTTGTGCTCATACCCCGACGTAAGATAATACAAAGAGATTAAAGATGCATTTTAAGAGCGCCTAGAGGAAACATATGACCGCTGTCCTGGCGACGACATTAAAATCGTCCTGGGATATTTTAATGCAAAAATAGGAAGGTCTTGGTCCATCGATCGGTAAATTCAGCCTGCATACTGACACGTGAGACAACGGGCTTAGGCTGGTTAGCTTCGCAGCGGAAAGGAATATGATAGTGAATGGAACTAGGTTCCAGCGCAAAGATATTCACAAGGCAACTTGGCTTTCCGCCGATCAAAACATAAAAAATCAATTTGATCATGTGGTAATTGATGGAAGGCATGCATCTAGTATCATGAACGTGCACGTGCTCCGTGGTGACACTGCCTACTCCAACCAGCTCTCCCAATTACTACGACACAACGCCTCTACTTCTGACGTTCCCGATACACAGTTGCAGCATATTGCAACCGAATTCCATGGCAACCGCCGCAACAACTGTGCTAGGATATGAAAAACGGGTCTCAGATGAATCCTGGTACGATAAAGAATGTCGCATAGCGTCTGAGGAACAGGATGCTGCTTATACGGCAACACTACAGCCAATTGTTCCCTAACAATTGCTGTTAGGGAACGGCACAAGGAGACAGTAAAACAGGCGAGACAGCTATTTAGGGGAAACGAGGATATTGAGCGATACAGGGATAGAGGTGAGGCCGGAAAATTTTACCAGCAAGTTAATGCAAAAAGCTACGGTAATGGGCCCCCCTCCTGTAAGGACAAGGATGGAAATCTGGTTACAGATACGCAGAGTGTGCTGCATATGTGGAGAGAACACTTCCAGCAACTGCTGGTTCCATAAGGCAGCGCAAAGAGGTAAAGGTATCACGCCAATTGTCGATGACGGCTTAGATTGCCCACCACCAAGTCAATCCGAGGTAAGAAGAGCAACATCGCGGTTGAAAAATAAAAAGCAGTCGGTGCCGACGGTCTTCTGGCAGAGCTCTTCAAATCCAGTGGCAATAACGAGCATGCACCTGCTCCTACGCACGGTTTGGCTGAATAAAGGTGATCCAAGTATGTGCTCCAATTACCGCGGTATCAGCCTTTTACCCATTGCATATAAGGTCCTGCCGAGTGTACTATGTGAAAGATTAAAGCCAGTGTTATCCAAACTGATCGGGCCTTATTAGTGTGCCTTTAGACCTGGTAAATCAACAACTGGTCAGAAATCCTGAAAAAGAATGACTCACGAAAAGCCGATCGATACATATTATCCCTTAGTCGAATATAAAATTGCGTTTATACCGCAGAAATTATTTGGTGCCATGGCTGAGTTTGGTATCCTAGCGAAGCTGATACGCCTTTGCGGAATGACGCTGACTGACACGAAGTCTTTAGAAGATTAGCAAGGACCTTACGGAGCCATACTATACCAGATAGGGCCTAAAACAAGGCGACGGCCTATCGTCTGACCTCTTCAACATAAGATGATAATGAGGAAAGTTGCAGTAAACACGAGTCGCTCGATATTCAACAAAAGCCACATGCTACCTGTATACGCTGATGACGTAGACATCATCGGTCGAAAACTGTGGGATGTGAATGTAGCCTTCTCAGATATACAGAGCGAATCAGCGAAAATGGGTCTAACGGTGAACGAGGACAAAACAAAGATATTAGGTTCAAGGAACAAAGAATCTAATCCTTTGGGAAACGTTGACAACTATAATTTCGAGGTAAAAGATAATTTTATCTACCTAGGCTCAACAAAAGAAATTATGTCAGCGTCGAGATCCTGAGAAGAATTCTGCTTGCTAATAAATGCTATTACAGACTAAACAAGCGATTTGACAGAGCCATCTCTCGATGAACAAAAATCCAGCTACACCAGCTACTGGTTCTACCTGTCTTGGTGTATGGCTCAGAATCCTGAGTTATTTAACAAGCGGATGAATTGGTTATGGCCGTATTCGAAAAAAAAAATACTATGTAAAATATATGGGTCCATCGTCGTTGTCGGAGAGTATCGATGTCGTATTAATCATGAGATGTACACTGACAATGACGTGGTCAGACGCATTAAGGTGCAGCGGTTGCATTGGTTAGGTCATGTAGCATGGACGAATATGCTCTAGCTCGTAAAATCTTCGACAATGAACTCGATGGACGGCGCAGAAGAGGGCGACCAAAACTTCGTTGGAAAAAACCAGGTTACTGAGAAGCTTAAAGAACTTGGTGTGACTAACTGGAGAAGAAGCGCAGATGATCGAGGCGCTTATATTATTTTTCTACGTGCGGCATATAATCCAATGGGATTGCAAAGAAGTACCAGCTAAGTAAGTAAGTACATATATAACATTTTTTACTTATATCAAACTGTTATAACATATTAATTATTCTAAAGGCATAGCAGAGGTTTGGTCGCAATTTAATAATATCGTAACACACTGAGGACATATCGATATCTGTACAATATGTGATGTGATAAAGATGATATATCTATCTTATTCTCCCTTATGTTATAAACAGATCTTTTCGTAGGTTCGCACAAACGAAATATACCTACATAATGTTCGATGAATTTATCTACTTGCGCTTAAAAGCATGCCAGGCCTACATATTTAAAAGTTACAGACATAGATTTCTTAGTAAATTACATCTAACATCCATTATTAAAAGTGAGAAAAAAATGCTTGAATCTTGTGTATTACATGTAAAATAAGCAGCTGCATTTTAGATACATATATTAAGGTTTTAGTTTTAGTTATGAGCCTATTCAAAAAGTTGATATTTTCTTCAAACAAACATATTTGCATTAATATTCGTTTAAAATCGATTGAAATTTATCTATTAGTCCATCCACTTCCACTTTTAATGGGTTATCATTCATGATTTTTATATTTTATAGTACTTACGCCATAGGAACGTATATATTTTCGCTGAGAACAACAAATATATACCATAAGCCGCTCCCAAATGCAAGAAGAGCTGCGCACCCAAATCTGGCCATCTAATTTTTGGTATATATTCTTCAGCCTCCGCCGCGGCTGCAGGTGCCTTCTGAGCACTCTCTTTGGTTGTATTGATTTCTTTGTAGACAGCATTCTCTTCCTTATAACCTAAGCTATCATCTGCTAAATCTTTGGCTGTGGAATTTTGGATATTCTCAGGCGTCTGTGCGATCTTTCGGTGTGTGACGGTGGATATGGTAGTTGTGGCATTGCCATTACAATCTAATTGGGTTGTGGTCTTAAGGCTGCACACATCATTGCTGGCTGGATTGGCGGCACTACCAGCGGAACAGGATGTCGCTGTGGAGGGATCATCTTTACCACTGGTCTCTGTTGTTGTGGGCGTTGAAAGGCACATTGTGGGGGTGTGGACGTTTCAGGGAGAGGGTTTCGAATGGGAGGGGGGATGAAAGGGTTATACGAAGCTCAAGTTATTAAAGCCAGTTTTTATCTGCAAGAGAAACCAAAAAAAAATAGTAATAAGTAATTGTTATCAATCAAGTTATTTGACATTTATCATATACTGTTGAGGTAGTATGGAAAAATTGGATATTGCATAATATTTTGCCTAGCCATAATTGATAAAAACCCCCCCATCATTTTTAGGTATTTCATTATCATTTTAATGAAGTCTCGTACAACTAAATTCACTTAGCAATAATCCTTTAACAATGATAAGGCACACCTGCTTATCGCGTCTCGTATCTGACTAACACGGAGCAGACACTATAAATTTTTATGAATCAGCGTAAACTCTAACTGTTTATAAATATATGACATATGTGTCTATACTATCGGCATTTTTATCTTATCTTGCTGTAAACATCGACATTAAATCAAATAGAGCATATACCTGCCAACCACATGCACATACAACCCCAAACGCAACCCCCCCCCCCCCCCCCCCCTTCAGCACAATCATTATCATTATCTGTCAATGAGCTTGGGTCGGTTAGTTGCCGCTACATGCGAACGTGACACCATAAATCTATCATATGTACATATATCGTTGTAATTCCAATGAATTATCCTTTTTTGCAAATGTCAGCTCTATTGGAGCAGAAGTTATTAATTCCATTTTTGGTTTGTGGCTAGTGGGAGTCAACATTATTCACGTGTTTTCTAGTGGTCACTATATTGTTTATTTTCTGATTTCGGTTTAGTTGATTAGGTCGCGTTTCTAGAACAAAAAAAAAACCCGGTGGAATGACTAATAATTTGTTTACATTTTGTTGGTTAGTTGTATGGTCGTCGTCGTCGTCGTCGATGTGTTTTAGTAATATTACTGTAATTACTATTTTAGATACGATTTTGTGTGGGGGTGGGGTGGTATAGGGCACGTCACAGTGGTTTTGTGTGTCTGCTGGTAACGAAGACGATGTGAAGGTCCTTTTAAGAGGGTTGATTTCATACCTTCACCCATAGAGTTAAGGGTATATTTTAGTTGATAGGAGGACGCATTAAAGGAGACGAATTGGAACCCTAGTAATTTTAGACCAAATTGGTTTCAGGACTTTTCAAGACGATTTAACTATATCCGGTAAACTCGAGTAAACTTTCACTGATCCATAATGTAGTTATGACATTGTAAATGCGCATAATAAGTCCACACTTTTTGATACCCCCATACTAAATTACATCTTTATGAAAAATTAATAGTTCTCCCAAACGGAAACTGGAGGACATTTGAACTTCAGAAAACCGAAATATTTGACACACCCCTTTTGGGTAAAATTCGTTTCAGAACTTTTAAATATGATTGAACTATATCCGTGTATTACTCGTGTAAATAAAGTTACGGGATTGTACACAGACATAATAGGCCCACCCCTTTTGATGCCAACATACAAAATTACACCTTTTTGTTAATAGTTCTCCCAAACTGGAAACTGGAGGTTATTTGAATTTGGTCAGTTTAATTATGTTGAATTAGTAGTCAAAACCTCAGAAAATACGAATACGTGATTCTCCGGGAAATGCCATTGAACATTCGTTCAGTGGTAGCAAATGTGAGAAGGCGCCATGTTGAGTAACCTAATGGCATGCTACCACCGATGCGTCTGAGGAAGTAGGTAACAAAAGTTACTGAAGCTCAACACAGTGGCTTTGGCAGCCCCAAGAAACTAGTATCAGGCGCGGTGGCCTTATAAGCCACTCTCCTCCTTAAACAAAACCAATCATTATGAAAACACAAAGAAAATAATAAAAACCAACCCCCCTCACAAAGCAACCTGGATATTCGCTGATCAAAATACAAGAAATCACGTGGTAATTGCTGGAAGACATGTCTCAATTGTTATGGACGTGCGTATGATGCGCGGTGCAAATATGATTCGGATCACCGCCTTGTTGCAGCCAAGATACGCACGCGATTAAGTACGCTGCATACCACCGAGGTAGCCAATGCATACTCCAACCAACTCTCTCAATTAGCTCAAACCAACCCACCCTAATTCTGATATTCCCGACATCCAATGCCAGCATATTGGGAATGCTATGACCACTGCCGCAACGCCCGTCCTGAGTTTTTAAAATCTACGCTCAGAAAAGTCCTGGTTCGATGATGAATGTCGCGAAATGTCTGAGGAAATGGATGCGGCATACAAGGCAAAACTGCAGCCAATGGCAACGTGTGCGGTGACGGAGCATTACAATGAGAAGAGGAGGGAGATAAACCGCCTGTTCAGGCGGAAAAAGCATCTGTGGAAGAAAAGAGAGAGCCTGGATATCGGAAACTTCAGGGATAGAGGTGAAACCCGAAAGTTCTGCCAAAAGGTAAAAAGCAAAGGTTTAGGACCAGAAATCCCCACTTATGAGGACGGAGATGGAAATCTGGCCACGACCACTCAGAGTGTGCTGCATATATGGAGGGAACACTTCCGATCTCTACTCTTTCCTGAAGGCGGCATAAGTGACGAAATCACAACAATCATAGATCACGGAGTAGATTGTTCACTTACTTACTTAATTTCCCTTTGCACCCCATGAATGAGGTATGGGATAGCTTCACGCGTTGCTGTGAATTAACGCGCTGTCTATTTTTAGATTCACAACTAACGGGACCTACTTGTTTATAAACGAATGCGAACGTCACTGTTTGGGAAGCTCTTACTAGACACACCGATTGACTCTACACTTATACTTCGAAGTTGCTGTCAACAACATTCGAGGGGTGCCGACAATGAAAGAACAATTTTTTTTAAGATGACTGGAGCCAGGTTTGAACCTGCGATCTCCCGCATGGTAGTCGCGTGTTCTAATCACTATGCCACGGCCGGTCCCTACCGTTCTCTACCGAGCCAAAACGAGATCAGCATGGCGATCGCAAGGCTTAAAAATAATAAAGCTGCGGGAGCTGGTAACATGCATGCACCAGCTCATAAACACGATTTGGCTAAAGGAATGCAAACCCGATGATTGTAATCTGAGTGTTCTATATCCTGCGCTTAAAAAAGGCGATCCAAGTGTATGTACCAACAAACTTTTACCCATCGTATACAATGATATGTCTATTGTGTTATGTGAAACACTAAAGCCCATTCTGGCGAACCAGATTAAACCTTTTTCAGTGTGGCTTTAGACCTGGAAGATCCACGACCGACCACATATTCACACTACGAAAAATCTTGGAGATGATCCAAGAAATGCAGATCGACACCTACCATATGTTCATCGACTACAAAGCTGCATTCGACTGTCCGATACGACATAAATTGTTAGATGCTATGGCTGAGTTTGGTATCCCCGCGAAATTAATTCGACTCTGTGGGATGACACTGACTGAGACGTAGTCTTCAGTGAAAAAAGACACAAATCTAACAGAGCCATTTTCTACCAAGCGCAGCTTTAGACAAGGCGATAGTCTGTCATGCGATCTCTTTAACATCATAATGGAGATGATCATGCGGAAGGCAGCAGAAAACACTACTGGTTATATCTTTAACAAAAGCCAAATGTTGCTCGCGTATGCCGATGATATAGATATCATTGGCTGAGGACTGCGGGATGTTACTGCGCCCTTATCGAGCGTTGAGAAGCAGTCGGAAGAAGTGAGTCTGGTGATGAATGAGGACAAAACCAAGTTATTTGTTCCAACGAACAAAGAGTTCACTCGTCTGGGACGCTGCGTGAACGTTGGCTACTATAACTTTGAAGTGGTAGACAATTTTGTCTACCTTGGTTCCGCCAAAAACAAAAATAATAATGTCAGCCTGGAAATCTAAATACGAATATTGATCGCAAACCGCTGTTACTATGCGCTAACTCAAAATTTGACTCAAAATTTGAGTAAGATCGGACAACTATTTCCCTTTTCCCAAAGATGTCAAAGGTCAGGTTCTTAGTAAATCCTAAGTATTTTTTTACTAATGTTCGATTACGGAATTGTATTTTTTTCTCTCAAATAAATAATAGTCAAATATTGACGTGTATGGGTGGCGCCTCAGCCCTTTTTGCCAACTTGGTTCCTTATAGCCTGGTTATATCTCCATTATGCTGTAAAATTTCCAGGACAATCAAACTACTATTATGGCTGTTATAACGTATTTTTTAAACTCTTCCACCATGTCTGTAATTAATACTGTACCAATAACTTATACCAAATATCAGCTCTTACAGTTCATGAGATACAACCATCTAAAATTTCAAGATCCCGCCATTTTTTGTCACGAACTTTGCAGCCAAATGCATCTAGACAAATTTTCAATACGATTCGAGAAACAGTCCTGCAGATATTATGGTTTTAAAAATATGGGCGGGACCACGCCCATTTGATATATCAAAAATGCAAGTACCCCATTTTCATGATCGACCACAAAGCTACATTCTGAAAAAATGTGAAAAAGATCGGTCAAGCTGTTTTCAAGTCTATAAGGTACTAACCAAGTGAGAAAGTTTCAGTTGGGTAAACCGACTTACAAATCCCTCACCCTCAGCAAAACATAACTTTTCTAGTACATTGATATTACTACTTGATTTCTAAAGTGGGCGTGCCAGACTTCCATTTTTCTATCCAAAACTTTATCCTGATGTGGCTTTACTAAACACAGAATTTAGGAACGATCACGTTGGGTGTCTTTATATTATTACCCGATTTCTAAAGTGAGCGTAGTGGTACATTTGTGTAGGAGGTACCAGAAATTTTATCCTGCTACAGCTTTACTAAATACAGAATTTGGGAACAATCGATTTATAAAGCGGGCGATACCAGATGGGGCGTGACAAGACTTCCGGTTTTTTTTTCTCCAAAACTGTATCCTGCTATGGCTTTACTAAATATAGAATTTGGGCACGGTCGCATTGGGTGTCTTGATATTTTTACTAGATTTCTAAAGTGGGCGGAGTGGTACATTTGTATGGAAGGTATCAGAAGGTCTAGACTACCAGTTTCTTCTAAAAACTTCATCCTGGTACAGTTTTACTAAATACAAAATTTGGGCACGTGTATCGATACTATTACACAATTTCTAAGAGAGGTACCAGAAGGGGCGTGGCCATATAGCCCATTTGCAATTCAGTAAGTAGTTTTGGGGAAATATTAACTCTTGCAAAGTTTCAAACCCATTTGGTTGAGCCTTTCGAAAGTTACCGTGCGTACCAGGTGGACAGACAGACGGACAAACGGGCATGGTTCAAACGAATCTAAAAGACATGAATCGAATTTGGTAAAAAGAAACCTTGGGACTAAAGCATATACATCCAACAGTGGCACAATTTTGCTTGCTCTATCACACGTATGGGTTTCTCGCTCACTCAGTTCCATTTTGTTTCAATTCACACTACAATTCTTTCAGTACCGTCTGTCTCTCTCTCACTTATAGTACCTCAATTTCTTTTGGACATCTAGTGTCTAAAGTTACTCCTTCTATGTGTTACACTTTGGGGTCGTATCAAATGATATATACCCTCCGACCTGTAGGGTAAGTGTATAAAAATCCAAATAAACAAACACAAACTAATTTTCATAAACATAGATTTGACCTTTGACCTCTTGGGGGCACGGTTTAAACATGGCCGATTTTTCTCAAATTTTAACCACATTATTTTGCTCCGGCATTGCTGAAAATCCAAAGTCCTAATGTATATATAAATGATATAGAAATGACAACGGCCGTGGCGTAGTGGTTAGAATACGCGACTACCATGCGGGGGAATCCATGGTTCGATTACCGGCTCTAGTTATCTACATTTTTCTTTTATTGCCGGCCCCCACGATGCTGTAGACAGCAACTTCGCAGTACAAGTGTCAAGTTAACCGGCATATCTAGCTAAAGATTCTCAAACAGTGAGACTTTAAGCTAAGTACTTAGTTAGCACCGTAAAGGACCTTTTCGGTAACTACCTACAAAATAACCGTCTGTACGCCCAGAGATGTTATATTAAAGTTTTTACTTTTATTGGCGAATTGACTAACACTTCATATACTGTACAATTTTCTACAGTTGTAATACATATCTTTAATCGTCTAGCCATACGAAATACAGAAGTAATTTCACTTTGAAGGAGCAAGGACATAGGGACATCAGTCAGATCAGCTGACTGAAATTTCTGTACTGGTTATTAGTTTAACTTATCAAATCTAATATCGAATTAACTGATAAGATTTAAAATTAACTCATAGATAATGCTGCTAAACCACTGTGTGCGATAACCACTATTTATACAATGATATATGTATATGAGTTCACCTCTGCTCAAGAATGTGCACATATGTATGTAAGAGTATGACAACATTGGTTAAACATATGTAAGGTTTAAACCTCTCATCGACTTGTCTTTCCACCTCTGTATTATTGGAAACCACGTAAATGCATCAAGCAACCTAAAAAACATATTCCAAAGAATAGGAAGAGTTCACAACGCTAAGGCGATATAGAGCGTAACATTGAATACGTTGCGTACGAATTATTGGCGGCTAGATTTGTTTTATTTACTGCAAAGCAAACAAATGTGCTTATCACAATATTGATGTAAGTTTGTCAACATCAGATAAAAAAAACTACAAGTTTTTACTGAGCACTCATACTCTAGCTCGTACATTTTGTTAAAGTTTTATTTTTTATTACTTTTAGTTTGTAGGAAGGTGACACGCTGTGTTTTCAAAGAATTCTGGAGATAACATAAAAGGGTGTTGTTGGAGGGTTTTATGATTATGATTATTTATGATACATTAGATTATCGGTCTCATGATTTTTTTTTTCTTCTTCGTTCTGTGATACATACTAATCACAGCGCTGTTTAACAGGAAAAGAACAACGAATCAAACTAACAGCGGTGATAAATAAGCCTTCACCAAAAGGGTGTAGATAAACAATTTGCAAAACCCATACTCCAATGACGAGATGTAACTTTGTTAAAATATAGAAAAAGAGCTAAAAATCCAACTTGAGCAAAAAAATTTGTAATGGCCATACATTACACAGTACAACACATGATTTTGGGACTCAATTCTGAGAACTGCACGTGATAGTAGCCCTAAAAAGGAGAAGTTCTGCATCATTCGTTTTGTCAAGTTACATGCCATAATATCGATTTGAAGTTAGTAAGTATCGTATAGGGGAATTTGTCACGTTTTAGGCTCTTGTGTTTGACATAACATAAATACTATATGGTGGCGTCTGATTATCATAAGTAATTTTCCACGTAAATCATACGCCAGTTCAAAATCATTTGATGAATGGAAAAGTGAAACTGTTGCTTATGTAGGGTAACTTTATATGAACACATTAAAGGAATTGTAATTCTTATTTTTTTAAATTTCAGCTAAATCGGACTAGTGGTTCTTGAGTTATATCAAACAAAAGAGCTTTAAACGTCACAAATTCCCATATACGATACCGTCTAACTTCAAATCGATTTTAAATTATTATGGCATGTAAGTTGACAAAACTAATGATGCAGAAACGCTTCTTTTTGAGGCAACTCTAACGTGCAGTTCTCCGAATTGAGTCCCAAATCAATGAGCTGAAAAATGTTGTGCTGTGTAATTTTACCACATACATATGTAAGCAATTTTATATATTACTCATTTTCTTATAACAGAAATTATCTTTAGGTTGGAATTTATTAAAAACATAAGAAAATATCTGTTGAAGAACCAACTCATCTAGATTTCCTTATTAGAGAAAATCAGATTTTCCACAAAAATACAAACAAAGCCTTTATTGTTTATAAAAAAAAATTAAAAGTGACTAAGATAAAATACTTGTTTTCATCTAACAGTAGCTCAAAAATTCACACCCCCTAAATGTGCCAATAAATAATTTTAAATTCATTATCAAATTTTATTAGTGGTAATAAGCGATAATTAATAGTCAGTCGTCTAGCATACACAGAAACTGGATTTTAACCGCATACAAAAAATTGCATAGAAATAACAAACACTCGTACGTTATGTTTATACTCCAGACGTATGTCTGCACAGACAGACGGACTTCTTAATTGAATTCTAAATATGGGAATTATGTGAGTGCCCAAGTGTTTATCAAGATTTGAAACACGAGTACGGCGGGAATATTCCATCATTTGTTATCAGAACCACTATATTTCGACTTTTGTTCTTGTTTTATTAGCAATAATCAAGAATTTTTAGCTGTCCTAATGTAGATATGTGTGTTTGTATATATATAAGCAGCATATTTAATATCTAAACAAAAATTTGTTTTGAATATGAAATTCCCGCAATAATATTGATATTTTGCACATTGAACCGATAATGAAAAAAAAATCTTCGCCAAATAAATTTGTTTACATATTTGATTTAACATAAAAATAACAAAGAGCTCTTTCAAATACAATACAGCATCAAATTTTCTGATTAAGAAAAAAAAAACGAAACAATTTATTTTTAAACGTTAATGCGAGATTGGCTCTTGATCACCAACCACCACCACAAGTTTTGTTGTTTGCCACTATTGAACAGCTTTCATTTAAAATTGTTTGGACTAACAATTCTGCCAAAACAAAATCAATTTGAATTTGCAGTAGTTTGCTTATAGTTGTATGTATTTATGTCAGAAACAATTAAATGAAATTGAAAATCACATCATCATTTATTTTAATGTATTTAAAATGAAAACATCTAAATCAATATTACTATTACATGTGAGATGAGCCAGATGGGTGAGGGCTTCTTCAGGATCGTTGAACATTTGAGGCAATATTAAAATTTTTCCAATAATAAGATAGGTGAATGACCATAGTATATCGTTGATAACACGTATGGGATCGTCCATATAAATCGTCAACGAAATTTTCATAGAAGTGTCCTCTTTATTATCCACGACCTAATACACGACAATGTCGTTAGTATTGCTAATAAGTTAAATAGTTTTTTTTTATTGAAAACGTGCGATATATGAAACGTCGCGCACTGTTGTTTTTGATAAACTGAACATTTTTTACGTCCTCTTTTCACTCTTCATTTTCCAGTCATTATTGTCCCGTTACGTCGTATTTTACACGACAACATTAGTATTTTGTCGGTCAGCTTGTCGCGAACCGAGTGTTTTGACGACCAGTACATACATTTTTCAAACTTTGTCTTGAGATCAGCGTTGACGAAAAAGTCGTGTATGACGATACTTCCTACTGGGTTAGTTTGTTGGACACGCGACTATAATGCGGATATATATTAGGGCGGCAGCGAAATGCATAGACGACTTTTTTTGCGCACATTTTAAAATGTCCAACCGAAATATTGTGCTGCTCGAGGTAAAAAATACGTGACGAAAATTTGAATACAAACGGACAACTATTTTCTATGCCGCAAAGATGTCAAAGTTCAGGTTCTTTAGCAAATCCTATGTTTTTTCAATTAAAGAATTGTATTTTTTTCTTGCAAATACTAATAGACAAATACAAACGCGTGTGGGCGCCGCCTAGGCCAATTTTGTCAACTTGGTTCCGAATAGCCAGGTTGTATCACTACTGTACTGTTAAACTTTCAGGAATATCAAACTATTATTATGGCTGTTATAACGGTTTCGTTTAAATGGGGCGTGGCACAGCTCACTTCCACGCTGGGTGTAATTCATAATGTACCAACTACACATACCAAATATCAGCTTTATACCTTTTATAGTTCATGAGATACAGCCTTATAAAGTTCTATACCACGCCCACAGATCTGAACCCGCCCATTTTTGATGGGTTCGCGAACTTTACTACCAAATGCATACACACACATTTCCAAAGGGATTCGAGAAACAGTCTTCCAGATATTGTGGTTTAAAAAATAGGGTAAAATGGCCGGGGTCATGCCCACTTGATATATCAACAATTCAAGTACCCTATTTTCACCACCAACCACACAGCTACATTCTGTAAAAATTTCAAAAAGATCGGTCAAGCCGTTTTCAAGTTTATACAGTACCAACCAAGTGAGAAAGTTTCTGTCGGGTAAACCGACTTACAAATACCCTCACCCTCAGTAAAAATATAAAATTTTCGTAACAAAATACAGAATTTGGGCGCGATCGCGTTGGGAGTATTGATATTGCAACTCGCTTTCTAAAGTGGGCGGAATTGTACATTTGTATAGGAAGTACCAGAAAGGGAGTGGCGAGACTTCCAGTTTTTTTCTCCAAAACATTATCCTGCTAAAGCTTTACTAAATACAGATTTTAGGCACGATCGCGTTGGTAGTATTAATATTAAGGTACATTTAAATAGGGGTTATTTGGCGGAATTGTACATTTGTGTGGGAGGTACCAGAAAGGGGCGAGGTTAGACCTTCAATTTTTCCCAAAAACTTTATACTGTTAAACATTAACAAAATACTGAATTTGAGCAAGATCGCGTTGGGTTTATTGATATAATTACTCTATCTCTAAAGTGGACGGAATGGTACATTTGTATGGGAGTTACCATAAGGGGTGTGGCTAGACTTCGAATTTTTTCTCAAATACTTTATCCTGCTATAGCTTACCAAATACAGAATTTGGCACGATCGCGTTGGCTGTATTGATATTATAACATGATTTCTAAAGCTGAATGGTACATTTGTATGGGAGGCGTGGCTAGAATTTTTTCTCAAAAACTGTGACAGCTTTAAAAAATACAAAATGTATGCACGATCGCGTTGTGTGTATTGATATTATTTCTAAAGTGGGCGTAAGTAGTTTTGGAGAAATATTAATCTATGTCAAGTTTCAAAACTATTGATTACGTCTTTAGAAAGATATCGTGCGTACCAGCCGGACAGACAGACGGACAGATAGACAGACAGACGGACGTGGTTCAAACGATTTAAAAAGTTATGAATCGAAGTTGGTTCAAAAAAACATAGGGTCTAAAGTGACTTCTTCTTTATGTTACACTTTTGGGTCGCATTACCCACCCACCCATAGGTTGAGGGTATAAAAATGCAAATAAACAATTCATCTAATATATAAATTTTACTTTTGACCTGAAATGTAAAATTTTGCTTAAATTTTGAACAAAGCCGTTTTAAACGACAGACACAATATTCCGCTTGGGCATTACCAAAGTTGAATTTTCGCTGCCACCCATATTATGTTCGAGCTCTGTCACAACATTTATTAGATCGGCAACTCATACAACTCGACGATAACATCTTTCATGATATCATCGGTATCCTGCAAAAAGGTCTCAAGTCCACTTTTTGGTTTTCTGAGTTATTGTTGATTAAAAGCTTATGACCCTCTATGTTTTAATACAATAACTAAAAAACTACTTTAAAGAGACATGGGATTTTTAACAGGGCTTAGACTATGACTTTTTGGAACACTTTTGCATCCCTAAGTCTATTTACAAAAAAAGTGGACTTAAGACCTATTTGCAGGATAACGTCGGAAACGGCCATGACATAGTGGTAAGAACACGCGACTACCATGAAAAATATAAGTTTTTTCCATTATAGGGTATATGGGAGGTGGGCGTGTCCTTTGAGATAATTTCATATAATTCAACAGAGTAGTCAGTAACATGTCCCAGTCGCGCCAAAATTGGTTCAATACCAACAACAATTTTGAAAAATTTTAGTTTTTTCCATTTCATTTTATATTTGTCCTTGGGTCCTTGAAAACTTCGTTTTATTCCTTTCCTATTTATAAAAAATTTTTGTACATATCCTCAAACAAATTATTTCAATTCTTTCTGTACGATTATCCTTATTTATTGTATCAAAAAATCAACATTTTATTTAAATAAGATACCTTTAATTAATTATGAATAAAAGCGAGACGGGTTAATCGATTTTCATGATATCTGAGACATATATCACATAGGTTATGTGACATTACAAAAAAGTTGTAATACTTGACCTTTTTTCCCGTTTTAGATTTTTTATAATTTTTTAAATATAAAAAAAATTAAATTTTTTTTGTAAGTTTATTTATAACTACGAAACTGTTGATTCAGAGAAATGATATTTGGACGAATTAAAGGAATTGTAATCTCTTAATTTCGGATTTTTGTTTCATCAAAAGTGGACTGGTCGTTCTTGAGTTATGCCCCCAAAACGTGGCTATAGGAGCTGACAAACTTTAAGACCAAAGCGGCTGGGGTTAATATACTCCAATCGCTCTCAAACTTTGGCTATCCTTAAATCTGCAAAGACTTATAATTTTTGGGGGGTGGCACCGACAAAAATCCAACCTCGATTTTTACGACCACCCTAGTATGGTACAAGTATGAAGGTCAATTCGCTCATTTGTATGGAAGCTACCACAAGGGGTGGGAAAAAGCTTTCAGTTTTCCGAGGGTTTGTCTATTATTACAAGGTTATTAAGCTGACCAAATTTAAATCTCCTCCAGTTGTCCGTTTGGAAGTTATTGGAATAATATTATTTTTTTTCAAAAAATAGGTTATGTTGTATGGGTGGTACCAGAGGGGGCGGTGCTATTCTGCCAATTTACAATTTCGTTATTTCATTTTGGAAAATATTAATGCTACTAATTAGGCAAGGAATCTTATGCAAATGCAAATTTTTTCTGCACATCCTAAAAAAGAAACGATTAAGTTATATTTACACATTATGAAATTTCCTTTAAAATGGCATTGAATCGTTTTTGCATATTTTGGATATTTATGGAAAATAAATACATATTTTTGCATATTTATGCGCATATTTTAGCAAATTTTACAATAAATGCCTGTTTTTGTTGCATAATTTTGTTTTTTTGATTAACAACCACTTTAAAAACTAAAACTCCTTTAACTTTTGGGACCATCTTTGGGTAAAAGTTGCTTTATAATTTGCTACACAATGTTTATTTGAATTACAAAAGTTTTTTATAAAATTTTTACACCGATATCCAGGGTATATGGGAAGCAAATTTTACTGTGGGAAATTAATATGATAATAATATAATAAAATATGCGTCACAAAAAACATCTTTGCTCAAAGTCAGCAGACAAAACCAACCAAAAACTGCCTGCCTCGGTGAGGGTTTCGACAAATTTAAAGTTATTCCTTTACGAACCGATGCATCGCATACATGGTAAAGACGGCAAGGGGCTACAATGCTGTTGCATGTGACTTGTTTATTGAATTGAAGTTAATTATATTTGACTATTCTAATTTGCGAAAAAAAAACTTAATTAAAACTTAATTTCCCTTTGCACCCCATGAATGAGGTATGGGATAGCTTCTCGCGTTGTTGTGAATTAACACGCTTTCTATTTTTAGATTCACAACTAACGGCACCTACTTATTTATCGACGAATGCGAACGTCACTGTTTTGGGAAGCTCTTACTAGACACGACGATTGAATCGATGCTTAATACTGCGAAGTTGCTGTCAAACAACATTCGAGGGGAGCCGACAATGAAAGAAAATTTTATTAATTTTTTCTTTTAAGATGACTGGAGCCAGGTTTGAACCTGCGATCTCCCGCATGGTAGTCGCGTGTTCTAACCACTATGCCACGGCCGGCCGGTAATCGAACATCGAACTTTGTGTCTTTTTTGGAAAAGTTATGCAAAAATTTTGTGTTTTTTTAATTACATATTTTATGTGTTTTTAGTGCATTTTTTGATGAAGTTTTAAATATTTTTTAATTAAATATTTATGTGTTTTTAGTGCATTTTTTGAGTTTTGAGTGCATGTTATATGCGAATATTTTCGATTTTTTAGTACATAATATTCCTTGTTCATAAAAGTTCATAAATATCAAGTCTAACACGTCTCCTTAAATGCGTTACACTTTTTCCCGTATCACATTATATATACCATCTTCCCTATGGGTGATGGTATAAATATATGTGCCAAATTCTAGATCAGACCAATGTAATAACTCTAAATAAAAAGTGTAATCGAATTTGTATAGCAGAACGTCAATATTCGTCAATATCAGTCACTATTCCATCGCAGTTTGTTGTTAAATAAAATACTCCAAATCGCTTATTACACCTGGCTCTCCCTCACTACCCTCAGACTATGTACCATGTACGACCAGTTACAAGCATCCAACAGTTTTGCCATTAACATGCTTCAGATATTTTTGCTATTACTCTAAACAAGCGACTATTGCTGTTATTGCGGTAGATACAATCTGTTGCTATTATTAAAGTTCAAAACATGACACTCTCAACAGATCGACAAACGACAGATATTATTAAAATTCACAGGCATTACGTCACTTTTGAATGTTTTACATCAACTCACGTGTACGAAGGGGGTACTCCCCACTCACACAAATGCTGAGTAAATCACTCGGTCGGTCGGTCACTCACTTGTGGTCTATTCGATATAAATTAAATTAATTGTCGTGATATCACTCGTAAGTTACTGTCGTTCTCAAAACTGGTTAAAGCTCAGTAAATACATTTTAATACAAATTGAGTTTATAACAGAAAAATAATAATAAAGGGAGACAATTTGTTTCTTTTTATTTTCTTCAAAGCAATGTGAACACACACACACATTTGCTTTTATGGATGAGTGGGAATGTTTCATAAGAGAAAATAAACGTAAAACATTTTTTATAGACGTATATGCGTCATTGTTAGATGTGAAATAATGTTTAGGGTGTTCTATAATCATAAAATTATTACATAGTGATATTTCATTTGTCTATATGTCTGCATACAATGGGTTTTACAGATGTGAGTAGAAAAGATAGCACATAACTTTTAAATAGGAGATGGAATTTTCATTATTAATTTTCATTTTCGGTCATTTGTATGGGAGGTACCAGAAGGGATGCGGCAAATGCTTCTTAAGAAGTCATGAAACGGGTTTGGCCTTAAGATAAGTAGGGGCTAACGCGTCTTTTTTAAATCGTTACACTTTTTCTCATATCAAACAATATATACCATCGTCTCTAAAGGTGATGGCATAAAAAGGTCGATAATATCAAAAAACACAACTAATTGTTCATTTAAATTTTTTAAAATTTTTTTTTTAATTTTAGAATATGATGAATTTCATATCAAAACCGATATTCATTGAACCCGACCCTCTCAGATTTTAATGAAATTTTGCATACAGCTAGATTTTACCTATATAAACCTCATTTTTAGAAATTTCGTTTTTGAAAATAAGTAGGCGTGGCAAGGTATCGAAATATTTGAAAAAATGACGGTAATAGGTACTTTTAAGCTGCGATTACTATGGAATAACTCAACCAATTTGCCAAAAATAAAAGTTTAAACTTGGAAAACACTTCGAAAATCAAGTCGTTTTTTCCAAAAAAAAAATATTTTTAGATAGGTCTATTTAATATATCTAACATATCCAAAAACTTAAATGGGGTTTTTCTTAATATTTTGTAAGAAAAAATTTTAAGTAAATGTATCTCACCAGCTTATTCATGTGTTCTACAAATTCCTTGACTGAAAACGGTAAGAAAGTTTCAGTCGGGCAACCCGACTTACATATGCCCTCAGCCTCAGTGAAACAAAAAAAACTTATTTTATTGATATTATGACTCGATTTCTAAAGGGCGGAGTGGTACATTTGTATTGGAGGTACCAGAACGGGTGTGGCTAGACTTCAAATTTTTTCTCCAAAACTTTATCCTTTTATATCTTAATAAAATACAGAATTTGGGCACGGTCGTGTCGAGTGTATTGATATTATTACTCCATCTCCAAAGTGGACGGAGTGGTACATTTGTATGGGAGGTACCAGAAGGGGTGTGGCTAGACTTCCAGTTTTTTCTCCAAAACTCTATCCTGCTATAGTTTTACTAAATAAAGAATTTATCACGTTGGTTTTATTGATATTATTGCTCCATTTGGGGAAATATTAACTCGTGCAAAATTTCAAAACATTTGGTTTCGTCTTTCGCAAGTTATCGTGCGCACCAGCTCAAACGATTTAAAAAGTCATGAGTCGAATTTGGTTCAAAGAAACCTAGGGTCTAAAGTGACTCCTTCAAAAGGCAAATATTACGATACCTTGCCACGCCCGCATATTTTCAAAAATGCAATTTCTAAAAATGAGGTTGTGTTTCTATTGGTGAAATCTAGCTGTATGCAAAATATCATTAAAATCTCGTTTTTTATAGGTTTTGATATGAAATTCATCATATACAAATTTGAAAACTCGTCAACACAATGTCCACTCCATTTAATATATTATAAATTATATGAATTAAATTGACCGCTTATACCCATACGCATAGATTGTGGGAAGCAGTAGTAGACACTACTAAGGAAATTGATTATAAATCATTTTAAATGTGACACACGTGTGTCACGTTATTGCGTAAATAACCCCCAGAGAATGAGTAAAAGGACAACGACAAGGACTCAATTAGAACGAGAAAAAAAGCGAAACCACGACCGGACTGCAAATGATAAACAATTGCTTGAGTTTGGTAAAAGTTACCCTCTGGGTATTACATTAAAGTGGACAAATGTAAGGTGGTGGAAGAGATAACATATATAAAAGGACAAACTTTTGGAATAAATCTAATTATTTATAATAATGTTCGAAACATGAAAGTTGTACACATATTACCTTTACACAATTGACATATTAATAATACATTTGTACTTCATGACACAGAATTGTGATTACTCAACACAAAGTGGACATTTTTAATGGGTCTAAAGGGTTTAACACGTGACCATTTCAAATGTTGTAATACTTAGTTAAACGTCCTAATAAAATATTTAAATAAGTATTAAAAGTGTCGAAATTTGTGGGCGAGAAAGTGGATAGTCAGCTACACAAATTATTGAAATTAATAATTATGCATAAGTAACAAATTCGTGTAACTCATACAACATTGTCTGCCTTAATATTGTTACATTTTTAACAAATTTTCAACTATGTATGTAATTCATTTGTGCTCCATGTGTGCAACATTTCGTAGCTATCTTAACTGATAAATAGTTTTAAGTAATTGAAAACCTATTAAACTAACACTATTTAGCATCTCTATAATGTTCAAAGTTTACCAGACTGTTTGCTCTAATAATTAGGCCATTATTTTGTTAAGCTTTTAATGGGCCAAAGAGTAAACTACTTTTCACACTACTATCATAATAAATACGGTATATACTCGTACTACAATGTGTACATATACGAAGAGAGATATTTTCCATTGAAATGAGTATTTGAATGTGTGAGTATAGAGGTGTGATATCAGGGGTAGGCAGCATAACAATTTGGCCAATTTCAATAGTTTCGTATTAAAGTAAACAAAAGAAAAACAAAAACCCTGTTTTTTAACATATCGTCGCTGCTCCTACCATGTCTTAAAAAACTTGGTTTCCCTTTGCACTCCATGAATGAGGTATGGGATAGCTTCTCGCTTTGTTGTGAATTAACACGCTTTCTATTTTTAGATTCACAACTAACGGCACCTACTTGTTTATCGACGAATGCGAACGTCACTGTTTGAGAAGCTCTTACTAGACACGACGATTGAATCGACGCTTAATACTGCGAAGTTGCTGTCAACAACATTCGAGGGGAGCCGACAATGAAAGAAAATTTTATTTATTTTTTTTCTTTTAAGATGACTGGAGCCAGGTTTGAACCTGCGATCTCCAGCATGGTAGTCGCGTGTTTTAACCACTATGCCACGGCCGGTCCCATGCTCCTACCATGTCAGTTATGTATAATTTTCCGAATTTTTAAACCATCCCTTTTAGGGACGATGGTATATATTATATGATACGAGAAAAAGTGTAACGCATTAAAGGAGACGTGTAAGACCCCAAGTCTCTTAAGACCAAAATCGGTTCTGAACTCTGTCTGGAAGGCTGGATGGGTGGGTGGTAGCCATGATAACTCGTAAATCTTAACTGATCTTTATGAAATATTACCACAGTTATTATTTTGCAAAATTAAGCAATGGCATTGTAAATGGGCAGAATAGACCTACCCCTTCTGGTACCTCCCATACAAAATGACCTTTTTTATAAAAAATAATATTTCAATTAAAACTTCCAAACGGACAGCTGGAGAACATTTAATTGGTCAAAAATGGTCAGTTCAATTTATGTATCTATCTATATATATAAAAGGCTTGGGTAACTAACTGATCACTCACCAGCCCGAACTGCTAAACCGTGAAATTGTGAATGTAGGTTTCTTTTATGAAACCGCCCCATACAACTATAATTTTAAAATGGCTGTATATTTTAAACCATTATAGGTACGAAATCGAGATTTGGTAGGTATATCGGTGGTATAAGAAAAAAACCTTTTTAGTGGAAAGTGGCGATACCACGCCCTTTTTTAGGAAATCGTTATATGGACCAACTAAATATACCGATTGCAACTATATTATCTTTGTTTGAAACTTTCTAAAGGGCCTCTAGCATAGGCTACATAAAAACATAATTAGACAAAGGGGCATGGCATCGCCCACACAAACCGAAATTTCAATCTGTCATATCTCACGAGCCATAAGAGGCGAGATTTGCTACATATGTTACTGATTACGTCTCGCTGGAAAATGGGCGGTGCCACGTCCCTTTTGAAAAAATCGTTATCTTGTC
The DNA here is from genome assembly GCA_964034835.1 of Muscina levida. Taxonomy (NCBI): domain Eukaryota; kingdom Metazoa; phylum Arthropoda; class Insecta; order Diptera; family Muscidae; genus Muscina; species Muscina levida. The sequence continues at coordinate 142,481,547 of OZ035880.1, read as the reverse complement.
GTAATAAATGGACCGATTGCAATGAAATTTTCACTTTTTAGTACTATCTGTAGGTCCTCTATCATAGGCTACATGAAAACATACCTAGACAAAAGGGCGTGGCACCACCCACACAAACCATAATTTGAATCAGTCATATTTCGCGAGCCATTAAAGGTATGAAGATGAGATTTGCTACATATGTAAATGGTAAATGGGGGATTATGTCTCACTGGAAAATTAGCGGTGCCACGCCAAATTTGGGGTGGTTGTTCCCCTTTTCAAATAAACGTCAGCTAAGAATGGGTTTTTTGCAAATTCGTACTTTTAGGGGTAAAAATTAGCAATAAGGATTAAAGTTATACCATCACCCAGACCAATCGGCTAATGCTATAATCGCAGAAATTGATATGAGCATGCTATCAAATTGAAGGCTATTTTGAAATCCTATATTTCTGGGTAAAAAAATCGAAAAATTGTAATCGAAACTTTACTATCGCCTAGACCACAGGGCTAATGATATAATCATGATAATTTATATGGGCTTGCTCCCTATGGAATTAGAACGAGGCAAGGAGGGTTTTCGAAATTCATACCTTTTATGGGTAAAAAAGGCCGAAAAGGGATAAAACTGGTACTAAACGACTAAAGGTATAGCCGCAAAAATTGAAGTGAATATTTTAGAATTGTAGAGCCGCCAGATGGAGTATTTAGAAATTTAGGGGTAAAAAAAGACCGAAAAGGGATAAAATTGATGCCATCACCCATACCAAACGGCTAAAGCTGTAATCGTATATAGGCATGCTTCCTATAGAATTAGAGAGAGTACCAGTCCATTTTAGTTGTGCTATACGAAAGTATCTTTTGAAATTCGTACTTTTAGGGATAAAAAGGGACTAAAGCGGTACAATAACTCAGACCAATGGGATTAAGCTAAAATCACATAAATGGGGTGTTCGTTCGTCTTATGAAACGTTTGTATTTTACCTGTATTGCTTAAAGTCATAAAAAGGTTCATTGTAAGTAAGGGTGAAGCAACGCGAGCCGAGAAAGTTAGTTACTTTATAATAACAGACAAACTCTAGAAAAACCAAAAAAAAAACTTCTGAAGCTCCCATACAATTGACCAAATTCACCCTCAGAGATATATTTTTTGTAGGTATGAACACTGAATTCGATCATATTTTGCGTATGATGGACGCTTATGAAAATTTGACTCAGGAATAAATATGGACTATATCGGTTGACTCATTCTGGTACCTCCCATACATGGGAGGTTTTTTTTTGAAAATTATTATTTTTACCATATCTTCTCTTCTGGTACTTCCCACTCAAAATATTCTGATTTTGGAAAAAAAAACGTTGGTGACTTTGTATGTTTCTTAGAATTAATAAAAGTAAGTAATAACCAAAAGTTTATTTCATTTTTATGATTGCGGAAGCTATTCCGCAAAGTGTCGTGTTTTCATACAAACCAAGGCCAAAAATAAAAGGAGTTACCATAAAATTACGAAAATTAGTATACATTACTTTTATAAATAGGAAAGAAAAACCAAAAACCAAGTTTTGTAAAAATAGACCATATATCCTGAAATGGATAAAACGTGCATTTTTCAAAATTTTTATTGGTACAGAACCAAAAATGAGCCCGATATGTCTGTGATATATTACTGACAACTGTGCTGAATTATATCAAATTATCTCAAAGGACACCTCCACCTTCCATATAACCTGAAATAGAAAAAAATAATATTTACCAAAATTGTTGTTGGCATTGAACTAAATTTGCCTCAACTTGTCTCTGATATATTACTGACAACTGTGTTGAATTATATCAAATTATCTCGAAGGAAATAGAAAAATATATAATTTCCAAAATTATTGTTGGTATTGAACCAAAATTGGATCGATTTATCTGTGATATATTACTGAGAACTGTGTTGAATTTTATGAAATTATCTCGAAGGAAACGCCCACCTCCCATATATCCTGAAATAGAAAATACTAATATTTTCCAAAATTGTTGTTGGTACTAAATAAAATTTGCCTCAATTTGTCTGTGATATATTATTGACAACTGTGTTGAATTACATCAAATTTTCTATCTAAAAAATTTGATACATTCACTTAATCGATGTTCACGCTCTACATATGTCTCATTTTGTTCATAGGTTCTGTGGCATTACGTGAAACTAGGAAGACGACACTTTTTTTCGTTTAAGATTTTTTTTCATATATTTATTTATAACTGCTAAACTGTTAATTATGTAGAGAAATCATACAAGAACAGATTAAAGGAATTTTAATTTTTAAATTTCAGGCCAAACGTTCAGGCCCGAAGCGATACGGGTAAGCATATTCCAATCGTGCTCAAACTTTGGCTATCCTAAAATCTACAAAGACTTTCATTATGGCAAGGAATCTTATGCAAATGCATTTTTATGTAAGTTATGTTTACGAACCATAAAATTTCGCTTAAAAATCTATTTGTTATTGCATATTTTGAATAATTTAAGAAAAATACGTGTTTTTGCATATGTATGTACATATTTTAGCAAATTTTACAATAAATGCATGTTTTTGATGCATAATTTTGCTATTTTGATTAATAACCATTTAAAAAAGTAAAACGCGTCGTTCTTGAGTAGTTTTAAAACTTTAAGCCTCAAACGGAACGGGTTAACATACTCCAATCCATTAACTATCCTATAATCTGCAAAGACATCATTAGGGCCACGAATCTTATGCAAATGCATTTTTTTACTGGACATCCTAAAATGGAAACGGTAAGGTTTTTTTTCGGATCATAAAATTTCCTTTAAATATCCATTTGTTATTGCATATTTAGCATACTTTACAAAATATATGTGTTTTTGCATATTTTAGCAAATGTTACAATAAATGTATGTTTTTGATGCATAATTTTGCTATTTTGAAAAACTAACTATTTTAAAAAGTAAAACGCATCGACCTTGAGTTATGCCCCCAAACGTGTCTGTAGTAGTTTTAAAACTTTAAGCCTGAAGCGGCAAGGGATAACATACTCCAATCCATAAACTTTCCTAAAATCATTAAGGCAAGGAATCTTATGAAAATTCATTTTTTTAACAGGACATCCTAAAATGCAAACGGAAAGTTATCTTTACGAATCATGAATTTTCCTTTGGAATGGCATACATTTGTTATTGCATATTTTGGATATTTAAGAAAAATACGTTTTTTGCATATTAATGGGCATATTTTAGCAAATTTTCCAACAAATGCATGTTTTTGATGCATATTTTTACTATTTTGATTAATAACCATTTTAAAAAGTAAAACACCTTTAACATTTTGTGGGATATCTTTTGGTTAAAGTTGACTTTTCATTTGTTACACAATATTCATATTAATATTTACACAACATTTTTCACCGACATCCAGTGAAGATAGAAAGCAAATTTTACTGTGGGAATTTTATACGAAAAGAAGAATGATGTCGTAGATATAGACGAAACCAATCAACGACTCCGTTGCCTCGGTCGGTGAGGATTTCGACAAATATAAAGTTCTTCTTTTCCAACCCATACATGTGATTTGTTTATTGAAATTTATTAACGATGTCATTTTATTGAACTGTATGCTCTTATATCAAATAAAAAAATATCTACTCAAGTACTGGTTTTTATTAAGAAAATGTCCTGGTATTCCGCTTCCTCCAGAGCCAATAATACGGAGAACAAGAAATTATGCAGTCAAATTGTATAACCAGAAATTCGAAGAATTCAAATGTGAAAGAGCTCCACGATTCCGATTAATTGTTTTCTGCATTTTATGCAAAATTACATACAAATTTCATTAACAATAACATTTTAAAGAATTTTTTGATTGCATATTTTATGTGTTTTTAGTGCATATTTTTGAATTTTAAGTACATGTTATATGCGCATATTTTGATTTTTTCAGTGCATAAAATTCCTTGTCCTACTTATCATTTTTGAGGGATGGCATCGACAAAATTCAGAAATTTGTTTTTTGCTATATAACTTTTGACTACCCTAATGTATACCCTCATCCCTTTGGATGAGGCTATGCTGAAGCTTAGATATCCTTCAGCATTTGGAATAATTGTGTTTGAATTTTTTTCAGAAAAGCTGCAGCTTAAAAATTTAAAACTGCTTGCCTATAAGAAATTCAAACAGACTTAGGGTATTATGGCTTATGACCACATAAATATCAATCTCTTTTTCGAGAATTTTTAAGTGCATTACACAAACTACTTTATATACAAGATTATCGGTTAATATTGCCTTTTAAAGTGCATCAAATCTTATCGTCAAATCCTGCTAACCCATTATCGTAGAATGTACTTATTTATTAAGGCACTACAAATTAATATGATTAATGAGATTTTAGATTAGATCGGCGCACAAGCTTAGAGTTAAGGGTCCAAGAGTTTTTGTTTTTGCAAGTTGGTATTTGCCGGTGATAACCGATTATGACGATCTGTTTATTTAAATTCTGGGGAGTTCCGATTGTAGTTATGTGTGTAAAAAGTTATAGATAATAAATTTTTTTTAGCCAAATTCAAGCAGCTAGTAGGTCATAGGTCACTACATACAGCATTTGAAACACATATTTTGAAAATTTAGAGTTATATTATACAAAGTATTTACTTGATATGCAAAATTATTGTTAACATTTTGACATCATATCGGACAAAAAAATGCATCAAATCTTACAAAATAATTATTATCACAAAATTAACTTTTAAATTTTTTTACCTAGTAACAAAACCGCAAAACATAATTTTTTCAACTTTAGCCGATATAATCGAGTGGTCTGTATTAACAAAAAACAACGGTTGTGGTTTTAATCACTTGACCATACATTTATAAATATGAAATATATTTAGAAAAAAAAATCGCTTGTACAAAGTTCGTGTGTACATTCATCAGATAACTTGATTTATAATACTGCATATTTATATATGTATAACATATATTTTTATATATTTCTAAAAATGATGGCTCGTTGCGGATTATTTTGATTTTTAGACTATTGTATAAAAATATTGCCAGATGTTTCTATTAATTTTTCAATGCAATTTATGAGTATACCATATATGTATATATATTGCTATCGTAGTCATTGGCGTCATTCAGCATATTTTAAGATTTAAAAAAATACCTTTCATATCTTAACATTTAATTTGACATTAAATACGAGTACAATGAGAAAAATTTCAGATCTTCTTATATCCTTTTAATAAGGGAATAGTTTTATACTAAGACTTATTGATGAATGACGAAGAAGTTTAATAAGAAAAACGACCAACAATTGAGAAGCGCTCAATAGATTCTTAATACTCGAATATACTTGGTGTCGCTGATTTCGAATCCGGGATAAAATTTTGAAAAAAAAACAAAATGGCGGATACAAAATGGCGAACAATTTCTTCAAAAAATACTTCCATTTAACTGATATCGTGACGGTTTTTAGGGTCGCTGATTTCGAATCTAGAGTAAAATTTAAAAAAAAAAAAATAATGGCGGACAGTTTTTTCAAAAAATGCTGGAATTCTACCGACATTGTGTTTTTGGGGTCACTGGTTTCGAATCCGGAGTCAGAATTCAAAAAGACCATTCATTTTTCCATTTAAAATTTTTTTTTTTATTATTTTGTATATAGAAAAAAAAAATGAATTTTTAAGGCAAAATTTGTAAAAACTTTAAACCCAAATCGGCACTGGTTAACATATTCCACTCGTGCTCAAACGTTGGCTATCCCAAAATCTGCAAAGAATTATCATTTTTGGGGTGTCTTACCGACAAAATTCTGCAATTGTTTTTCTCCACATTACTAGCGACCACCGTAGCGTCATTCATCTTGTCATCTGGGGAGGGGTGCGTCAGTCGGATAAGTGTCAAATAATATGTTAGCTACCATAGTCTAGTTTGATACTGCCATAAGCCAATTTCCCCAAAAATATGAAAATTTTCAAAAAAGTTTAATAAAATTTCGATGTGGTGGGAGAAAGTGCATCCATAGTGGTCATCTGAAGAGGGTGCGTTTATCAGACTAGTGTCAAATAATCATGGCTGCGATAAAGTGCGTATTAAATAATAGACAATGTAGTCAAGTTTCAAACTACAAAACACTTTTCCCCAAACAATTTCTGAATATGAAATTTGCAACAAAAATTTTAATAATTTAATTTTGTTTGGGATGAAATGAATTCTAAGAAAATTTGGACAAGAAACCATGGGTCTTAAATCCAAATCGGGCCTCCGGTTTTTAACGATAAACTTTTCGTATTGTGGAAAAAATCCACAAAAAGACCCGCAACTGCCTCGTAATCGCCCCTAGATGGTTCAAAAGTCCGAACCTGTAATTTTTCCCTCCTAACTTTTTCCCAAACATACCCACCCCCCATCTTCACCCCAAAAGGAACTACCATACAGAAAAATTTTTGTTTTATAACAATTTTGAAATAACAGCAACTGTAGTCTAGTTCAATACGTTATAAGCCTTTTCCCCAAAAATATGTAATTTTTCAAAAACTGTTAAACATTTGTATGTGTCTGGGATGAAGTGCGTACATAGGTGTTTATTTGGAGTGGAGTGCGTTTATCGAAATAGCGCCAAGTAATAGCTATTGAAGTCTTGTTAAATACTGTCGAAGCCGATATACCCAAAAATTTCTCGAATATGATATTATTTTGTTAACAAATATTTAATGTTAACAAATTATAAAATGTGTCTGGGATGAAGTGCGTCCATAGCGGTCATCTGAAGAGAGGTGCGTCTATCGGACTGGCGTCAAACTAAAGGTTTTGTGATCTAGGTCAATACGCCACACAGTGGGGAAAAAAAAGTTTTTTTGGACATTTGAAATTTCAGGCCGCAATTCTTAACCGATTTTCGAAATTCTTTTTTGTATTTTTGGAAACAAAATTGTGCACAGAATGTACGTTTTTTTTATTCTGAATTCATTACCGTTATCTTTTTAAAATTTCTCAATGTTGATGAAAAAATTATTTTTGACTTTAATGTCAAATATTTTTTGGATTTCGTGTCCTAAAAATTTCGAACTGACCTCAATTAATGTAAACATATGTTACGAATTAGTCTCAGTGAAAGAATAAAACAAAAAAATTTTTTTGGCTCAACCGCAAGTAAATGTGTGGAGGCACTATTTTTAAACCTTAAATCGGTGTCCTGCTCATAGTTATTATCCGATTAGAACAAAACCTAATTTACAACCTGGAAAAGTTTTAAAAAGGTCGTCTGTAAAAAATATGCCAAATCTTTGAAGGTCGCCATGCAATTTTTTTGCATATGTACCAAAATAATGCAGTTTTAAACTTCTGATAAAATAAAATTTTGTGTGCTTTTCATTTAAAAAAAAACAATACCTTAATATGTTACATCATCTGTTAAAATAAGAACATTTTTTAAACGCATATACAAAAATTTTCCCCACTGTGAGTCATAAGCAGTGATGGTATATTTGACGATTTATCGTCATTTTGACGATTTTTTGTCCAAAAAAACAGAAATGACGATTTGACGATTTTTACCCCTCAAATGACGATTTTTACAAATTACAACTTTCCTTTCCAAGTTTGCGCTTGGTACACCTTGCTTAATCAACACACAATGAACGTGATGCCAAAAAATGCTGAATTCATTCCAATACATGGCAACAATACTTTTTGACACACTATATGCAAGGGAAATTCTGCTTGAAACAAAATATCCACAACATGAAATAGATGAAATTAAAATACACAGCATTAATTTTTACATCGAACTTTGTGATCAAGTTCTGAAACGATTTAAATTTGAAAAAAAATTCAAATCATTAAACTTAATTGCTCCGAATGTATTAATAAATGGTCCAGAACAGTCTTTCTCTATTATTGTAAAAGAGTATCAACATTTTATTGAATACGATGAACTGCAAAGTTTAGGCTCCGAATTCCGCGAAGTATCCCAGTAAGATTTTAGAAATATATTAAAACAACGATGAGTTGTTGAAATTTTGAAAAACAGTCTGTGAGATAAGACGTGCGGACTCTAAACTACTTTTTCCAGTTTTAACAAAATTTATTTAAAAAATTCTAATACTACCACATACATCGGCAAATGTAGAAAGACATTTTAGTCATTTTATTAAGAAAAATTTAATTAAATTTATTAAAAAAATTCTAATACTACCACATAAGTCGGCAAATGTAGAAAGACCTTTTAGTCATTTTATTAAAAAAAAAATATTGAAACCGATTAGAAAGGAATTCAATGGAATGTATTCTCTTCACAAAAGACTTCCCTAAATTAAATAAAGCAAATTGTTATGAGTTAAAGGTAAAAATTGTAAAATTATTTTTTTAATAATTTTTTAAAACTGGGAAAACTAGAAAGGTGGTAGCTTTCTAAAAGTACAATGTAAAACAAATTATATAAAAATATATTAATATGTAACCTCTCACTTTTTTTTGATTATTGTTATGTTTTTCAGTTTTGGTTTGTTTTTTAAGTTATTTTATTCAATGAATTATTTTATTTAAATTAATTTTTAATGTATTTTAAATTTAACTTTTATAAAAATGTATTTAATTGTGTTTTTTTGTTACATACAGGATAAAAAGAGTAAATTTTTGTGTAAAGATTTTTTGACGATTTTAAAATCAGGTTTTGACGATTTTGACGATTTCAAACCCCAAAAATGACGATTTTTGTCCAATTTTGTATACCATCACTGGTCATAAGCCTTTTTCACCAAAAAGTAATTCCTAAATACAAAATTTCCCAAAAAAAAATTTTGAAAAATTTCTCTGTGGCTGGGAAGAAGTGCATCCATATAAGGCGGAGGTGCTTCAATCTGAATAGTGTCAAAAATAGCTATTGAAGTCCAGCTAAATACTGCAAAAGCGGTTCTCCCCAAATAATTTCCTGGAAAATACGTTTGTAGCACATTAGAAATTGTAGAAGTTATTTTTTTCTTAACTACACTCCACTGTGCAAAGTTTATAAGCTTCGGCCCGGCTGAACTTTGTAACATTCCTACAATTTTATGGCTGTCCAAATTTCCGTCAGTCCACTTTTTTTAATCTGAACACCGTATGTAATTCAAAATTCAGTGACCACGAAAACATGTTATTTTTTTTTGGGCGTCTTCTCTATGCATCCAAACACGTAACCGGTTTTTGGTAAACAACATTAGGTCAATAGACTATTAAAAACATTTGTTTGTTATAAAATTGTGTAACGAAATGTTTGTTGCATATAAATACCTTTAATTATATTTTATTATATTCTTTTTTTTTCTTTATTATTCTCTTATACATTTTTCAAAATCGACCTTTGATCACAGAGTGTCATCATCACAACATCCACCCACTTTCGCATATTGTTAACCTTATCAAACTCATAAAACAACTTTGCACATTATGTCTCATACTACTTCAGTGTTAAACAACAAAATTTCAATTAATTTATCGACAATTAGAAAGCACCTACTATTTTTTTTTCTTAATTTATTCATAATTTCTCTTTCAATTACTTTAATGGCACCAATGGTAGTAAACCAACCAATCATGTCCCCAAACTCACAACCACAAACAATTTGTGTTAACTATTAAAGAGTCACTTACAACTTTTATGTTCAAAATGTACAATGTACTACCTGTAGATTTGTTTTTACAACAATATGATTTCAATTTTTTTTTCTTATTTTCACTTTATTTCTTTAGTTATATTCACCTTTTCGTGTTTTAATTTCAGTTTCAAACTCTACAATCACCACAAATTTCCTTCCGAAACTTGAGAAGCAAAAAACCTTAATTTTATTAGAAAATACAAAACACTTTTACTATACAGCTGTTTCAATATTTCTTGTCTGACTTTATACTTTTTTATGATGATGATGATAATTCTTTCATTCAGCTGATGATGTTATGTTTTTTATGTTCTTCCAAAAATAAAAACTTATATATTTTTTTTCTTCTTTTTTTCTCTTAATTATTTCGTGTGTATGTTTGTGTGTGCCCGCGCGCGTTCACTTGGACAAATTTTCAAATAGCGTTAATGCGTCTTTTCTAAATGAATTCTCCCAACTAACTGCCGGTTTCAGAATTTATTCCACGATTTGTATTGTTTTGTTAGTTTTCTGCCAACAGTGGAGCATGTGAAACAAATCTATACACAAACCTAATATCGCTTCTCCCACTGCTGAGCGGGCACCGCCCCCCTTCGCAGCCCTTCGTCCCATCATCATTACCCATTTGCCCAGAGTGTCTGACGGGCGACCGACCACAGTGTGTGGCGGCTGCCTGCCACAGTCAATGCGGCTGATTGTGTCGCATAACCAGAGCAAACGTTGTGTATAGAATCCAACCGGCGGAGGAATAGTAATCATTGTTTTATACAACTGTGAATGGTCAACAAATACAGAGACACTAGCAGGCACGCATACAGGCAACAACAATGTTATGACTGCGTGTGTTTGTGTGTGAATGAGTAAGCCAAGAAAGCACTGTGGGTTAAAAAGCAATTGTGTTATTTAACACATATTTGTAATTATTAAAAAAATGTAACATGATTTAATTTAAACCAGTAAGAAAGTTTCAGTCGGGCACCCGACTTACATAAACCATCACCCTCAGTAAAACAAAAAAATTTCTGTTATATTGATATTATTACTCGATTTCTAAAGTGGGCGGAGCGGTACATTTGTATAGGAGGTACCAGAAGGGGCGTGTCTAGACTTCCAGTTTTTCTCTCGAAAACTGTATCCTACTATTCCATATCTGGGCGGAAAAGTACATTTGTATGGGAGGTACCAGAAGGGGCGTGGCTAGACTTCCAATATTTTTTACAAAACGTTATCCTGTTATAACTTAACAAAATACATAAATTGGGCAGGATCGTGTCGAGTATATTGATATTATAACTTGGCTATTATATTATATTGGCTAGACTTTAAATTTTTTTTCCCAAAACTTTATCCTGTTATAGCATTACTAAATATAGAATTTGGAAATGATGAAGTTCGATGTATTGATATTATTACTCGATTTCTAAAGTCGGCGGAATTGTAAAGGGTGTTTTTTTAAGCCCGATAGAACTTGAAATTGTAAAAAATAACACAAAAAATTAAATTGTAATCAAAATTTTATTTTTATTCGAAAGATCAATAAGTGACATTAACATTTGAAAATGATTTCGGGCATATGGGCACCGCGGCTGTTCTTGACGAAGCGCATTCTGGACGTCCAATTTTGGGCCACTTTTTCGAGCACTGCTGGCCGTATGTCACGAATAACACGAACAATGCTGGCCTCCAAGGCGTCAATTGTTGCTGGTTTATCAGCATAAACCAGTGACTTCACGTATCCCCACAGGAAATAATCGAGAGGTGTCAAATCGCACGACCTTGGAGGCCAATTGACAGGTCCATTTCTCGAAATCAACTTATCGCCAAATTTTGATTTCAATAAGTCGATGGTTGCGTTCGCCGTATGGCACGTAGCGCCATCCTGTTGAAACCACATCTCCTCCGGATCAATGTCATCCATAATTTCAAACAAAAAATCATTGATCATGGTGCGGTAACGACCTCCATTGACCGTAACGCGAGCTCCGGCCTCACTCCTTCTATGTGTTACACTTCTGATACCACCCATACAAATGTAACATTCCGCCCACTTTAGAGAAAGAGTAATTATATCACTACACATAACGGAAATTTAAGTGAGATCATACAACTATTTCGCGTGCCTACAAGAGGTCAAAGGTCAAGTTATTAGTAAATCCTATTTTTTTCTTAATAATTTTCTTAAAAGGAGATGTAGTGTTTTCTCACAAATATGTAATAGTCAAATATAGTCTGGTTATATCTCTACTAAACTGTGAAATTTTCAGGACGATCAAATTATTATTATGTCTGTTATAACAGATTTGTCTAAATGTCGCGTGGCACAGCCCACTGCCACCTTGACTGTTACTCATACTGTACCAACAACACATACCAAGCATCATTTGTATACCTCTTATAGTTAATGAGATACAGCCGTTTATAGTTTAATGGTTTTATACCACGCCTACCGATCCGATTCCACCTATTTTTTTGTTGGATAACGAACTTTACTGACAAATATATCCACAGAAAGTTGATTGTTTAGAAACAGTCCTTCAGATATTGCGGTTTAAAAAATAGGATCTAATGGGCGGGGTCACGCCCACTTGGCAAATCCAAAGTTGAATTTTCGCTGTCACCCTAATATACATTTATGAGAGTGGGTAAATTTTTTTCTCAACCAAGCGATAATCAGAACCGTAATCTAAGATGAAAACCAAGAAAATTTGCCCAAGAAACTATTGGTCTAAAATCAAAATCAAACCCCCCAGGAAAACAAAAAACTTTTAGTATTTCATATTAGGGGTGCGGATAGTGCTGTCTTGAGATCCGTAGTAACAAGATTTGGTTACGGCTCAACCTTTAATTTTGTGTGAGCCAAAAAATTAGTGAAGTGTAGTGTTGCAAATGGCGGTGCATCGTCTCCAAAAATGGTGGGGAAGGGAAAAAATCCACCACAAGGCCTGCAAATGAAATCAAATCAATCGGAAATCAAGTCATGTTTAGCCGACCCCTAATATCTTTGCTACCAAAACAGTTTCTCAGATCTATCTTCAACCCTTAAAGTGGTCCCCATACAATTTATTTATTTTTATAATTCTTTTATGAAATCAGCTCCTGCCGCTCCCATGGTATCTCCTTGAAGGCTAAAATGTATGACCGACTGCCACTAGTATAGCCCAAGGGAGAAACGAGAATAGTAAGGGGTGCAATGATGTTGTATAGTGATCCGTAGTAACAAGATTTGGATACGGCTCACGCCCTTATTTTGTGTAGTTCCCCTACTAAATCATGAGACAGAAAAACGGGGGAGGTAAGGTGGGGACAAATGGCTGCGCATCGTGGTCAAAAGTGGTGGGGAAGTGGGAATATCCACAAAAAGCCACACAACTAAATCGCCCTAGAATGTTAAAATGTGTGACCGACCTCCAGTAATTTTTCCCTCCTAACATTTTTCCCGGCGTTCCCCCCACCGCATTCGTCTTGGACCATAATGTGTTCCAGACAACGAAACTAATTACATTTTTCTAACTTTTTCCAATATTTTTTCACATTTTTTCAATTTTTGTTTGGTATATCCCGAAATCTAACTCGGCCCAGGAGACCCGTAGGATCTTCAAAATACCACCGTTGGATTCGTCTCGAAAGTATCTTTCATTTGAGTATCCACACATGGGGGGTTATCATAGAACCCAAGGGCGCCTTTTTTTGGGCCCCCAAGGCCCCGTGGGCCTTAGCGCCAACTTTGACCTTGATTTTCGTGTTTTAGGGCGTATTTGGGCTCCCGCCCCATATTCTGCACTTTTGCCTATTTTTGCACCAAAATTGTTTCTCAGATCATATCTACCCTCTACCTTTAACCCTTAAGGTCGTTCGCATACAATTTTTGTATAATTCTTTTATAAAATCAGCTCTTTTTGACCAATATAACTTTTCCCGGTAGTCAAAATCCCAACAAATTTTGGACAATTGGACATTTAGTTAAGGAGATAAAGGCACATATGAATATATTTAGCTTCATACTCATTTTAAGTTGAGTTCCCAATCTATTCCAAAGTGAGATCCCAACTGTATCTTAATGACTTACCAACTATTGTATGGTGATCATAAATTATGCTTCTTTTTGCGATTGGAGATAACTGAGTTTTGGAGATAACTGTACTTAAAGTATTGTCATGTGGTTCCCACCCCATTTGAAGGTAAGAAGACCCCTATTATCCCTTATATCTTAATGATTTCCCAACTATTGTATGGTGATCACAATTTTGGCTCAATTTTCCGATTGGATGCTTTTTTTTAATATTTTAAATATTTATTTCAATTTAGATAAGTACTTCAATATAAAAAATAATACAAACATATAAATAAAATAAATTTGTAATTAAATAATATAATTAAAGTACACAATTCAATACTATTAAAGGCCTCAGCGTCATAATGACATTATAGAGGCAAGTTGGCAATTAATTTACATTTTTAATTACAATTTGACTACAAATAAATGTTATTTTTTTTTTTTTAATTTTTGTTTTGCAAACAATAAAAAAGAAGAAATTATAAAAAAAATATTAAATAAGAACAGTAATGTTTATTAATCATTATGCTAGAAGTTCTGCAATATTTTCATACAAATATCTTCTCATTAAGGTTTTAAATTCAGATATTCGCGTAATACTTTTCAAAGATTGTGGTAAATTGTTAAATGTAAAACTTCCAATGTAATCAATTCTTTGTTTGGTCGTATCCAATTTACATTTACAAACCCTTAAATTATTATTATTACGTGTGTTAAAAGAATTCTGATTAACAGGCAGATGAATGGTATGGTGAAGAAGTTTTTCATATGAATATCGATATATTTGTACCTATTTTAAGATGAGAGAAACATTTAGCATTGTTTAAATACATTTTTAGTATTGCTTAAGAAAATTTCAATAAAAGCATTCTTTGAGATTTGCCCAAAGTATATCGTTTAAGCATAAACAATCTTTTATAAGCAGATTTGCCCCGAAACTATCCTGGCTATGTGGAAATACTTTGCTTGTAAATTAATCTCATTTAGATTATATATGCAAAAGTATACAAAATTTGTATAATTTTACCCCACTGTGCGACAGCCCTATGTCAACAAATAGAAAACTCATACAATTTATCCAAGCATATGACTGAATGTTCGTTGGTTCGCTGGTTTGTTTGAACATTTATACGTATCTATATATGTGTGTGTTTGTGTACTAGTGTTGTTAGACTATTATTTGTGTTTTTTACTATTTCATTTATTTATTTAATGATTTCAGTTTGAACATCTCGCTGTCGCTGTCGCTTTGGTCGTTGCAACCAACTTGCGTTGGCCGGGTTCTGTCGTCATTTGTGTTAACCATTCAATGATCAAAGTCAATGCTATCGCATACAGGCGCACTTTTGTATTCAACTACCCACACACACACACGCACTAACACAAACATTCGTGGATTCATTTATTTACTTGCACACAACACATCTCCGCAACTTTTCAATATAGGTTAAGTTACTATGTTGTAGATGGGTCATTAGAGTATCTTTTGCAACACCGGGTGCTGTGGAAGTTTTGTAAAACTTGTTATAAGAAAATTGACTATACATATTTGGCTTGTCAAACGTTACATTTCAAATTCCCTAGAAAATTGTTTTTTTTACCAAATATCCTGACTATAGTGTTCAAATACTTGAATTTTTCAAAAAACCCGCTTTGGTTTTTATTCAAAAAAATGTAGTTTTCCAACAATTCGGTTTTCGAATAACTGATTAAGTAAAAAACCGGGTAAACCGGTTTTGTACGGTTTGTCGGGAATTGTATAATAAAACTAAATATGTTATGCATATTAATTATGTAAACCAATGAATATCGATACCTTAATTCTCAAGTATTATTATTCGACTTAGCATGTTTTCAATGAAATAGATTTTTTGAATTCTGATTCCTTCAATTTATATTCTATTTAAATCGATCAGTCAATCTAAACAAAGGTTATATGGAGTTTTAAACTTAGTAAATAAGTGGAATCTATGTAACTCACAAACTAACAATGCTTTTCCTGTAAATTTAAATGTTACACTCTAGAATTAAGGTATCGATATGATCACAAAGTAACCTCCTTTTTACAATAGAACGCTTAGTTAAGGAGATAAAGGCACTTACAGTTTTTCATAAGAATATCGACTGCTTCTCACAGATTTAAGTTGAGTTCATATCCATTTCAATATGAGACTGAATCTCGGTTATTTCTCAACTATTTTATGCTGATCATGAAAGGAACTCCTTTTTGCGATCTCATACTTAGTTTATGAGATATCTGCATTTGAAGTTTTCGTATAAATATCGACGGCTTCCCCTCCATATCAAGATGAGTTCCCAATCTATTTTATGATAAGTACTCTACATATCAAGTACTCTACATATAAAAAAAAAATTGATTATACCAATTTTTTTGAAAAAACGCTTTAAACCGGGAATTCGAAAATTCCATTTTTGAAAAAACCGGCATACGGTTTCGAAGAAAAAAAACCGGTTGAACGGTTTTCGGGTTTGAATACGCTTTTCCTACTATGAATAAGTTATCTTCCTTTTGGAAATCTTGCTGTTTACTAACTTAAATTAAATTTGGTTTTATTTTCCAGATTAATATGGACGACGTAGCCAAGAAGGAAGAAATACTCTATCTTTTCGACAAGTATGCTGCATGTTCACTGGCTGAAATATATTATATATTTTGACGAATATTAAGATTAATGGCGGTGCAATGGCGCTTTTATAAGACAAGAGATGTAAGTTACACTTTAACATCCATATAATATATATGCAATTTTTTTTCGTACAAGGCACATCGCAGTTCTTGTTCTATGTGTCATTCCAAGAAACTTTGCCATAGCTCAAAAATGAACTTCGAGCCCCCGGATTTCTTTTCCAAAATATTCAAGAATCGAGTTAGATATTGAAATGCAAAATGCAAGAAAAATGTTCTAAAGGTAAATATGTACATTTGTATGTGTTGGTTTTTAAAACGAAAAATCCGCTCTTGGCATTTATTTTCGTTTTTGGAGTGCGGCAAGAGGGCGTTTTTTTGGATTTGATTGCCCATTTTTGTCTGTTCTTGCGATTGGAGCCGTAGATTAGTAGCTATAGAGCTGAAATTTGTTACGCAAGCTTCTATTCTCTAAGCGGGAGGTTAAGTTCTAAGATGGTCCAAATCTACTCCCATATAAACTCCCTCTTTTTACGGATGTTAAGTTCTTAAAAATACCCGACCGGAATATTATGACACGATGTAAAAAAAAGGATGGAAATTTGAGTTATATCGGAAAACTACTTCCCAAAGAGTCCTTAGTCAGGTTCTAAGTGAATGCCTAGTATTTTTTACTAATGTTCGATTAAGGACTTGTATTTTTTTCTCGCAAATATGTCATAGTCAAATAATGATGTGTGTCAACGGTGTCCGGCCCTTTTTACCAATTTGATTCCAAAAAGCCTGCTTATATCTCTACTATACTCTACTATACTGGACGATCGAATTAACATATTGGTATAGCTGTTACAACGGTTTCTTTTAATTTGGGCGTGACACAGCCCAATTCCACCCTGGCTGTACCAATAACACCTAATATCTAATATCATATTTATACCTCTTATAGTTCATGAGAAACAGCCGTTTAAATGTTCAAGTTTTATACCACGCCCACGGATACGATCCCGCCTATTTTTTGTGAGATCACGAACCTTGCTGCCAAATGCATCCACCCAAGGCGATTGGAGAAACAGT
This sequence comes from Muscina levida, assembly GCA_964034835.1. Classification (NCBI taxonomy): domain Eukaryota; kingdom Metazoa; phylum Arthropoda; class Insecta; order Diptera; family Muscidae; genus Muscina; species Muscina levida. Next base: position 142,464,150 of record OZ035880.1, on the reverse strand, counting down.
CCTACAGATATAGCGGTTTTAAGAATAGGATCCAAAGGGCGGGACCACGCCCACTTGATATATCAAAAATATAAGTACCCTTTTTTCACCACCGACCACACAGCTACATGCTGTGAAAATATCAAAAAGATCGGTCAAGTTTGCACAAAGACAAACTCGTTTTTATATAAATAAATTAGACCCTTGACTCTTTGGGGCTTAAAGTTGTCCGATTTTACTCAAATTTTGACCATAGGTATTTTATAACAGCTGACACAATATTCCGCTGGGGTATTACTCAAAATCCAAAGTTTGACCATAGGTATTTTATAACAGCTGACACAATATTCCGCTGGGGTATTACTGAAAATCCAAAGTTTAATTTTCGCTGCCACCATAAAGTCCATTTGTCTTAATGAGAATTTAAAATTTTGTGTCACCGGCTTCGTGTAAAATTTTAAAAATTGTAAAAGTACTTTTTCGTTCGTTAAAGGTACTCTGTGGTAAAATAAATTGTTTTTGTATGTGCACACAAAATTGTTCTCTTTGTGTACAATAAAAGTACTTTTTAGTACAATAAATGGTACATTCTGGTACAGTAAATTGTACTTCTTGGTATCACTAAAGTACTTTTGGTACAATAAATGTACTTTTTAGTACTTGTTAATACAATAAATATTCCTTTTGTAAAATAAATGGTACTGTTTAGTACAATAAATTTACATTTTGTTAAAATAAGTTTTCTTTGTGTTCAATAAAAGTATTTTTTTTTTTTTGTACAATAAATGGTACTTTTTGGTACCATTCAAATACTTTTTGATAACATAAATGCAATTTTTGGTACAGTAAATGTCCTTTTTTGCAGAAAAATAATACAATTTGGTACAATAGTTTGTACTTTTTGGCACAATAAAAGTACTTTTTGTTACAACAAAAGTACATTTTGTTTCGTAGTCTATTTTTTCAATATTTATTTTTCTTTTTTAATTAAAAATAATGCAAATATAAAATTAACTTTTTAGTACAATAAATTATACTTGTTAATACAATAAATTTACTTTTTGTTACAATAAATTTTACTTTTTGTTCATTTTACTCTTTAAAAGTACTTTTTGGTACAATAAATTTTACTTTTTGGTACCTTTAAAGTACTTATTGATATAATAAATATAATTTTTTGGAACAACAAATGTCCTTTTTGTACCATAACATTATTTTTTGTTGCAATAAAAGTACTTTTTGTAACAACAACGCTTACTCCGTCCACAAATACAAAATTGAAATTTCGTCTGTATATTCAACTTTGTGTGGCCGAGTACTATCGGGATATCAATTTAATTCCCTCTAGCTTTAAATATTGTTTTGCCACGCCTTCTTCACTCACTGACCCATTGATTAAAAATTTCGTTTTCATATTCGTGTTGTCGATTACTATATGCGTGTCAAATTTGACTCTCTAAAATACAGTTTTGCCTCGCCCCCTCCGCCCACTGATCCAAAATTTAAATTTCTTCTACATACTCATATACGTGTTACCGAGTACTATCTAGGTGTCAAATTGTATCTCCCTAGCCCTAAAAAAAATTTGGCCACGCCCAATCCACCCATCGGGTAAAAAATATATACCTTAGATAATTTTCCTATGTGTAGCAAACGGACTGCCTACCAAATTTTATTGAAATCGGTTCAGCCGTTAGGACGTGATTGAGACACAAACAAACAAACACACAAATAAAAAGACAAACATTCAAATTTATAATATTAACAGGGATATTCCAATTTACTACATTTGGAAAAGTATTTTTATTTTTTCCTACAAAAATACTTTCCCAATTTTTGTTTTTTATTTTCATTTTGGACTTGGACCTTTGCCAAAATTACTGACACTTATTAAAACATCACTATATGTGGCCCAGAAATATAACACACAAAAAGTTGTGAACGCGTGTGTTGTTATCTCTCGTCCATATTTGATGGCAAATTCCACAACCATATTATATTCCCATAAACCAAACTAATCTTTTGCTCAAATTTTGACAACAGCACAAATTCTTGCTCTGTTCCTAACAACACCCCTCCCCCACACCTCTGGGAATAAAAAAACACAACGAAATATTATTCATCTATTCATTGATACTCGTATCAGGTCTGTCGTTTATCGTCAAACACTAAAATACAAAAACATCTCGAACTTGTAATAAAATCTGCGAAAAAATATAGCGTTGGTGGCAACTCACATCCATGTGATAAGTGATGTTTTTGTTTTACACGCCGCACACTTGGGCAGTGATTCAAACTACAATTGTTTTTGCATCAATATCTCAGCAACGATGTCTAATTTAAAAACAAATAAAAAAAAACCATTGTTTTATTGTTTTTTTTTCTTTCGATTTTATTGCTGTTATAGTTTTTTTTTTTTTTGTATTAATTATTTAAATGAAATGGAAAAAAAAACAACAGCATTTAAATTGTTATTGAAAGTTTGTAGAGTAATTTACACGAATAAATTGCAAAAATTTCTATAGTTGTTAATATGTATATAGAAAAAATATTTATGTATATGAGTATGTGTGTGAGTTGGTTACTGTCATTATAAAAGTAATTGCCGTTGGTTGTAATGAAATCATGACATGACATGTCATGTCAAAAACATTGCTCAAATGTCAGTTATTCGGCGATTTTCATAAAAAATTAGTTGTGGCCAATTTTTAGTTCACAATGTAATTACAAACGTGCAGATAGATAGATAGATAGATAAATTCCTGCTAGATAATATCATATAAAATAATTGAGGCGCTTTTAGGAAATCACATAGAAAATTAAGGGTCAACAACAGTACGGAAAGGCGACCAAACGCCGAGCAAAATTTAGAAATGTTTATCGATTATTTTAGCCTTTACATTGGTTAAATAAAATCTACTTATAAACTAAACATATTCGTCAAGTTGTTCACTGCTGGTATTATCCTTGTAACTTAATAGTATAACAACTATATTTAATGAAATCCGTAATTGTTTTCAAATAAATGTTCATTAACCCCACTAATTACTTGCAACTTATTTATTGGGTTTTAACAAGTTTTTATTGCTTGAAATGTAAATACACTTTAGTGTTGTTAACACAAAATGTCATGAGGTAAACAAACATCAAATTATTATGGAAGTATCTTTTTACAGCCTAGTGATAACACAGCAGAACAAAATGTATACTTCTTACAAATATTATTCGGGATAGATAGTATAAAGTAATATATTCCGACACTGTCTTTTAAATCTGTAGATTGGCTACGATAGCTATTGTTGGCTACGATAACGATAGCGATCACTTGGTTCAAGTAGGTGGCGTTTGTTGTGAATCTAAAATAGAAAGCGTGTTAATTTACAACAAGGTGAGAAGCTATACCACACCTCATTTATGGGGTGTAAAAGGAAATTAAGTTTTTTTCGTGGACCCTCAAAATCTTCGCTATTGCATACTTGACGTATACTTATATGTTTGGTTTGCTTACTTAAAGTTTTAATCGTCGATCTTCTACGCTCCATAAACAATTCGTTACCCCAAGTTACTCCTTAACCGGAAAAAACTAATAACGTCTCACAAACCGAAATTAAAAAATCCGTCTGCGAATTTATTCTATAACGCCAAGAACTATCTGTATATAAACATTACGTTATATTATATTATTCTAAAAATATTTTTCTCACGTTCCCTTTTGCCCACTAATGAGACAGAAAATGTTCGCCTTCATATTCCCACCGGCCGAAAATAAATATTTTGTCGGTATATTCATGTCTTCATTGCCGAGTACTATAAAGGCTCATTTACACTATTGACATCATTGTCAGTATTTCCCTTCAAAATGTGCCCACATCGTCTAAATGGGGTTATTTTGTCGGAATTTACCGGCATACTTTTTTCTGACGAATTATTGCCAAAATTTTAAATAAAATAAACTGATGTCGTGTAAATAGTCTTTAAACTTTACTGACACAATTCTAACCAGTATTATGAAGTTAAGAATTTAAACCTTTTGTTTCAACCAGTGTTCGTATTGGGTCGCTCGCAAGATACTCTTTTCCTAAAAAGAGCCATAAAACTTGAAATGAACTCTCGGCTCGCGAGCTAAGAGCCCAAAAATTTTGAACGAGCTCTCGGTTAAGGAGTTCCCATAGCCCATTGGCTCGCGAGCCAAGAGCCCCAAAATTTCAAAGCGCTTTTTATTGTACCAAAGTACTTTTTTGTACCAAAAAGTACTAATGGTATTAAAAAGTACTTTAGTACAATAGAAAGTACTTTGTACCGAATAGTACATTAAAAGTACTTTTTGGTACAAAAAAGTACTCTGATACATAAAAAGGACTTTGTGCAACAGAAAAGTGTTTTTGGGCCAGTTAAAGAACTTTTTGGAACAATAAAAGTACTTAAATTGTGTACAAAAAAATTACTTATTAGTAAGTTTTGGTACAATAAAGGTTCTCTGTGGTACAATGAATTGTTCCTTTTGTGTACAGTAAAAGTACTTTTAATACAATAAATTGTACGTTTTAGTACAATAAATTGAATTTTCAGTACCAAGTAAGAACTTAACACTTACTTTTTGGTACAATAAATTTACCTTTTTTGTACAATAATAGAACTTTTGGTAGTATAAATTGTACTTTTTAGCACAATAAATATACTTTTTGATCAATAAAATTTTTCTTTTTTGTATAAATTAGTATATGTGTATCAACTATTATCGCTCAAGGGTTAAAAGACAGTTTTGTCATGCACTCTTCGCCCACTGTTTGAGTATATTAATTTCGTCTGCAAATTTTAACCTGCCGAGTAATATCTGTGTACCAAATTTTAACTCCCTAGGTCCTTTGGCCACGCCCACCCAGCGTTCTGTGTACAAATTTTTACCTCTCTGGGGCTAAAGTTTAGTTTCGTCCCGCTACCTCCGCCCACTAATCCAAAATTAAAATGTTTTCTGCAATTGGTACAATAAATGTACTTTTTGGTATAGAGTATTATTTGTGTATTAAATATTATCGCTCTGGGGCTAAAATACAGTTTAGCCACGCCCCCTTTCACACTGATTGAGAATAAAAAATTCGTCAGCAAATTTTAACCTGAAGTACCGATTACTATCTGTGTGCCAAATTTTAATACAGTTTGGTCGAGCCCCCTCCGCCCACTGATGCATTTCGTTTACATATTCATGTTTGTGCTGGCGAGTACAACCTGTGTATCAAATTTTATCTCTCTAGGACTCACATGCAGTTTTGCCACGCCCACTCCGCCCCTGATCCAAAACTTAAATTTCATTGCATATTCGTATTGTCGAGTTCTATCTGTGTTCAAAATTGTATCTCTTTAGAAATAAAATATAGTTTTGCCTCGCCCACTCCGCCCCTGATCCGAAGTTGAAAAGTCGTCTGCATATTTATATTCGTACTGTCGAGTACTATTTGTGTACCAAATTATATTTGTCTAGTTTTGTCACGCTCCCTCCGCTCACTGATCCAAACTTAAAATGTCGTCTACATGTTCATATTCGCGTTGTCGTGTACTATCTTGGTGCCTCTAGGACTAAAATAAATTTTGTACACGCCCACTCCGCCCACTGATCCAAAATTAAAATTTCGTCTGCACATTGATATTCACGTTGCCGAGCGCTATATATGTATCAGTTTTACCTCGCTAACTTTAAAAATATGTTTTGCCACACCCACTCCGCCTACTGGTCCAAAATTAAAATTTCGTCTGAATATTCATATTCATATTGACAAGCACTATCTGTGCATCAAATTATATCTCCCTGGCTCTAAAAATATGCCTTGCCACGCCTTCTCCGCCCACTGGTCCAAAATTAAAATTTCGTCCGCATATTCATATTCGTGTTGCCGAGTACTATCTGTGTATCAAATTGTATCCCCCTAGCTTTAAAAATAGTTTTGCCACGCCCACTCTGCCTATAGGGTCAAAAATTAAAAAAAAGTGTATAGCCTACGGTAATTTCCATATAGTATACTAATTACCTACCAAGTTTCATTGAAATCGGTTCAGCCGTTTAGGCGTGATTGAGCCACAAACAAAGAAACAGACAAACAGTCACATTTATAAAATTAATAGGGATTATTTTGAATTAAGAGTAATAACACTATGCAACAAATGAAGACCTTTTTTTCAGTGAGCCCCTCGAAAAAAGTAGTCATCAATTTTTGTCCAACAGCTAACTCACACTTCGTGATAGCGCTAAACTATATACGGCAATATTGTAGCTGGGAGTTTTGCGCTCTAACTTTATAAACAATTTATGTCAAAAAGGTCGGCAATCCCTGCACGTTTTCAAAAAAAATTGAAGAACAAATTTTAATTTTTCACTTTTTTGGGCATTACTTTGAGGGAGTCAATATTTTTTACTAACAATGTTCGCCAAAAATGTAACCATGGTCAAGTTGAATAACTTTCGTGAACATACCAATACAATCTGAACGGATCTAGACAATGTAAATAGCTCAGAATGTCCACGAGGATACCGCTTTGTTGTTCCTTTACGCACTTATAAGCCAGTAACGTGGTTGAATATCAACCGATTTAAAGTTTTTCAGCGGTTTTAGAAAGAAGAGACCTTTCCAACGATATATATAGTTATATTGATAACTTGTCATATCTGCCTGTTTTTTGCCTCGAAATTTCAAACTTTTGTGACTTTTTCACTATTTTTTTATGATTTATGATGACGAAGTTTGTAGCCATTATTTTATAAGGGCACCCTAATGTTTACTATTTTATTCAGAACGCATATTTGTTTGTAAAAATCGGTTAACAAATAGTTAAGTTTTTCATGTTTTCCGAGGGACGCAATTTTCATATATACTATCTAGTTATTGTATTTTTTTCACTGTTGCACTGTGTAATTTGTAACTTTAACAAAAAAAAAGTTCACTATATTTGTTCTTTTTCGAAGCGAAGACACCAAACTATAATTAAAAACCTTCACTTCTGACTTAATGAATTACAAAACAGCTCTCTAAAATGTTCTTCAAGTTTTCGCTGAAATAACAAAAATTTTAATTCACTCCTACTTGGCTAAAGCTCTTCCGCTCTCTTACTGTTTTAAATTTCTCCATTAAACACTGAATGTGTATTGATCAAAGCCAAAGAGTTACCAGCGGTAAAAATACCCATTACTTAATCGCTGATGTCATCTATATTTAGGAGCAATCAGCATTGATTTTCTCGCTTATATTCCCCCTTAAAATTAGCATAGGAATGTCATAGGCCGTTTAATAGGTGCGCTCTCGCTTACAAAGTAAGCTACGATGTAAGTAGCTGCCATTTCAGTTGCAATTACATTAAAAGCAGAGTTTTAAGCGAGCTTGATAACACGCTTGATTACAAAGTAAGTGGCGATGTCAGTAGGTGTAATTTTAATCGAATTTTTAATGAGTGAATGATATTTTTTACATTACACACTCGTGACATTTTAAGCACTTAGATCGCACACTGGTTCCGATTAGCAATCTAGCTGGACAAAAGCCCAAAATGTATGTGCTTCCAAACGAAATATATTTCACTGTAATTACAGCTTATTATTTGCGCAGTTAGAATATCATAACGGTTTTACAAAAAAGCTAAATTTTGTGCGATGGCGTAGGTGCAAACATACAGTTCTGTGAAAAACTTATTTCTGATTTAAAAGTCAAGTCAAGCGATCAATACAAAAATTCAATACTTCGCGTATGCAAAAAAATTTAAAAATAATAAAATATGTATACAATTTCTATAAGTATGTACTTTAATTTTTATGCAAATTCTATTTATTTACTGCTGTAGATATTAGCATACTATTTAGCTTTAACTAACACTAATTTCAGAAAAAAATATTTGTTTTCTTCGTTTTTGGTCTTGCAAAAGCAAACGCCACAAAACGCCAGCGAAATTTTTATTTTGGTGTATTCTCCAACAAATTACGAACAAAATTATATTAATTCCATTGTCAGCCGTTGTCAGCCCTTTTTTTAAATTAGACATGATTATGAGTAAAATGTAAAATTTTGCCAAAAAGTAATTTTTGGAGAAATAATATCTTATATGAAAAATAGGCTTAAATTCAAAAGGACCGGAATATCTTAACGAAATTTTGGAAAAATGTACATAAAATAGTCCTTAAAAAAACGAATAACAATATGTTGCCATATCTTACAACAAAATACCCAAATTGACAAAACGGGACAAATATGTTCAAAAATTCCGAATCTTGTACTAAAATTACCACACAGTCTTTGTTTATGGCAGGGATGTTGAAATACTTTACGGTTAACCAGGCGTTTTGCGATTTTTTAATAACAATATTTTTTTCAAAAATTGGGTATTTTTAACTTCACTTGCCGGGGAGACATTTTACTGAAATGATTCAAATTTGGCATTTAATACATCTGCATGAACATTTATATAAGATATAATAAAGAAATTGCCACCCCCCCGAAAGAAAGTTTTTTGTTACATACGAAAGAATATAATCGCCTTTTGGGAAAAAAAACATTAAAAATAGGCATTTTTTGGAAATTTTTATTTGCGATGCATATGACTTTTGATCGGAGCAACGTATTTGCATCATTCTTTCAGCAATTTTATTCAGAATTTTATAAGCAAATTAATTATATAATTATCTTTACAACCAAAGAAAAACTTAGCTTACAACCTCAATAATACTAAATCAACCTCGTCTAAAAATGACACCATTTTTTATTATTTCAAATATCTCTTGACCTTAATAAGATAACATACTTATTAGAGTATCCAATCGATTAATCGTTGTTCGATTAATCGAAGAATTTTTTTCGAATAATTCTTCGATTAAGAAAAAATAGTGAATTTCGATTAACGAATAATCGATCAATTTAAACCGATTAATCGATTTAAATTATTTTTTTTTTTAAATAATTAAAAAAATTTTAATTAAAAATTTAGACAAGGCAAATAATTCGTTTTCAAAGGCTGTGACTGTCCACATTAAGTCTAAATAAATGATAGACGAATAAAAGTACTTAACTCACGTGTTTTTTCCTTTAACTCGGAAACATTCCCATAAATGATAACTTTTTAAAATATAGCTCCAAAACGGAAACAATAGACTTTAGCTCGAAAATGTATGATCGGTTATTTCACACTGAAGCTAATCAAAATATATCAGATTATGATATTGTGTTGGAAGAAGAAGAGGAAATAATTGATATCAATGAAAATAATCTTGTACTGTAATTGAACGATACTATAAAAAGTATTCAAAATTTAAAAAAATCGAATGTAAACTGTAATATAATTGATGATTTTCTGTATCTAGATGAAACAAAAAAATGATCAGAAAAACTAGAAAAACTTTTCAACGCAATTCTTTCAGTTTCACCAATATCTACTTTAATTGAAAGGGTGTTTTCAAAGTCAAGCTTTATTAAAACGAAACAAAAAAATCGACTAAAAGCCAAACATCGTAATTGCATATTATTTTTAAAAGATTATTTTAGAAGATGTGACTAAAAACTTATAAAATAAAAAAGAGCTCTTTTTGTATGTACCTAATTAATTATTACTTTTATTAAACGTTTTTGAATTCACATGAATTATTATTTTTCGTTTGTTCTTATGTTTTAACATTATTTTTATGTTTTTTTATAATAAAATTTAACGCCTACATTAAATTTGTTTAACGTAAGGTATACAGATATACAGAAATTATTCGAGTTATTCGACTTATTCGATTAATCGAATTATTCGAGCAATTTAAAAACCTTAATCGATTAATCGAGCAAATTAAAAATCCCAAAATCGATTAATTTTTTAATCGAACAAAAACTAAACCCGATTAAATTGATACTCTAATACATATACATGTAATTATGTTTTTTTTAAGGTTTTTCAAAGCACTATCTATCACTATCCTGTATTCTCCCTCCTTCTGATTATAATGTTTTACAAAATAATTATTTAAATCAGCAGTTTTTGAGTCTACCCGTTACAAACATTTGCCACACTCTCTACTTTAGATCAAATTGCGCAAAACTGGCCATTTCAAAATAGTTTTGGTCATGCTCTTCTTTACGGCCTATTCAATACATTTAAGGAATTTTAAAGCTACAGCATTTCGCCCGTATATACCACATGGATCCACATGGAAAATTATATAGGTTTACAACCCTATCGACTCAAAGGACACCACAATACGTCACTATTTACACATAAAGACAAAAGTGTTACATTTCCTATAGCCTTCTTGTCTACAAAAAAAACCTTTACCTCCAAAGAACTTCTGACGTCGGTCGATTTGACATCACTCTACCATATGATATTTATTTAAATGACTCTATGGACAAAAGTCATTAAGTTGTTGAACAGTTTATAACTATAAAATAACTAATACCTCATCCGTAACCAAAGCAAAAATTTCCATGATATCTACAGATTTCAGTGACAATTTTATGAGCGGCGCCAAAAAGCTAGAAAAGCCACATACATAGTGTATAAAATAACTAGGGTGCTATGGAAAAATTTTCTCTCTCTTTGTAAATTTTTCTCGCAACACACTTGACAGCGAGTAGTAGTAGCAAGTTTTATGTTTACCATTAGCTTCTGTTATTACATTTTCCTTATAACGTGACTCAATGGCAGTGAGCAATGGCAGTAGGACCACGCCAATAAGTAATATCCATGGGGATATTATGCTAAGGGTATATGTTCATTTCGTTTAGTTTTTTTTGGGAGTATGAAGTTCAAGGTCACCAAATCGATGTAATTTTCTTGGCGTTTACCCATTATGGCGGCGGTCACTCATGCAGACAGACAACTTGAGGCTACACATACACAGTACGTGGTCATAATACTAGTAGAAGGACTGGAAATAATAGTGACATTGTAGAATTACAATTCCTTTATTCTGTTTATATATCTTTTCTTTGCAGAATCAACAGTTTCGCAGTTATAAATAAATTTATAAAAATACAAATTAATTATAATATTTACCTGGTTAACCGCTTTAATAACTCTACATAATCATGAATCTAAGCAGGCAAATATATTACACAGTACAACACATGATTTTGGGAATCAATTCTGATAACTGCACGTGCATGTAGCCCCAAAAAGAAGAAGTTCCACATCATTCGTGTTACATGCCATAATATTTTAATATCGATTTGAAGTTAGTACGTATCGTATAGGGGAATTTGTCACGTTATACGCTATTTTGTTTGACATAACATTAATACTATATGGTGGCGTATGATTATCATAGGTAATATTCCACGTAAATCATACGCCTCGGAGTACAACAGTTTTATTGTAACAGCTACAAAATAAACCCAGTTCAAATACATTTGATGAATGAAAAAGTGAAGGGATGTAGGGAAACGATTTATAAACAGATTAAAGAAATTGTAATTCATAATTATTTTAAATTTGTTTCAGTTAAATTGGACTAGTAGTTCTCAAGTTATGTCAAACAAAAGAGCCTAAAACGTGACAAATTCCCCTTTACGATACTTACTAACTTCAAATCTATATTAAATTATTATGGCATGTTACTTAACAAAACAAATGATGCAGAACTTCTTCTGTTTGGAGCAACTTTCACGTGCAGTTCTCAGAATTTAGTCCCAAATCAATGAGCTAAAAAATGTTGTACTGTGTTTTATTCCTGGAAAAGTAAGTGGTTCAACGGGCAAAAGTGTTAAAATACTCGTATTTATTCAGTTTTTTTTATTTAATATAAATTCACAATCTAACCATTCTTATTTATATGTCCAGGTGATGTACATACACATATACAAAGCCATACACATCCAGTAGCGGAATTCATGTCTTGGAAGGTCTTTCAAAAGGGATACTTCAGACGGTGGAAGGCATGTTAAATACATTAACACTTCCTTCCCAAACTACACGTTGTGACATTGGTGAGGAAGGCCTTCTACCTTCCCTTCTGAATGAAGGCAATATTGAAATTCTGAAAACATGGCATACGAAAGGAAGAATGAGGCCTTTATGAATGACTTTTTGTATCAGGCATTTGAAATATTTTAAAAAATCTGTTAGAAGGCCTTCTAAAACTTCTTCTATAGGGAAGGCCCTAACAATTCCTATTCTAGGCATAATTACATCCCTAATTCTTGCTCACACACACACACACCCACACACTTTTGCCTTAGTCACATTTGTCTTTTCACTTTCCTTGTTTTCGTTGTCCTTTCGAGTTGTTATTTGTCTTCGATTAATTTTCATATGAATAAACAAACGCCTTCTCAAAGTTGACTTCGCGCCTTCATTTCTGTATGAGCAGCAAAACAAAACAACGACAACACATTGATGCCAATTACAAGTGTTTTAAGTGTTATCCTTGATGGTGTTGTTGTTGTGCTATGTAGATGGCAAAGTGGGCGTTGTTTTTTTTTGAATGGAAATGTCAATCACTCAGTTTCTTCTTATATTCATTAGCAGTAACTAGCAAGTAAATGTTATTTTATTTTGCCTACCACTGACTATCGTGGACTGTTGTCCGTCCGTCCTTATTATTCTCCATCATTTTGTGTCGTTTCATTAGCAATTTATAAAACCAACTGAACATTTTAAATTCGCGTGTTTATTGGAAATTTCTATATCTGTGGGTGGTTTGACACATTAGGATTTGCTGTAGAGGTAAACAATGGGATTTTCCGGAAGTGTTTGCTATATTTGTTGGCTTGAGTATGCTTATCTATGGTACACATATGTTAAGTTTAAAAAAAGGAAGAAAATAGCAGGGAGTGTAAATATTTGAATATACCTTAAACTGCTTACGTACCTTTTTTTAAATTTGCGTTCCATTAATGAGATATCCGCATGATTAAAGTCTATCCAATAAGTTAGCTTTAGTAGCATAGAGTGTTTAGCCTATGAATATCATAGGCTGTTTAATCGGTGCGCTCTCGCTTACAAAGTAAGCGAATGCGTCATAGGCCGTTTAATCGGTGTGCTCTCGCTTACACAGTAAGCGACGATGTCAGTTAGAGCTATTTCAGTTGCATTGACTAAATTAGCGGAGTTTCAACCAAGCTTGATAACACGATGTAAGTGACGATGTCAGTTGGTGCCATTTTAATTTGAGTTATAATGAGTGGACGATATTTTTTACATTACACACACATGACATTCTAAGTACGTAGATCGCTCGCTTACAATGTCATACAAATGTCATGGATTACTAAATAGGTACTTCGTTTCATTTACCACTGGGAAGCTTATGGTCTCCTTTAGCACGATGGTAAACTCCTAACGGTAAAAATACCCATCGCTTATGTCAGCTATATTTAGTAGCAATCAGTGATGATTCTCTCGCTTATATTCTCCCTTAAATTTAGCATAGAAGTGTCGTAGGCCGTTTAATCGGTGCGCACTCGCTTACAAAGAAAGCTACGATGTCAGTAAATGTAATTTCAGTTGCAATTACGTTATAAGCTTTAAGTTTTATGCGAGCTTGATAACACGCTTGATTACAAAGTAAGGGACGATGTCAGTAGGTGCTATTTCAATCGGAGTTATATGAGAGGGCCATATTTTTTACATTCCTCAGGCCTGACATTCTAAGTACTTAGATCGATCGCTTACAATGCCATACTGATGTCATGGATTACTAAATAGGTACTTCGTTTCATTTACCGCTTGGTACTCGTAGCTGCGTTGAGAGCAGCCATGGCAGAGTAGAGCGGAAGGATTACGAAATGCAAGTGCAGCCATTGGGAATTCGGTTTCATGACGTCATTCACCGAAGCACAATGTGCGTTCTGTGTATGCGAGTACTATCGAAACAACTACTCTTTGAGCATATTGTACGACATATTGTCCAAATACTAAAACAATTTTGATAAACTAAATTTTAAAAATACCAAGATGTTAAGAAAACAAGTGAGAAAGAATTTGGGCACTATCGCGTTGGGTGTATTCATATTATTACTCGATTTCTAAAGTGGGCGGAGAGGTACATTTTAAGGGAGGTACCAGAATGGGCGTGGCTAGACTACCAGGTTTTTCTCCAAAACTTTATCCTGCTGTAGCCTTACTAAATACAGAATTTGGGCAAGATCGCTTTGGGCGTATTGATGTTATTACTCGATTTCATAAGTGGGCGGAGAGGTACATTTTAAGGGAGGTACCAGAAGGGGCGTGGCTAGACTACCAGGTTTTGCTCCAAAACTTCATTGATATTATTACTTGATTTCTAAAATGGATGGAATGGTCCATTTGTATTGGAGGTACCAGAAGGAGCGTGGGCACGCAGCTCATTTCCTATACCGTAAGTAGTTTAGAAGTTAAGTTTGAAAACAATTGGTGGCATCTTTAGAAAGTTATCGTGCATACCAGCCGGACAGACAGTCGTACATGGCTCAAACGACTTAAAAAGTCATAAATCCATTTTGGTTCAAAGAAACATAGGGTCTAAAGTGAGTCCTTCTATGTCTTACACTTTTGGGTCATATTAAATGATATATACCCTCCTACCCGTAGGGTGAGGGTATAAAAGCTCTTGGTTTTTGCTAAACAATAGTACTTTTTTACCCAATTAAAGTACTTTTTGATACAATTAAATTTTTTTCTGGCACAACAAAAGTACTTTCTGCTACTATAAAATCACTTTTCGTGCGCAATAAAAGTACTTTTGGGTACAATAAATTGTGTTTTTGATACAATAAAAGTACTTTTTGGTACTTTGGAAATTCATTTATAGCTACAAAAAGTACAACAAAATAAAAATACCTACTCGTACAATAAAAGCACTTTTCGGTACAATAAAAGTACTTTTTTTTAAATAAGTTGTATTTTTTGTTACAATGAAAGTACTTTTTAGTACAAGAAATAAATTTTTGATACAAGAAATTTACTTTTAATATAACAAAAGTACATTTTCATAAAATAAATTGTTTTATTCTTTTTGGTACAATAAACTGTACTTTTTGGTACAATTACAGTAATTTTTGGTGCAATAAATTGTACTTTTTGGTACACTAACTGCGTATCGGAAAACATTGTTTTATATTTTTACTTCAAAGAATAAGAAAATACTCTTTTAGCAAATGTTTTCAAAAAATACGATGTTTTGTACAGCAAAAGTACTTTTTGGTACAATAAAAGTACTTTTTGGTACAAGAAATTTTACTTTTTGGTACAAAAAATTATACTTTTTGGTACGATGAAAGTAGTTTCTGGCACAATAAATTATCCTTTTGGTACTAGAAATTGTACTTTGTGGTACCATAAATTGTACTTTTTGTTACAATAAGTTGTAGTTTTTGGTACAATAAATATTAGTTTTTAGTACACAAAATTGTATTATTTGGTACAAATATAAGTACATTTTGTTACAATAAATTATATTAATTGGTACAATAAATTCTATTTTTTGGTTCAACAAATTGTACTTTTTAGTACAAGAAATTTTACTCTTTCGTACACAAAATTGTACTATTTGTTACAATATAAGTACTTTTTTTAACCATAAATTGTACTACTTGGTACAATAAATTGTACTTTTTAGTGCAACAAATACAAATACCTTTTGGAAGAATTAATTGTACTATGTAAAATAAAAGTTCTCTACATACTCTTTGGTAAAACAAATCTTTGTTTAGAAAACTGGACACTAGTTCGTAGGTGGTGAATTCACTACGTACTAGGCGATCACCTGTACTTACTGTACAAACCCCAAGCAATGCATTTCATCATTTCATTTTTCTATGAAATGTCCTTAAATAGGGTCAAACGCCACCACATTGTTTAACGAGAACTAGTAAAATGTGTCAAGGGCGACCAAAACTCCGTTGGAAAGACCAGGTTACTGAGAACCTTATAGAACTCGGTGTGACTAACTGGAGAAGAAGCGCAGAAGATCGAGGCGCTTATAATATTTTTCTACGTGCGGTATATAATCCACTTTGATTGCATAGAAGTACCAGCTAAGTAAGTAAGTAAGTAAGTAAAATGTGTCCCCATGTGATATAAGTATCAAGAAAAACTAAATTGTCCTTTACACCTCATGAATGAAGTGTTAAGGTGAATTTTCTATTTATATATTCGCCTACTTGTTTACTTTTGCTACACATGCCGAAGTTGCTTTTGACGACATCGAGGGAGCGATGGGGAATCGAACCATGGATCTCCCGTATGATAGTAGCGTGTTCTAACCATTATGCCACGGCCGGCCGTACCTAGAAGTAAAAATTAAAATAGATTTAAACGTTTCGTCTACGCTTTCTGTCGTTTTCGTGCGCATACATTTTTTTACTCGGTGGTTCGGCTATCGTTTACCATAGGGTCATTCAACTATGTACCCATGTAGGGAGTAGTGCGGTAGTTAGTTCAAGCATGGCCAATCGACACCTTCAGAACTGCAGGGCGTTTACTGTCGTGTATAACCATTTCAAACTTATTCATGTGTATTTGTATTACAAAACACCGCTTTAATCAAAACTCACGCACTTCGCTCTTATTCTCTCCTGCTTTTGTTTTGTTTCTTTGCCAAAACAACACCGTTTTCGTCTACATGTCTTGTACGCAGAATCAAAACAATTCCATGTTTTGATAAGAAAAACGTATAGGCTTGAAGTCGTTTCAAGAGCACTTGAGCAGGCCTCTAATAGATAGCATTAACAATAGATGCAAGCCAAGTTTCATCAAACACCCAATCATTACTGGTCCGCTATGGCAAATCGAATCACATATTTGGAAAGTATAGTAGGGTCATTGAATTAAGAAAAATAACACAGTGCAACACAATATAGGTCTCCAAAAACATGAAATACCCCAAATGTATTTTTACAGATGATTTTGAATATTCTCTGATTCGACTTTTGACCAAAAAAAGATCAAACTTCAAACCACTTTAAAAAAAATTGTGACATCGTGGAGCAAATTGGAGTTTATGGTTTTGTTACTGAGGTCAAATGCTCTTGTTTGATATTGGTTTGGTTCACCCCCGAGACAATGACCCTCAAATTGAGTAATAGTGTAATTAATTACAGTTCAACCGATATAGTAGAGCTTCCTATTACTCTTTAGCCTCTCTTCGCAGTCTGTTCAGTATCTCCTCGCAAGAAATAGTTAAAGTGAAAGAGTAAAAGTAAAATTTTTTCTAACTTGTAACTATTCCTTGACACAATAACTCTTGACGATGCTGCGAAGAAAACTTAAATTGCTAACTGCATCATTTGCCATTGCCATCCTAACAATGTCAAGACTAGAAAAAAATTCTATTGAGTTACTTACATTTAAATTCACTTTCTTGCTAACATCATCTCCCCAACCCCCATCAACAATATCCTTTTATGAGTATAATTTAAATGTAAATTTTCTTGTGTGTATGGCAAACAACTTGTTGCCCAGAAGTCTCAATGGCTGTGACTGGTTCTACGGCTGCCAATGTTAAGTAAAACCCAACGTCTCCATTCATACACACACACACATATATATGTGCTATCGTATACAAACGTATGCTGCCAGTTTTTTTGTATATTCCATAATGTCCTTCGAATGGCATCATCACGTTCTTATGCCCAAGAAGTTGGCGTTAAAAATTCTAAGGAACTGAAGTCATCCACAAGGATGAGGCAACATTGTCGTCATACATATTCTTAGAGACTTCTAGGTATTCGTAGAAGTTGGCGAAAAAATACAACAATCCTTGGAAAGGCTCTATTTTGTTGTTTTACAATGAAAACTGAAAAGCTGCAGAGCAACAGCAACGAAGACTACACCACAGGCATCAATCAAATTAGGTTTCTCTTTTTCCTTTTTTTTTTTTTTGTATTGATGCCATTACAGCGAGTGATAGAAAATTTGATTGTGTTTCCAGCTACTTTCCATATTAAATTCTTAGGGATAGTGCGATATTAAACAAACGGACGGCCAAGAATGTTAGTTAAACATTTAATCGTTAAAGGATTTTCTTGTGCCAATGTGTCATCCATCTCCGTCATTTGGCGCTTTGAATTGTCTACATTCATGTCATACAGTCATAGTTTCGCCCAGGTCAGATCTAAAGCGGATTACACACTAGTCTATTATGATTGATTAGTCATCAAATCAAATGAATTTGGTTTATTAAATACTTTGCCAAAGAGTGCACTAGTACTTGCCGCAATCAAATAAACCCGTCAGAGATAACCACCTGGGTCTTATCATGTGTAACCGAAATGCGTGTAGACCACCTAATATATGTTTCATATCTGTAAACACTATTCAGGTGTGTCAATATTTTCTGTTGTTGTGTTTTTTGTTTTTCTCCCTCAAGTCCCAATCACTTCTATTAATTTTCCAGCTATCGCTATCACTCTTTTCATACCATCATTGACCAGAAATACCAACAATACGTAGAAATAGGTGGGACACCTGCAAAACACCTGCATCTACGAAACACTGTCTCGGCCCGTGTTCGCGTACTTTGAGCATGGCCATGTCGCGACTGCCGTAGAAAAATACTACCAAAATATCGATAGCGATAAGAAAATTCTCACTAACTAACTAACAGTTTTCAAGCGGTTTTTGGTCTAGAATATCACGGCGAACATGTGAAGGACTGACTGATTAGTCATTGTTGTATTCAAAACGCACAAATATTTACTTCGTGGCTATCGACAAAATTTATTTGCTAATCTTGATGTTTTCTTATCATTAATACAAAATGAATTAGTGGGACATCATTGATGTGTGGAAAGGGAAAGCATATAGAAATTGGTAAGAATAAGCAAAAGTACCAGAGTGTAGGCAATGATTGGCATAGCAACAAGGAGCCTGAAGGTATGCTATGGTTTTTGTACACATTTAAAATTCATTGCGTAAACATTTGTTTGTAAAGACGACATACAGATTTGGAGTGATAATTTTGAAGATGTGAAAAAGTATTTTGTACTGCATGGAGATTGCAGTAAACTTAACACAAAACATTATTGTGAGCTAATTAGATACTTTTAATATGGGCTATGCGATATACTTCGTGTGTCCTATGTATTAACAAATATAAATTCTGTAAAAAGATTAGTTCATTTCAGGGTTGGGTCGATCTTCCCTTAAAATTGGCTCTTGGCTCGCAGGCCTCAAACTTTAAAATGAGATCTCGGTCCAGCCACGTATGAGCTCTCACTTGCCATCCCGGCTATTAAGAGATAGCTCGCGAGCCAGCTCCACATATTATGAGCTGGTAACCAGAGTCTGGTTCATTTATAAGGTGATATATCAAATCATCAATGGGGTCGAACAGACGGTTAGAACATGTGCCTATCATGCAGTTAAATTGGGTTTGGACCCTGTCACAGCCATTTACACCTCTTTGATCCCCCTCAATGTTGTAGCCAGAAACTTCAATCGTCAATCGGCATTTGTCTAGTACAAGCTTATTAAAACGCTGACGTTCGGATTCGTTGTTAAACCGTTGGTCCCGGTTGTGTTGCTCTGCAAATTTCTATTATCTTGTTAATTCGCTTAAATGCTAGAAGCTCTTCTATATCTCATTTATGAAATGGAAAGACAAAAGTTATTCAGCCAAATTCTAAATATTCCCAGAGAAATGAGTTCCTTCTATTCTTAACAGATGAGGAAAAGAATAACAAGGGAGAGAAATTTTTAGTATGTATTTTAAAACTTTGCAAAAAAAAATTAACAAATATCAAAAAGTTAAGAAAAAACATTGTAGTTCTTGTTTTTAGGGCACTTCCTGCTACAATAAAAGTACTTTTTGGGTAATAAAAGCTTTTTCTGATACATTGACAGTACTTTTTGAGGCAATAAATTTTACTTTTTGGTACAATAAATGTACCTTCTAGTATATAAAAACTACTTTTCGGTCAAATAAATTGTACTTTTTGGTACAATAAATGTACTCTTTGGTGGAAAAAAATACTTTTTGGCACAATAAAAGTAATCTCGGTTTCTATAAAATTACTTTTTGTACAAATAAAGTAATTTCCGGGGCATTGGCAGTACTTTATAATACAATAAATTGTACTTTTTAAAGCAATAAATTTAACTTTTTGGTACAATAAACGTTCTTTGTGGTACAAAGTGGAACCGTACGTTCGTACGTATATACAATATAAGTACTTTTTGTTACAATAAACTGTACTTTTTGGTACAACAAAATGTACTTTTTGGTACAGTAAATTTCACTATTTGATACCGTAAATTGTACTTTATAGTACAAGAAATGTTACTTTTTTATCATAAATTGTACTTTATGCAACAATAAATTTTACTTTTTGGTACACAAAATTGTACCATTTGGCAAAATACAAGTACTTTTTGTAACCATAAATTGTACTAATTGGTACAATAAATTTTAGTTTTTGGTACAAAAAATTATTTAGCGTACTTTGGGGTACAATAAAGGACTTTTTAGTACAGCAAAAGTACTTTGCTGTTCTTATTAATAAATTAGTAATAGATAAAACAAGGAGGAGTGCGGCTAGACTTCCAAAACTTTATCCTGTTATAACTTAACAAAATACAGAATTTCGGCACGATCGTATCGAGTGTATTGATGTTACTATTCGCTTTCTAAAGTTGGCGGAAAGGGGTACATTTGTATGGGAGGTACCAAAAGGGGCGTGGCTAGACTTTCAATTTTTGTTTCCAAAACTTAATACTGTTAGAATTTGGGTACTATCTTTTTGGGTGTATTGATAGTATTACTCGATTTCTAAAGTGGGCGGAATGATGTATTTGTATGGGAGGTACCAGAAGGAGCGGGACCATGTAGCCCATTTGCAATACCGTCAGTAGTTTTGGAGAAACATTAACTCTTGCAAAGTTTTAAATCATTTGGTTGCTTCTTTCGAAAATTTTCTTTAATTTTGTTTGAAGAAACTTAATTAATTAATTTTTTTAGAGTACTTATTTCCAAAATATATCGATACCTTTAAATAAGAATGTATTAAGCAACACTTTTTTCGAAAATGACTTTTTGATGTGGAACTATGCTAGAAGTTAAGAGCCACATTTGGCCTGGGTTTCGGTGCCCTATCATGGATGCAAAGGAAACTAGAAAGAAAATAAAATTGTATCAACCGTCAAGTTTTCTCACTGGAATAATGTTGCTCCCTGAAATTTGTATTATCCGGCAATGAAATTATGCTAAGCCACATTTTTAAAAATGTAATTGTCGTAAGCAACAAAAGGTCCACACAAAAATTTTGTTAAATGTCGCTTAGCACATTATCTAAAATACATCCTGAACGATACATACAAGAATACGAGGATATTAAAAAAAACATTTGGTGAGAAAGAAGACGAATTGGCAGAGACAGACGAAGAAGATGATTTGTCTGACAATTAAAATGATTATAAAAAATCTTAAAATTTCCGTTTTGACCTCAAAGTGTAATTTTTATATTTTTGGTTTGATATAAATGTTTAGTTACTTTTTATATGTTTTTTTTTTTATTTTATTGTTTAACAAAATAAATAAACAATGAATTAAACGACACAATTTATTTCAAACCTTTTTTGTGTCCATGTCAATGTTTTAAGCGCCATTTACCATTGTATCAAGCGCCAATGTCTTGACCACAAAAATGTACTAAGCGACAAAAACTTTCAAAACTTCAAGTTTTGAAATCTGAAAATCGCTTTACAAAAATGTTCCTTTCAATAAAATACACAAATAAATAACTAAATGGACGTTTTTTTCGTTTCCTACACAATTTTAGAAATGTCGCTTAATACATTCTTATGTGAAGGTGTCAATATTATCAAATTATCCCCTTGTTTACATTCATTATAGTTACTTTCTTCCAACGAATAATTACCTATTTTCGTAGTTCTATTAGAATAAGGGAAAAGAGCAAAAAATATACCGGGAAGATTATATTATGAATACGGCAACAAGGAATAGGGAAATAACTCCTTGGGAAGTGTAATTCAGAATAGAGTTTATTAAGATTGTGATATAAAATCATTGATAGTTTGGGCCTATCCATATCCAAATCTCGATAAAAGTCTGAGCTATGGCAAATTTACGTATGTACAAAAAAATTTGGCAAAAGTCGATAATAAAGGCCTGCAGCGTTCCATTCATTATACTTGTACAAACAGATAAAACAAGTAAGAACCTGATATTATCGGTACAAATACAACAAAGAGTAGAACAAAACATGTGCTCATGCGTTTTGGATTGAGTAGATCGCGCATCATCTCTTTCTCTGGCACTCATTGTAGTGGAAACTTTTTTTTTTTTTCTGTTCCACTCAGTGAAGTAACTGTTGTTTCTCTTTTTTAAATGGATATATCCATTTAATATAGATCCTCCAGATCGTACGCTTTGCGTTGATGATGTTTTCTTACTTTTTTTTATTCTTTTTACAAAAAGTAACGGTGTAAGTTTCATCTGAGGCAAATTTTAACAAAAAAGAAAACATAATTTTGCTCTTTATACTTTATGCTTGCAGCGTCACGCTCTCCACATATTCCAAGCTCAGATAACAGGAATACCGATATATCTGTTTGTTCTGTATGTAATCATACAAGTATTTTTGATACTTGGTACTTTCACTCTCTCATACCTATTCTATCGTTATCTAAAAGAGAAATATTCCATACGCACTCAATCCAAAGAGAGCGAAACAGATACAAGCAGATATAAGAAAATTGAACTACATACAACCAGTGTGTTTGGATGGTTCTTTGCAGACCTATAGCCGATATGTCTAAATTTCATAATTTTACAGGAAGCCGATTCAAAGATTTGAAACCTTAAAAAGACATATGGGAGTCTCAGCTTTTTATAGAGCAAGTTAATATACTTCTATTTATCTCATACATATCATCCTTTGCCAACTTGTTCTTAAAGTCTTAAAAGATGACGAATGATAGACCTATGCAACAACTTTATTCTTAAGCCTTAGGACCAACTTTACTCTTGCTATATTGTTAGCATTGAATTCAGTTAGCTATTTTTAAATCATATACCTTCCTTCATCTTCTGAACGTAATAAAAATACCCCCTAATAACAACGTATGCATTTCAGCTTACGATATATACAAGATAATATTTTATATGTAATTAAAAATGTATTTGATACATTTCATGACATGAAATTGTCAATATAAAGTCTATGAAATCATGTGTTGTCCATCAAATTATATAGTAATTATTTATTTATTTATATAGCGACTATACATATGTTGCATGTAAATACTTTATTGTCCATTATCGCATTTAAATGAAGTTTAATTATAAAATGTAATTAATTGATATAAATTAACAATGATTACACAGTTACACAAAAGTTTACCTTTTTCCATATCATATATAAGTTTTAAGTTATTATTTAAAATTTTAAAAAAAATTAAACAATTATTATTTTATTCTGAACAGTAAGTAGAATCATTCAGGAAACAATTAAAAAAATCCAGACCTAAGTTAGAAGAATTTTTTAAAAAATTTACCAAAATTTTCATACGGCCAAATCTTATTTTTTTCTGTCCCATCAAAATATACTTTTTGCTCGCTCCACAAAATGAACCCAAAGGAAAAGCACAATATTAGAAAATTGTATATTTTTTATTTTTGTTTTTCAATTGAAGAAGACCGGAATACATAAAGAAAATTTTAATCGCACGTTATGGACAACGTGGCTGCAAATTATTGTCATCAGTGGGTATTAATGGCCGAGCAGAAATTACTGTAAATTTAAAAATAAATAATAAAAAATTATTTTTAACAATTATGTAGATATTTCTGAAAGATATGTATAATTGCCTCTAAGCTAGATAGGACAATAATTTACATGGACTTACTTTATTTTACCATCCATTTTTCTCATATGCTCTCTTTGCATAACCCAAGAATGGTTCGGGTTCAGGTTCAGGTTGGGGTATAGCATGGACCGAGCAGAGAGCTAGGACCAAGCACAAGGCAGAGTAGAAAATGTTTTGGAATTGCATATTGGATATATTCAGATGCTTGAAGTAAAGAACTGATAATTGTCTACACAAATCGTGCAGCTTTTATAGCAAAAAAAAGTGGAACCTTGCTAAAATTGCCTTAAGCTTCATAATACAGATGGTTGTTTTTTAATTAAACATTTGTTAAGTATTTTAAGCTACATAAAACATAAAAATGTGTTTTATAAATATTTGTTTAAGTTTATGTTTAATATACACCACCAATGTTAGGCTTGTGACACCGGTAAGCAAATATAGATCTTTATGTTAGATTTTAATGGCAATATTATGAGTTTTGTATTATTTGGATTGCTAAATAATTTGCCAATTTAACTAGGGCATTAACAAAATATGACTCGTGCGTTTTCAATGTTGACTTGTTGAGTTAAATTTAAATAGGATGATTGTATATTTATTTTTTAAGCATATTGTTAACTTCTCCAGTTATTTCTGTATAAACAAAGTTATTGCATAACCTTTAAATTAGATACCGCGAATAAAATGGATATGTATTGGGCATCCTAAGTACGTGCGCACTTGATGAAATGTTGTTATTTTTTTTTCTAAATAATTTCTCTATGCTTCTTTGTACTCTATGTCTGTGAACTTTGGTTTATGTTCCCAATGTGAAATGTAGGGTTGAAGCTATGCTACATTAATCACGGACAACACTACATCTCAATCTATCTGTTTTGATGGTGAAAAGGACTGTGTTATTTAAAAATAACGTTTGTAATAATTCTCTTGTGCAAAAAATACACTAACGGCCGATTTTATTAACTCATATTAAGAGATGTGTAAAATGTTGTGGTTTTTTCATGGAGTCTCACATCTCTTAAATCTCTTAACGATGCTTTAAGTGAATCACACTAGCGTATAAAAATAATAATTGTTTTGGTTTTTATTTGCAAATTCTTATCAATATATTTTCAATCCAACACAGATGACTGTGAGAGATTTTGAGGGGAATTACAAAAAAAAAAAAACAGAATTCCTCCAAACACTTTTTTGAGAACCGATCTTAGTTTCAATCTTATTTTCATAGCACAAACACATAAGGAATAATGAAATTATTAAGCATTTCGAAAATTTTAATAGTTTTTATTATAATTCTGGCTCTAGTTAGCGATCAAGCGTTGGCTTCGCCCAAGAAAAAAGCTAAACCAAAACCTAAGCCCAAACCAAAACCAAGACCTAATGTACAAGTCAATACCCATATAAGTGAGTTTGGATTATTGAAATTATTTGTTAATATTAAATATTATTACCACCTTATTTTTTTAGACATAAAAATCGGCTAAAAAGGTAAACAAAAAGTGGATCAACATTTAATAAAAATATATTTTGTAATGAATTGATGTTTAAAAAGCTGTATCTGTTTATAGTGCCAATAAATTTTGCAAATTTTATAATATTCTAAATAAAATAATCGTAGGAAAACTTTTGCATTTTTATCAGCAGTCGCGAAGATTTGATAACCCATATAGTCGTTTAGTGAAGATTTACACAGGCACACAAAAAAAAATTGATATTCTAAGTTCGAGATCAGACCATGACTACTATACAATTTTGGGGTCGCTGAAACCAAATCTCTGTGATCAATTTCACTTCATCGCAATAGTTATTTTCCATAATATCAAAAAAAAAAAACAATATTTTGTTGTCGAATTTGGATGTGACGAATATAAAAAATGTGACGTATTCATGACCTGACCTCGAGCTTAGAACAAGAATTTTGTGTGTGCTTTAAATAAAATGTTAACCAGTAAGAAAGTTTCAGTCGGGCAACCCGACTTACATATGCCCTCACCCTCAGTAAAACATAAAATTTTCTATTATATTGATATTATTACTCGATTTCTAAAGTGGGCGGAGTGGTACTTTTATATGGGAGGTACCATAAGGGGCGTCGCTAGACTTCCAATTTTTTCTCCAAAACTTTATCCTGTTATTACTTAACAATATACAGAATTTGGGCACGATCGTGTCGAGTGTATTGATATTATTACTCCATCTCTAAAGTGGGCGGAGAGACACATTTTTTTATGGGAGATACCAGAAGGGGCGTGTCTAGACTTCCAGATTTTTTCTCCAAAGCTTTATCCTGCTTGAACTTTACTAAATACAGAAATGGGCACGAACGCGTTAGGTCCATTAATAATAGTAATCGATTTCTAAAGTGGGCGGTACCAGATGTGTAAGGGAGGTACCAGATGGGGCGTGGCCAGACTTCCAGTTTTTTTCTCAAAAACTGTATCCTGCTATAGCTTTACTAAATAAAGAATTTACGATCGCGTTGGATTTATTAATATTATAACTCCATCTCTAAAGTGGGCGGAAAGGTACATTTGTATAGGACATACCAGAAGGGGCGTGGCTAGACTTCCAATTTTTTTTCCAAAACTTTATCGTATTATAGCTTTACTAAGTACAGAATTTAAGTACGATCCCGTTGGGTGTATTGATATTATTACTCGATTTCTTAAGTGGACGAAATGATGTATTTGTATGGGAGGAACCAGAAGGGGCGGGCCATGTAGCCCATTTGCAATACCGTAAGTAGTTTTGGGGAAATATTAACTCGTGCAAAATTTCAAGACATTTGGTTGCGTCTTTCGAAACTTATCGTGCGAACCAGCCGGACAGCCAGACAGACAGACGGACATGGCTCAAACGACTTAAAAATTCATGAATCGAATTTGGTTCAAAGAAACCTATGGTCTAAAGTGACTCCTTCTATGTGTTACACTTCTGGGTCGTATCAAATGGGTGATGGTATAAAAATCATGAACATTTTTATAGAAATGTAGCAAATTATAAAGGTCCAGTTAATAGCGTCCTTCGGTCACCGTAAGGGTCCAACAGAGAATCGATGAAAAGTTCTCTAATTAATTCGCACAAAAATTTCAAAAGAAAATTTTTAAAGGGTGGGGTAAACGTTTACCTTCTGCACAATTTGACAATTTTTAGTTACAAGATAAATTATCTAACAAAATTCAAATATCCTACAGTTCTAAAGTGATGGGGGAAATATCAATTTGGTCATTTGTATGGGAGTTACCAGAAGGGGTGGGAGCAATGTTGCGGTATCCTGAGTATTTGTCTCATATTCAAAAATAATTAAACTGAAAAAATTCAAATATCTTATAGTCGTCCGTTTGGAAGTTATGGAAGAAATAATACTTCTCCAAAAATAGGTCATTTTGTATGGGAGGTACCAGAAGGGGATGTAGTCCATATTCATTTCAGAGTCCAATTTTTATAAGCGTACATCTTTAGCAAAATACGACCGA
Source organism: Muscina levida (assembly GCA_964034835.1). Taxonomy (NCBI): domain Eukaryota; kingdom Metazoa; phylum Arthropoda; class Insecta; order Diptera; family Muscidae; genus Muscina; species Muscina levida. The sequence continues at coordinate 142,436,935 of OZ035880.1, read as the reverse complement.
ATTCAGTGTAGTTAGAAAAACAAACGTACGTAACACTATGAGAGTGAATTCGGTCATTTGTATGGCAGATATCAGAAGGGCGTGGCAGAGGTTTTGGTTTTTTGAGTATTTGTCTTCCGTTTGTAAGTTATGAAAGAAATATTAGTTTTCCAAAAATTGGTCATTTTGTATGGCAGGTACCATAACGTGTACTTAGAAAAAAGAAACGTATGTAAAACTATTAGGGTGTATTTGGTTATTTGTATGGAAGGTTTCGGGGTTTTGAGGATGTGTATACTAATACAAGGTAATTAAACTGGCAAAATTCTAATATTCTACAGTTGTCCGTTTGAAAGTTATGGAAGAAATATTAATTATTCAAAAATAGGTAATTTTGTGTGGGAGGTACTAGAAGGGATGGGGCTATGCTGCCCATTTACAATCCCATTAGTTCATAAAACTATCTTTGGTACTATAAAAGTAATTTCAGTGCAATATAATTGCTTTTTGGTACAATAAAAGTACTTTTTGTACAATAAAAGTTATTTTCAGTACAACAAAAGTACTTTTTTGTAAAATAAAAATACTTTTTGGTAAAAAAAAAGTTATTATTGGTACACGAAATGCTATTATTGATAAAATAAAAGTACTTTTGACATAACAAAAGTACTTTTTGGTACAATAAAGATACTTTTTGGTTCAATAAAAGTGAATTTTGATAAAATAAAACCTTTTTGGTACAAAAAAGGTACTTTTTGGTACAATAAAAATAATTTTTGGTACAATAAATGTATTCGTAAAATTAAAGTTATAATTGGAACACGAAATTCTATTATTGACAAAATAAAAATACTATTGGCATAACAAAAGTACTTTTTGGTACAATAAAGTTACTTTTTGGTTCAATAAAAGAGCTTTTTGATAAAATAAAGACTTTTGGTACAATAAAATTACTTTTTGGACAATAAAATACTTTTTGGTGCAATACAGGTACTTTTTGGTACATTAAAAATAGTTGTTGGCACAGTTAAAGTACTTTTAGGTACAATAAAAGAGCTATTTGGTAAAATAAAAGTACTTCTTTGTATATCAAAAATACTTTTTGGCACAATAAACATAATTTTTAGTGCAACGAAGGTTCGTTTTGATACAATAAAAGTACTTTTTGTACAATGAATGTACTTTCTGTAATTCTTAAAGTACAATAAATGTTCTTTTTCATACCATAACAATACTTTTTGGAACAGTAAATGTAGTTTTTGGTGCAATAAAATTAATTTTTGATTCGAGAAAAGTTATTTTTGGTACAACGAATAGTGAATGTACTTTCGGTGCAATAAATGTACTTAATGGTACAATGAAAGTACTTTTTGTTACCTAAAAAATTTTCTTTTGGTACAATAAAAACACTTTTTAATGCAACAAGTGTACTTTTTTGTACAATAAAATTACTTTTTGGTATAATAAAAGTACTATTTAGTACAATTTATCTAGTTTTTAGTACAACAGAAGTACACAGAAAAAATAACGCATTCTAAATTTTAGTATAAAATTCTTTCTTTTTGTGCAGACAAAGTACTTAAATATTTAAGTACGAATAGTGCTAATTATTCTTAAATCAAGTAAAAAACGGGATATGTTCAAAAGTGTAAGCGTAGAAATTATTAAAATAAGATTGAAATTCAGTTCCAATTAAGTTTGTACGAACTTAAGTACAGAATTTTAAGTACGCACTTCTCAACTCGTCTACGCACTCCAATAAGGGAACAAAACGTTGGGTTCGGTCAGAAAACGTTGAAGTCTTAGAGAGACCAGCGTGTTTCCATGACATGAACCCCATAAAAAATGTGGGAGCATACTTGTTCATTAAATGTACTCCAACAACAGGCAATACAATAGCGTTGTAGAGCTAAAATCGGCAGTAATATCGGCTTGGGGCTCCTTAGAAAGTTCAACCCCAAAAACTCTGATAAATAGTATGACCGAAAGGAATTTTTGAACTTATTCAAAATAAGAGGGTCATGCGCATTATATAAAAGTGTTTTTTTATCTTAAATTTGGTTTAAGTTTTAATAAAAAAAGTTTTATTTCGTATTTAAAAACCACTGCGTTTAATTTCATGATCATCCAAAAATGTAAAGAAATTCACAAAAGATAAACTTAACTAAATACAATTTTGTTGTTGTTGGATGTAAAAAGTGTAGTTTTAGATTCTATTTCATTCCTCATATTCACATCTGCAAAAAAAATACAGTGGAGCGTATAATTTTCTGCTCTTCAGTGTAGAAATAGGTGTTTTAGGGATCGATTTGTATTTTTTGCGCACTGCACTTTATCTACTGTAACAAATTAAAAATTTGTGTTCGATATGTTGAAGATGTTATAACATGTTAACATTTTTTAATTTTAAATAAATATCATTTTGCGGGTGATTGGGTAATTATATTTTAAAATTTTGCCATAATAAAATTAAAATAAAAAAAAATTATCTTTTTAAAACTTTTTATTTTACAGAATAGAAGGCCAACAAATAAATTGTAGATTAAGGAATATTTTATTTATTTTTTTCTCTAAACTATTGTAATTTTTCAATTATCTACGAAAATTTAACAAAATGTTATTATAATGTTGTGTATCTTATTATTTTTAGACAAAACCAGCAGCTCTCCTTGGTGTCCAGATGCCGTGTTCTCCCAATTGCTTATGTTAAACGCACTGGCAAAGAAAATGATGCCCAAATTGACTTATTAATAATCGGCAACAAATTGAAATTATTGATTTATTTTTTATTCAGATTCTTACCCGCCAACATATGGCTCAATGGAATTGTCACTCGTCACTTTTTTTATTTCGTTTTCATTGAAAGTGGTGAGCTGGACATTAGGGCGTTTCACCAAATGGGTTTTTTGATATTTTTCCAACAAGTAAAAATAAATCAATGTACCGAATGAAAGGTAATTTAAAGACCTTTCCAACGCATTTTACATCTTGAAAAAATTTTGAAAACTTTTCAAGTTATCGAGGTTTGAAATCTAGGAAAAATAATTTTTCACTTTTAAGACTATCAAAGTGGTCCATAATATAATAATTTTTCACACCAATAATTTTTTTGTCGTGGGATCGGATGCTTACTAAGAGAATTGTTTAGTTGTATGAACAAAAAGCATCAGAAAAAAATAATATACAAATTTTTTCTCCATAACCTCATTTTTTTGATAAAATCCATTTCAGCGACCCCATACCCATCTTCAAAAAATCCCAAAAAATTTTCGAAATTCTTTTAGATCAGAAGCTTTAATATTCCGCTTCAAGAGTTGCATAATTTTTTTAGTGAAACGCCCTACAGCCGAAAGATGTGCGCACAATCTGCTAGACCGAGATTTTAAATGAGTTTTCATTGTGTTGTGCTAACCATGAACTTGGTCATCTTCCAGGCATATGAGATGTATGCTAATATATCACATGGTTATCTAAAGATTAACAGCATTAAGAACGTTTTCCATATAAGATAGCGAATAGTTTAGCTGAGACTTAAGCCGTCTTAATATTGAATTTAGCTCTTGGTTGTTATCCCAAAAAAAGTGTTTTTTCATATAACAAAGTAGTTTGAAATAACAAATTGAAATAAAATGTAACAAGCAAAGTGTTTACTACATAAAGACAACAAATAAATATGAACAAATGTGTTTGATTTCAGAGCTAAGGTATTTAAAAGTAAGTAGTATTAGAAAAATGATAAATTCTTTCGAAACAATTGCAAATAAATTAAAAAAATTAAGGATTTTCCTCAGGTGATTGGGTAACCCTGTATGAAATTAATGTAACCTGGCAACTCTACCATGTTTGTACAGTCAGCGCCATCTATTGTTTACATGATTCTCGTTTATCAACATACGACAATCTTGTAAACAATAGATGGCGCTGACTGTACAAACATGGTAGAGTTGCCAGGTTGCAATAATTTTACTTACTTTTCGTAGGAATTAAAAATGTTGGCCTTAATAATAATAAGGAAACAAATAAAAAAAAATATGAAAAAAATATAAAAAAATATAAAAAAATATGAAAAAAATATAAAAAATAAATATTAAATAAAAAAATAAAAAGAAAAAAAACAAAAATAACGTAATATTTGCTTTCACTACCGCAAAAACATTTAACTAAAGTTTTCACATTTTTAAACAAAGTTAAATGAAAATGCGATTCTCTTTCAACATTTTAATCACTACTAAATGACCTAAAAAATTGTAACCTATAAATTTCCAAAAAATTAATTTTTGGTAAATGATGTACATTTCTACTGTATAGGTGAGGATAAGAAAAATTTGGTGATATGTAGTATTGTATTGTATGTAGAAACTTGTATTGTATTGCTAAAACTTTTAAAGGAAAATATTAGGTTATGTCTAAACAGAAAAAATTTGGCTGGTATGGTTGCAAAGAGTTTAGATACAATGCAATCCTCTTTAGTTCTGTACCAGAAGCAATTTTACCATATATAATTCATATTTCTTTCAGAACTTAAAAATATAAAACTAATATATTAACTGTATCTATTATTTTCCCATAAATTATGCTTTTAATAGGATTGGAAAGTAAGCAATATTAAGCTAGTAAATATCTATTTAATTTGCTTGTAAAGAAAAATGTTCTAACTATAGTTTAATAGTAATACGTCTTTAAACGTTGCCATTATTCAAAACATCCAAAAGCCGAAAGAGTTTTAATTTAACCTATATATCAGGCCTGTTCTGGAAATCACAAATCACAAAAGTGATTTGAAATCACAAAAATGGTGTTCTGCACACCAAACTTTTTGAAATTTTGTGATTTCAAACCGGTCACCTAAGCACCTATCGATTTCAAATCACATGCTTATTTTTACGAGTACCTTTATGGGAATTTAAAAATAAATTGCTTCATTTATTAACAACATGTGTTATTTCTTAATTTATGTAGTAAAATTACACATTTAGCGCAATAAATTCTCTAAAATTAACAATTTTTTGAGACACTACTTTTTGTGTATCTGTTTTGTGAATTTGTTTGTGATTTGTTAATGAAGTGCTTATGATTTGATTTTGCTTGATGTCATCAGCTGATTTAGTTTTCGAAGATTTAATCAATGCTTTTTTATGCGTTGTTGTTTAATTGTGTCCTTCGCAAATTTTCCAGTGCAAAAAATATAGCACCCGGCGTTTTATTTAAATTTTTCTTTCTTTTTCAACTTAAAAACGTAAAATTTCAACTCACTTGAATAATCCTTATTAAATTACAACTAAATAAGTAAAAAAATCAGCTGTTTTGTTGTGATTTCGAATAATAAAAATCACACCGAAAAAGACAAAATCGTGTGATTTACAGAACAGGAAAAAAACACACGTGTGATTTCAAAACGGCATGTGATATGAAACAACGTGATTTACAGAACAGGCCTGTATGTTTTGGTTTTTTTGTTGCATTAAATCAATAAATTAAATATAAAATCAATAAAATAAAACAATGAAATCAAAATGATCTTTGGTTTTACATTTCTATGTAAAAAGTTTTTATTTTTTTAGGTTTCTTAATATTTGTTTTTTCTTTGTTTGTAAAAAACTTCTGAATTTCAGAATTTTTTACAAAACATCACTTATCTCCTCCTTCTGTACAGCCCCATTTTTCTTCTATCGTCTCAAAAAAACAAAAGTGTCAAGTTGTGGCAGAACACACAGGAGTTTTTCGACTATATAAAAACAAATTTATTGACAAGGTTGTAATTTACAAAGTCAAGTAGTTGTCGGGGAATTCGAAGGTGACATCACGGCCGGTAAGTTTCTTGTAGACCGAGGTGAAGGTGTCAACCTGAAAGATAATAAAGAAAATTAAAAATAACATTAGTAAAATGCCAAAATTATAAAAAATTCGTATAAAAACTAAAATTACAATAACTTTAAAGTGTGTATTAATAAAATATCATCTAATAAAATGAAAATTTTCTTGGTAACATTAAAGAAAACTATAAATCATTTCAAAAGTTTTTTATTCTACCGTTTTGTAAGGAAGTCCCATGAAGCTTAAGGTATTAAAAACATCGCGTATGGGAGGCAAATAAACGGTATTGTAGTAAGGTACCATAAGGATATAATAGAGGGTGTATAATAAACATATGACTTTTTAAAATCAAATTGTTTTTAATTTGTAGAACTCTTAGTGAAGTTTTTCGTGTCAACTTTTAAAATTAAAATCTTCAGATCTCAATGATCTTTGAAAATTATTGCAAATTTTAATAGTTTATTAATCTACCGTCTTTATAGGAAGTCCCGTAACGTTTAGAGGTGAAAACAACACGTACGGGAGGCAAATAAACGGCATTTGGGTTTTTGACCAATTTCAATATAAAATTTAAGTTAAAACGAATGTAAACAACAAATGGAATATGTTTAAGTCTTTTGTGTAATTCGATTAAACAATAACGAGTTGTTGTTTAAATTTATGTTCGTTCTTTTTGACAATCATTGATTTGAGTTGTAACAATCAACAAAAAACACAAGAACGTGAGAAAAAATACTATAAAATCGTAATCATTTTCCTAATTTATTAAAAACAAAAAAAAAGTTGTGAATTGTGTCAAGTATGAAACTATACAAAAGTAAAAGTATGCGCAAGTGTAAGCAACAAATGGAATATGTTTAATTTTTTAAGAGTTTCAAATAAACAATAACGAGTTGTTGCTTGAATTAATGTTCGTTCTGTTTGACAATCATTGATTTGAGCAAAAACAATCAACAAATAACACAAGAACGTTGGTAAAAGGAATAAGAATGACCAGAAATTGTACTACATTTATAAATTTGAATTTGTAGCAAAACTTTTCGATTGTGAAAAAATTTTAGAAATTCCACAACATATTTAAAAAGGAAAAGTTTTACTTGGTTGTTTTTGTGTGTCCTTTTTGACGATCACTGAGGCTAGGGGCCATGAATACAGCAATTAACACAAGGACGAATTAAATTATGACCAAATATTAATAAATAAATCAAAATTACAGCATTGAGAAAAAGTGTCACCGACAGATCTTTTTTGTAGGTAATAGGTTAAGAACATGTATCAGCATAAAATATAAACCTATACATATAGTGCTAACACCACACGGCGAACGCTTGTATCCAATGTGAGTTTAATGTAAAATTTGTTAGCAAATCGTAGTCGACTTTAATGAACTTTAGAACTGGCAGAACTTGGTTAATTTAAAAAATTTCTATCTTGCTAATTATTTCAAATATACATATAAGTTAAATCTCATTCCTCTTTTGTATTTTTGCTATTTAATGTAACCAAAGAATCGAAATGTCCAAAGGGCGTGTAATAACCATTTGGAACAATAACGAGTCCTTGGTATTTAATGTTTGTCCTTTTTGACAATCACTGATTTTGAATTATTACAATCAGCAAAAAACACAAGGACATTATAATAATATAATTTACAAATGAATAAATAACTTAATAAAGAATGAATAAATAAATATAAATTGTTTAAATCGAGAAGAGTTAGTAAAGTAATTCCAATATTTAAACAATTAACGATGTAACAAACTTACAAATTAAAAATCAAATTATTATTTGTTCTATTTGAATCAACAAATGTTCGACATTTTATTGAAATATGTTTATATTGAGATGCCATATATATGTATATACAAATGAAACACAGCATATTGACATAATATTTGGGGGAATATCGAGGGAATTTAGAGCAGAAAACGATCTCCCTGAAAACTTATTTTCCCTTGCATTAAAAGATTGGGAATGAGCAATCTTCTCACAATAACAGGCGTGCATAGGAGTGGGTAAGATGTGGTCCACAGTCCGGCCTCTCTCCAGAGAGGAGAGGCGAAGCAAAGTGTTGTTCGCAAACTTCACAACCTTCCAGTCTCACAGACATATCACAACCCTACACCCCTTCTGAAGTCTAAGAGGCTATCAATGCTGCCAAACCATCCAGGGCGATTGGACCAGACGGCATATCCATGCTGTTGCTAAAACACCTATGCGAGCGGGGAATCCAGTGCCTGATAATGGTTTTCAACCTGTCTATGAGTAGCCTAATAGGGTTAGCCTGTAAATAGGGTAGAGTCAACCCTGTACCCAAATTAGGGAAGGACCCGACAGAGGGATAATTCGCAAAATGCATAACGACTCTAATACATCAACTGCTATAACCACTAAGATATCACAGGGCTTGAATCAGCAGAGGCCTTGGCAATCAAAGGCCCGTAGGGTTAAACAAAAAGTAACACAGGACGGCGTTCTGGCGGTTCGAGGGTTCTATTATGACGACGAAACAAAATATCAATGATAAATTGAGTGAATGGATATCTCGGAGAATTGCACAATTTCTTCACTGGACGAAACCTAATACTGTCACCATCGTAATCGTCATTCTTCACCACTTGGACGAAGGAGGTAAGCCTAAATGAACGCGTCGTATTAGATGACGTCCAAATTCCGACTACGAAACAACCAAAAATTTTGGGGTCACCTTTGAAGGCCTGTTTACCTCCTCAACTCACACCACTGCAATTACGTACAAACTGCGAAGTAGGACCAAGTTCCTCACAGCGCTAGCCGCAGCAATTGGGGAATGGACAAAGAAACCCCGTTGGCTACTGATTAACTGTGCTGCTGCAGTGTGGTCTCCAGTGATACCCAGTGGAGAAATATCCAAAGCTGCCAAAGTACCACCCAAGGACTTGTTACTTTTGCTGCTTGCAGAAAACCTCTGAACAACATCTACATGAGAAAATGAAGGTACTTCCTGTTAAGGAACATAATGTGGTGTTGACTAAACAGGTCGTCATGGGATGTCATCGGAGGAGTCATCCCTCCCTAAGGACTTGTAGCTGTTGCTGCATGCAGATAATCTCTGAACACCATCTACATGAGAAAATGAAGGTACTCCCAGTTAAGTAACATAACGTCATGTTGACCAAACAGGTCGACCTGGGTTGTCATCGAAGGAGTCATCCCAACTTTAACATCACACAGTTAGGATGCTTCCCCGAGGCTTGTCAGAAGGGACCTTCGAGTATACGAGAACTATGTGCAGAATCCCTTGGACCGCATCTTGTATGCTGCAGCTTTGAACGGTATTCATAGAGACGCCATAAATCAGCGGAAGTAGCACAATTTTTATGGTTGGATATCAATGAAGAACTCCCGGATTAAAATTCGTAAATTTGAATATGTCAAACATACTAATGATGATTTCTGTCCATCTCAGTCGATGAACTATTACAAATAAAACTAAAATAACAAACCTTTGAATATTCAAAAAATTAACTGCATTTCTGACTTTTCCATACCAAATCAAACCAAATTCATTTCATTGCTCTCACGCAATGCCTAAGGTCCAAGCCTATAGCCCATGTAAATGTTAGGTTTGTTTCTAAGATGCTCAGCTCATATTTTTGAAATAGTATCACAACAATCAAACCTTAATTGCATGTTAACAAAGGGTGCAACAAAGTATTAGTATTACCAGTAACGTAACTTTACTTATAATTTACGTACTGTCATACCAAATCTATTTGCTCCGACGCAATGCCCAGGTCCAACCCCATAGTCATGTAAATGTTAACAGCTCTCAATTCTAAAATAGTATTAAAACAATCAAAACTGAACTATGCAACATAGTATTATGGTTACTGCTTTCAGACAAATTTGCAGTAACAACCCCCGTTACAGTAACGGTCTACGCCATAGCTTATCACATTTGACATATAGGTACAGCAACAGTGACAGCCATGCCAAGGTTACTCCAGAATTACATAAATTCTTAAACAATTGTTTGCATTTTAATACCATGCCCCCAAATATTCTATCTTTGTAAACCCTCCACTTATTCTCAATAGTATTCTGTACTAGGTACATTTCTTAACATTTAATTACAAATACTTAATTATACTTTCTTTCATCATTGCATACTCACTTTGTGTTCAATGGTGGTTTGTTGGTTCTTGTCCAAATGCACCTTAATCAATTGGGAGCCATCCAACTTGACGCGGATACGCTTGCCGACGATTTCAGCAGGGAAGACCAAATCGTCCAAGATGGCATCGTAGACGGAGGTCAAGGTACGGGAGCGTGGACGCTTTTGTTTCAATGGATTTCTGGCCTTGCGGGTGGGCTTGGGCAAGATTTTACGTTCGCCAATGACAACGACATGCTTGCCAGAGAATTTCTTCTCCAATTCACGAACCAAAATGATTTGGATCTTTTGGAACACCTTTTGTTGGGGAATGGGAACATAGATGATGACAGCCTAAGAAAACAAAAAAAAAAGGATAACAGTTAATAAACACACAACCATTACAACAATGGAGGACAGAAGTAACACACCAACCTTCTTGTTGCCAAATTCAATTTCACGGGCACGGGTGATGTGCAAATCCCTCAAATAGGGCTTGAGGTCGCTGTTGGCCTCGAGCTCGACAAGAGCTTGGGCGATGGATTTCTCAAAATCATCGGGTTCAGCGCCACCGGGCTTGATAATCTTGGAGCCAATCATCTATAACAGGGTGGATGGATAGAGAGAGAAGAACAAAAACACGATTCATTAATTATCTCTCGCAGACACTTCATTCATTTATAAATTATAAAGAAAACATATGGCATCATGTCAAATTTCACTTGTGCCACTACAACATTTCTTGTTTTCACATATTGTTCGGCTTTTTTTGTGTTCCGTCGTCAATCCGGTTTTTTTTTTGTCACTCTCATTGGCAATCGTTTAACATCTTCATTGTTTGCCATCGCTTTTCATAGCTCTATTCACATAACGTTTATATTTTTGTGTGAATTTTCACATTTTATTTACATTTTGACAATTTTCTTTAGATATTTCACATATTTTCGTAAATTTTCACAAGCTTATCAAAAAAATACACCAACCTTGGTCAATTATTTTGACAGAAAAGGAAGTAAAACAGAACCACTGAACAGTAATTTCCTTCGTTCACTCGCCGCTTTTACTCGTTGCATGTGTCAAACAACGATCTGAAGTTGGCTGCAGTTGTGCGTAGGGGTGTGTTTTACTCGTTGTTGGCGATTGGCATTGCCATCTGCGATATTTTTAAATGTAAGGTTGAAGGAAATTCGAGAAAAATGTATTGATTGGTTAGCTGATTATTTGCAGTCATGGGCATATAAATGGTATTTCTGTTTTTTTTTTCAGTTTAACAAATTTGTTAAATAACAGTTGTTTGCAATATCTGCATATGTTTGTACATAAGCAATGTTTGTAATTATTTATAAATTAAAACTAACGACGCAGAATAATTGGTATATAATAAGGATGACATTGCAGTTGACACAAGATGTATAATAATAATTGATACATCTAGAGTTGACCGAACGAATTTGAGAAGAAAAAATGCCACCCTCTCCCAAACATCCAAAAAAGCTTGAAAACTATGCCGGTGTCCTATTATAAACTCTTATTTGTGGTTAAATTAAAAACTTTGCATGTTCGTTCTACTGGATCTTATTTTATTTGTTGACGCAAACATCGGTTGAATATTTTAATTTCATTATTGGTTTAACGTTTAAAAAAGGAGTGATTTAAAATAAATTATTTTAAAAAAATTATATTTTACAAAACGCAAAACCAAATAATAATTGATTTATTTCTAAATTTGTTAATAATAATTTTTTTTAACCAAATTTGAAAATATCATATTCAAAAAAAAATATTTTGTCCAAATTTAAAATATTTTTTTAGTTAAAAATATTCAAAAAGTTTTTAATTTATGTGGTGAATTTTGGACGTTTCTCTTGGCAATTCGATTAACTCTTTATAACACGACGATGATATTATTTATCCAAACTCCTATTAATTTATAAAGTCAAAAATAACAGAAAATGATATAAAAAATTTAACGATGCAAAAAATATTCAGTAGTACTTATTTTTTATTACAATTTTTTTTTAAATATAAAAATATGGAATCTGGTCATGATTTAGAATTAAAATAGAAAGATATCAATTAGTGTAGGTTTTCGATTTGGCTTTTGAACCACCAAATAATATATGTTAAAAAATAAAAAACAAAACATTCCATGACTCTCTTTTTAAAATTTGTTTTTATTTATATATTTCAACAACATTGTAAATGTTGTATTTTATTCAATTTTTTTTTCCAAATGTATACTTTAATTCGTTATAACAACATTTAAAAATACCATAACGAGAAGAATCACTTTCTTTTAAATATAAAATAACACAAAATTTTTTTTACATATATTTTTTGAAAAATATTTTTAAAGCTAGTTATTAGATCTGTTAATATGCGAAATTTTTATCTAGCTCTACAAAACAAACTCAAATGCGGACACTTGGCTCATAAGACGAAATTCACCGATACTAAAATATAAAAAGTGCATATTTCTTAAATATTCGATTTAATACCAAAGAGAATATTTATGAGAAAAAGAGGAAATGCCTCTGATTTCTTGTTATAAATTCGGCGAGTAAAAAATAATGAGCGAGTAAATAATAAAATTGATTGTGTTGCCTTACAATTACAAACCAGTTAAAAGTTTGCGATAATTTTTTGCATCAAAATAACAATGATATGATGTGAAAAACGTAAAATTATTTCAAAACAAATATATTTTGTTCTTACAATAAATTAAACAATGAAACAACAGCAAAATAGCTTATAATAACACCGATGTGGCAACTTTGATTTGTTGGCCTTAAAAACTACTCGTTTGTACTCGCTATGTATAAATAGGTTGCCAGATCTTGCAATTTTGTCAAATGTGCTAATGTGCCGGCAATGTACTGACGTGGACAGTGATGCCAATATAATTATTTGTCTGCTAATGCTGATTTTGGCGGATGAGTAAATCTGCAAATTCAATGTGTTTTCAATTATCTTACAATAATTTGATAGTAAAAACATTTTGTGGTGCACACGATTATCGGATGTCTGGCAATATTGTTGTTTTGCAATGTAATGGCAAAAATTTAAAGTGCTCACGGTTTTTGGACATTTTCTGAACATTTTTGGGAAATATTGTAAGATCTGGCAACCGTCTGTGCGTAGCTTAATAGCCTTTTTACACCAAAAAAGCATTCCGCATCTTGAGCTAAAGATGCGGAATGCTAAAAAGTGGTTTTACACCGCAGTTTCGCATATTGTCAGCTGTTGTCTACCTCACACATTTTTCCATTTGCCTTGTAAAACTGCTATATTTTCCTGCCACAAACCTATTAACATTGTTCCGGAGGCAGTATTCCACGAAGAGCGAATAGTTTTAACTAATTGGAATAACCATTTATTAATATTTTGGCAAAAATGTAAATTTTTTGTCCGTCCATGTTGTTTGGCATTTTTGTAAACAAACACCGAAAATAGTGGTTGCCGGATCAACATTACTGAGAAAAATCGCTTAAATTCCAATTTTCAGAGTACAACTCAGTGTATTTTTCCGCATCTTTCATGGATGCGAAAATATGTTAACATATTTCCAACAACAAAATACATGTAAAAATTTTAGCATTTTGGCCGCATCCATCAAAGATGCGGATTAACGCGGAAATATGTTAAATGCGTTCCGGTGTAAAAAGGCTATAAGTTGAAATGAATTGTTCCCCCATGATTATGTATGTAGGTTTTGTTAATATTACATCGATTTTTAAAACTGTTTTTAATTGTTATTAAAAAAAGTTAATATGTTTTTCAAAATTCGAAAAAAAAAATATTTTAATTCAAAATTTTTTTTATTATATTTTCTATTTTAGAGCAATAAATAACTCATATAAATATAATAAATACTCATATAGTTAAAACTAATTCTTTCTACATACAATTATAGATACATACAAATTTATACTATTTATATAATTATTTTTATTTATATTATTATTTATGTATTTATATTTATTTATATGTGACCTGGACAGGGAAAAGGGGGGCTTATGTGTCAAAAAATCATCTTTAACTTTTTTTTACAAAAAAGTCATTATTTGTCAAAAAGTTTATTAAAATTGAAGCTAAAGAAGAGAACTTCTGTATAAACAAATATGATTGAAATCGCTTGAAACTTCAAGGTGACAATCGGACAAAAAAATTAAAAACATCGGATTTGCTTGAAACTGTCAGCCATATTTAATCCGCCATTTTAAATTTAAAAAAATCTTATACTAGATTCGTAGTCAGCGACCCGGAAAACCCCTGAGTTGTAAGTTTTAAGCACATCCGAAAAGTTTTTAATTTTTTCCCAAAACCCCCGAGTAAGAAGTTTGAAGCCATTAAAGCGTGAAGAAGTCCCAATATTAGCTTGTTAACTTTAATAGCCTTTTTACACCGGAACGCATTAAACATATTTTCTCATTATTCCGCATCTTTGAGAGATGCGACCCAAATGCTAAAATTTTTACTTGTTGTTGGAAACAGCGTTTGAAAAAAACTCACAAATGTGCACAAAATGTATGCAAAACTCTTTTCATGAGAGTGTTTGAGAGGTAAATGTGACACAAACTCTGTACCGTTGAGCATGTTAACATGCAAACACATCTCGCTAAGTGTCGGAAAACGATGTTGCTCTTTTTTCTGACTCCCGTCGTGTGTGCGATAAAGATGACACAACTCATATGTGCACTGAGAAACGAAAATACCCAAACACGGAGTAACACATGAATATTCATATAGAGAAAAAAAGACATACATACATATATTTACACATATACAGCTATATTTCTTCTTCTTCTCTACCAATCTTTTAGTGTCGCTCGTTTATGTGTGCACACCATCTTTGAGTGCTCAGGAAAAAATTGTACAAAAGAGTTTTGTTATGTGTTGACTCTGTGTGCGGAGCATCTTCGATCATTAAACTCTTGTGTTTTGAGTTCGCCTGCGCTCATTACCGACGTTTAAAATGTGTTGAGCAGAGTGTTTTGGAGTCTTTTCAATCCCTGGTTGGAAAGATGTTAACATATTTTCGCATCCATGAAAGATGCGGAAAAAATGTGTGAGCCAGACAACAGCAGAAAATATGCGAAACTGCAGTGTAATACCACTTTTAAGATTTTCGCATTTTCAGCTCAAAATGTGAAATGCTTTTTTGATACAAAAAAGCTATAACTTAACGTATGTTGATCCGGCAACCACCAATTTCGTTGTTTGTTTACATTTAACCAAAAAAATGCCAAACAAAATGGACGGACAAAAAATTTAAATTTTTTGCCAAAATATTAATAAATGATTATTCCATATTAGCATTCACTCTTCGTAGTCAATTACCTCCGAAGTAATGTTAATAGATTTGTGGCACAAACAAATATTGGTGGATTACAAAGAGAATGGAAAAACGTGTGAGTTAAGCAACAGTTGTCACTTCAAAAACCAATATGTAATTCAGCATGTCTATCAAAATGAGCGTGTACATTTGGTTTAACTTTTTGTAAAAAAAAAACATATATTAGGCAAGTTCCGGTACACCGTTCACGTTGACTGCTGGTGAAAAATTAAAGTTCGACAAATACGTCTGTGTGTAAAGGGGAAGGCAGATGTTTCCACGGATTTTTTGTATCCCAGGCAAGTCTGCCAGTGTAAAGGGCTCTTTACAATGTAATAGCCTTTTTACACCGGAACGCATTTAACATATTTCCGCGTTAATCCGCATCTTTGATGGATGCGGCCAAAATGCTAAAATTTTTACATGTATTTTGTTGTTGGAAAGATGTTAACATATTTTCGCAGCCATGAAAGATGCGGAAAAATACACTGAGTTGTACTCTGAAAATTGGAATTTAAGCGATTTTTCTCAGTAATGTTGATCCGGCAACCACCATTTTCGTCGTTTGTTTACATTTATCGGAAAAAATGCCAAACAACATGGACGGACAAAAAATTTACATTTTTGCAAAAATATTAATAAATAGTTATTCCAATTAGTTAAAACTATTCGCGCTTTGTGGAATACAACCTCCGTAACAATGTTAATAGGTTTGTGGCAGGAAAATATTGCAGTTTTACAAGGCAAATGGAAAAATGTGTGAGCTAGACAACAGCTGACAATATGCGAAACTGCGGTGTAAAACCACTTTTTAGCATTCCGCATCTTCAGCTCAAGATGCGGAATGCTTTTTTTGGTGTAAAAAGGCTATAATAGCAATGCTTTTTCTGATAACGTTGCCATACAACAATTTTAAGTTCACGGTTATTAGATATTTTTTGAACATTTTTCAGGCAATATTGTGAGATCTGGCAATCTGTGCGTAGCTAAAAAAGCAAACCGTGGCGAAATGTAGTGTACTTACGCCCTTAAGTAACACACTCGTAGATCGGTACTGAACCAAAGAAAGTAAATTATACAAGAAGTCAAATAAGACTCCGGCGAAATGTAGTGTACTTACGCCCTTAAGTAACACTCTAGTAGATCGGTACTGAACTGATAGCACGGTATAAAAATCGATGGAAATAAAAAGGATATGCACTATTTTTTGACTCGACAGCCAAAAAGATAAATGTAACATTTAATCTGCATTAAAATTTCATAATTTGTTTTTTTAATTTTTACATATTCACATCTACCAACATACGCTCTTCTTCTTCCAATCTGCGCTCTTCTTCTACCAACCTACTGTAGTGTTATTTAATGATCAAAACAAACAGTTAATGTACTTCTTGTACAATTTACTTTCTTTGACTGAACTGATAGCACGGTATAAAAAACGATGGAAATAAAAAGGATATCCACCATTTTTTGATTTAATCAGCATTAAAATGTCATATTTTTTCCCTTAATTTTTGAATATTTACATCTTCTAACATACGCTCTTCTTTTACCAACCTACCGTAGTGCTATTTAATGATCAAAACAAACAGTTAATATACTTCTTCTATAATTAACGTTCTTTGGAAAAATAATGGCTCAATCAGTCTTGACTAAACTTAACAAAATTTAACAGAAGAGACCAGCTGGTTTAATCTACTTCATATATTTTGTATGAAAGTAGTTATTAACCACTTAACATAACATAACAAAATTTTGGAACCTGCAGAAAACAGATGTTTCTTAAGTTTAAAAGAGTTGAAAATGAACAATGAAAAGTTAATTTCTCTGGTGCAAAATTATACTCGTTTGTACTATAAGACACCGGCATCTTTATTTTTAAGTTAAGTCAAAACTAATTGTGACGTATATTAAAATGAATTATATATAGTTTTTTTAATATTTATTAACAATTAAAAAAATTAATATATAAAAAAAATTATATGTAATTATTTCAAATTTCGGAAAACTTTTTATTTTTATTTAATCTTTTATTTTCAGTAATAAAGCAATAATTAACATATACTGAAAAAGCTAAAACTAACATTTACAAATTAAATATGGATAAAATTCCTCTTGCTCTTAATTAAAATTAAACAAATTTATATTTTTTACTTTAGCAAAGCATCGTGACAGATGGAGAGAATTCGTTATAGCCCTAGGATCACATTGAACGTTTTATCAAACTGGTTATTTAAGCTAATTGATTAAATAAAGGGGAACAAATTTATATTATCTATATTATAAATATTTATTTATATATACAAATTTTCTTAAAATTCAAATTGTACAAATAAACTAAAAACATTCTGAAAAAAAAACAATGAAAATCTTTAATCTCGTCGATTTTGTCGACTTTTGAAATACATCAAAATTATAAACTATCAAAAAATATATTTTATATCTTAATTTTATATAATATCGTATAGATATAGATATCGTATAAAATAGGTCATAGGCCGAGAATTTAAACTTTTAATTAAAAAAAACTGCTTTCAATAGAAATTAGTACTTTGAAATTCATAGCAAATTTTGGTTTTAAACTTAATTAATATTTTGTATTTTAAACTTTATTAAAATCATTATTTTAAGTACTAATTTCTAATTTTTTAATAAATAGCAGTCTTTCCTATTTAGAACAGCAAAACTTGTTAAAAACGTTATAAATTGCCTTTTTTTGTTACACTCTCACTTCGAACATATTAAATAAGTCATTTGCTCCGGTAAACAGACAACATGAAAACTATGAGAAAATATTAAAAAAGTAAAAGTTGGATTTTTTGACATATAATATTTCTCTGACACCCTCTTGCAGATCTGGCAAAACAAACATGATTGTATAAATACGTAGGTTTTATGTAATATATTATTTTGTGCAGACTTATTAGCTTTTTTATCTTTAACAAATTTTCGAATGTGGCGCCGTATATAGATTTGGCAAGATTAGATACCTTCAAATGTAACGGTTTTTATAGTTCATTTTTCATTTATTGCATTTTATTTATTAAGTATTGCCACTCTGAGTCTTTTTCACTTCCACTTCATCATTTAGCACTTTTAACACAGTTTCCTACAGTCTTGGCAACTCTGATATCCAGCTAGTGTTGCATTTCATTCTTTCACTCGTTACTTCAGTTTTGGCGCAGAGTCTGGGAACAATACATAGTGTGAAAAATATTTAAATCAGTGTAAAATTCAGTTAAAAGTGTTATTAATAGTGAAAAAACAATTAAAACAAGTGTGAAGACTATAGACTACAGTGTTAAGTGAAGTATAAAGACAATATTTAGGTGGGAACACTCAAACGGGCCAGGCATAACATAATTAAAAAATCCAAATACATCTTCGTGAATAAAGGTAGGTGAAAAAGTTTTGTGAACTGATGTGCCTTATACTTAACAGTTATTTGTAATTATTTCTTTAATACTTGCAGGTAAGCGAATGTAATAATGTTCAGCAACGTAGGAATGGTTCCAAACACAACAAGAAGTTACCTTAAAAAAGTTTGCCAAAATTTCACAACAGCATGAATGTGCGTGCCTGTGTGCATCGAAACAACAGTTAATCTTGTTGTTCGTTATTAGAATAAATGAATTGGAAGTGTCATACACATGTATAAGCGTTAAAAGGCCAAAATGTGTTAACGGATTAATCTTCCGGAAGTGTCATCAATAAAAAATGCGTTAGAAAGCCGACAACCGTCCACCTGCAAAAAATTTTCTGATTGGAAGTACATTTCTTTTTAAGGGAAATTAAACCACAATCCTTAACACTTCATAAAACAAAAAAAGTACTTGCCGAATGGATTGTAAACATATAAGATATATGGCCTGTGTCCGACATATTCGTTCGGATTTGGTCAAAGGCTATATATCATTGGCAAACATTTTAGAAGAGATATCTACAAGCTGCTCCTTTTTAAAATTAATTGAAATGAAGGAAAGTATTTCAAAAATATTTACCAACGTCATTATTCACTATTTTTTTGAAACCGGCAGAACCAGTGTCATGGACGCGTTCAAAGGCCAAGATGTGTTAACGGATTTATTTTCCGGAAGTGTCATCGATACCGGACCGGCCGTGGCATAGTGGTTAGAACACGCGACTACCATGCGGGAGATCGCAGGTTCAAACCTGGCTCCAGTCTTCATAAAAAAAAAAATAAAAATTGTTCTTCCATTGTCGGCTCCCCTCGAATGTTGTTGACAGCAACTTCGCATTATTAATCGTCGATTCAATCGGCGTGTCTAGCAAGAGCTTCTCAAACAGCGCCGTTCGCATTCGTCGATAAACCAGTAGGTGCCGTTAGTTGTGAATCTAAATAGAAAGCGTGTTTATTTACAACAACGCGAGAAGCTATCCCATAACTCATTCATGGGATGCAAAGGGAAATTAAGTTTTTTTTAAGTCATCGATATTAAATGTGTTAGAATACTGGACTACTGTCCACATGCAAGAAATTTTCTGATTGAAAGTATTTTTTAAGGGAAATCAAACCACAATGGTTAACATTTTATAAAACAGAAAATGTACTTGCCGAATGGATTGTAAAGATATAAGATATTATATGGCCTCTGTCCGACATATTTGCTCGAATTTGGTCTAAAGCTATATCATTGGCAAACATTTTAGAAGAGGAAAAGAAAAATTAATTGAAATGAATGAGTGTTTCAAAAATATGTACCAACGTCATTATGTACATTATTTAATATTTTTTTTTTGTAACCTGCAGAACCAGTGAAGACCTATTTTAACTTTTTTCTACCAATGACAGTCGCTGAGATAAATATACATACATATATATAAATAACATATATCTAACAAAATGTTATGTTTATAAAAATGGTAAGGTATATGCATATATGCACAATATTTCTATTACTGTGAAGTAATATCTTAGAAAATTCTACTTTTTCAATACTGAACTAATTTTGAGAATTAATTTTAAATGCAAAAGAAGAAATTGGAAAATATTGATATTGTTATTTTTATAACAACCAAATGATTGGACGATTTACTTTGTAGGAAATATAACTAGTTGGGAATAAGTTTCCCAAATAAACATTGGAGATGACCTAGGCTTGATTGCAATTGACTCTTTATTACTTGGTCCGAAATAATATTATAAAAAAAAGCTGTGATTACCAAGAATGTTTAGTTTTTAAACTTTTAGTAACATTTAGACACAACAGAACATGATTTCAGCTTAGAATATCCACTAGAAGACAACGACAGGTGTGACCTTAGGAATTTGTGCTTTCACAAAATTATGACTCAGGTTAAATTCTGTAAAATTTTCCGGTGAAAGTCCACAATTATTGTGATGTAGGCAATTGTTTATATGTGTTTAGTACTTACTCTTCGCAAAAAACTTATATTTCTTAATAAAAAACTATTTAGAAAAAAAGACGGGTGTGACACCATTTTACGACGGGTGAGATATAGTAAAATTAACTCCAAAAGTATGAAGAAATTAAAATTTTTATAGTGTTAATATATTATATAACATACATAAAGGTAAACATACGTGTATTTTCACAGAAAGGTCCAGCTGGTTTGTATTAATAAAGACAAATACTTCAATTTTATTAAATTAAAATGTTCAAAGCTTATCCCTTTTTCATTTATGATTAAACGGACAGTAAAATTGCATTAATAATCTGGTCACCTCATTTAATTTTTAATTACATATTTACTGATGATACAAGTGCACTTTTATTATAAAATATTTGTTACAAAAGTAAATAACTTCAATAATATTAAAAATTGATCAGTAGGCTGCAAAATTTTGATTTTCTTTTATTGACGTTCTATTGTAACATTTGTGATCAACAATTTTTGTATATAAACCTTATAATATTCCCTAATTTTGCAAATAAAAAAATTTATGTCACATCACACAACGTCTCGTCACGTTTGACAAAATAGGTTGTAAAAAGAAATTAAAAAAAGTTTTTGAAGTTTGGCAAATTGTAAAAAAAATTTATAATAATCCAAACATTTTAAAAAGTTTTTGGTTTTACCAAAATTACGACTCAATTAGACTAGTTTGTGTTTTTGTGAAAGAAGAAAAAAAATTACTTCTATTTTTGTCACGTAACGTCAACCTCTTTATTTGCTAATATTTTAGATAAAGAAGTAATAAAAAAATCTATTTGTTCATTGTATCTTATCTCATTGAAACGTACGACCTGTCACGAATGTGACAATGGAATTGCCCATATGTTGTTAGACAAATACCTACTACTTATTGTGTTCAAAGCTACTATATATGCCGAGATATGCTGTTGTTAGCGAATGTTGCATAACTTATTATAAAACATAAGAGAATTTGTGCGGTTAGTTTAGAAAAACTATTGTTTTTTAAAAAACTGCATAAGTTCACATATGAAGTTATTGATGGAAAATTATTACAAAATGTTTTTATATGTTGTTAAATATGAAAAAATTTACTCTATTTATATACTTGGTATGTTACTTAAATTAATAAAGTGCTTATTTTAGCTGGTCTTCTACATGGATAACGATGTCCTGACATCAATTGTGTAACAAATTCTGTATTATTAAATTCGACCAATAGGAGCATCTTCGAACTCTCGAATGTAGCATAAACTCTCAAGTGATAAAAGAACGTTTTGTTAATACCTACATAGTACATTACTAGCTTTGCCATTCAAATTAAAAAAAAAAAAATAATACATATCTTGATTTATTTTAAAAAGAATATAAAATATGTTAAATACGAAGAAGTTGATTCCGTTTATATACCTAATATGTTATTAATAATGATATAGTGCTTAATTTAAAGAAGGTCGTCTCATATATCGGTTACAATGTCCTGACATCAATTGTGTTATTAAGTTCGACCAAACGGAGCACCTTCGAACAGTCGAATGTATTAGAAACTCTCAGGTGTTAAGTGAACATTTTACTAAAACGTACATAGTACCTTAAAAATGCTTTTATGGCTCTTACAGCTAAAAATTTGCCGCCAAATTATAAAAAAAATTAACATCGGTGATTGATTTTAAAAAGAACCTAATGTATTATTAGTGGAATGTGAAACCATAATTTTGTAGTTACTGACACCATCTGTAAGCCACATATAAAAAAATATTGCAATTTGTGGGAGCGCTTTTTGCTTTTGAGTGCGATAGTAAGCGTCTATTGTTAGACTAATTCAAACGGAATCATCTGTGAAACGGCGAGTGCTGTCACTGCTAATGTATTTTTTCCTCATGTTTTGAACAATGTTTGCTTTCCTGCTTTAGATAATCTAAAAAACAATCGTTGCAAACAAAAAAAACGCAAACTATCGTCACAACTTGAATATAATTATTACAGAAGAGGTTTAGTCATACGGTGACATGATATTATTAAATATTTCGCAAGATTTTGTACAGAAGTATTATTTGTAGTAAATTAAAAAATTTCTATTTCAAAATAAGGTTGCCAAAATAAGTTGTTTAAGAACAAAGTTTAAACTTTTGTGATACTTTTTTAAGAGAAGTTTGTTTAAGATACACTAGTTCGGATTAATAAAAACCATGTACGGCATTAAAAAGAATTTTCAACAAATATTTTAAAACTATGCCTATTGTTATTATCAGGGCAACCGGAAATATGCTACAGCATGTTTTTTTACAACGAGATATTAACAAATGGGTAATGTATTTACACGTTTCATGGTCCTACAAGTGTTGAGACCTATTTGTTAGAGCATATTTTGGCATATTTTACCCATAACGTCATATTTCGGCAAATTTTAGTTTTAGGAGCATAATTTTAAAAAAATCTCCTTTTTTAAAGCATAATTTATATTTTTTAGGCCATATTTTTTAAAAAATATCCCTTTTTAAGCACATTTTGTGTTTTTGACATTTTTTTTTGTTCGTATAAACAAGTGTCTTTGCAACTTTGGTTTTTTAAAATGTAACAGCCAAATCATATTTTACACAACTGTGAAATGTTAAACATTTATTAATCTTTTAACTCGCTTTCTTATTCAATAAGTAAACAAAACATAAAAAAGATGTGCTTTTCAACCACCACCGATTACGACCCTGGACATAATGCCTAAAGCTAATCCGATTAAAGCAGCAAATCCAAAGGCGGTTGTAGAAAAGTTTCCAGACTTACGAGCTGATGGCGGATTTCTCTATTCTAAAATGTGCAGCAAAGTTATTGCAGCGGATCGCAGATTTCAAGTGAAGCAACATGCAGAAAGCGGCAAACTTATTTAACTAAGTCATAGAAGTGAACATAAGCAGACCAAACAATTATTTTTGTCAGAATGTTCCGGTTGAGGATGCACAATTCATTAAAACTTCAAAGGATGTCTTGACAGACCCCCAAACTAGATCTGTCTTGATTTATATTGCTTCAAATTACAGTTTTATTGCAAAACATATTAAAAATTTGCAAACATCAGGTCTTACGCTTATTGAACAAGTTCAGGTAAATGAAGACACTTTTAAATTGATAGATAACACATTGCAACACATTTTTTCGGGGGTGAACCAAACCAAAATCAAACGATAGCATTTGACGTCAGTAACAACACCCTAAGCTCCATTTTGCTCCAATACGTCGCAAATTTTGGGGTACGTTTGGGGTATTTCATGTCTTCGGAGACCTATATTAAAACAATCAGGGGAATATTTTCTCGGAACATTTTAACCCTCCAGCTCCCTATACGGACATTTGTGGTCCAATTTTGAAAAACTGTTTAAAAGTCAACTTTGGACGGAGGTCAAGGATTAGAATATTCTATAGAAGTATTCTCCAAAAAACTTCACTAGGAGTCACCAAAGACAAATAACCTCTATGAGTCAAAGGTTCCAAAATAAAATCAAAATAAAATGTTAAAAAGTCTATTTTCAGGCAAACAGTGCAACGCACTTTTTCGAGAGTGAACCAAACCAAAATCAAACAATAGCTTTGACTTCAGTAACAAAACCCTAAACTAAATATTGCTCCAATAAGTCACAATTTTGGTTTACAGTGGTTTAAAGTAAGATTTTTAACCTACATTAATTTTCCGGGGAATATTTCCTCGAAAATATTTATTTCTATGTTATTTTACTCAACATTTGTGAATGTAAATTTACCAAAACTACTAACAGTCTGAATTTAAAATAATATTTTTTTTTTTGTTTAATTTTTAAGCTGTTTTTAATAAAAATATTTCTAATTCATATGAAAAAAATTGTATGACTTTAATTTTTTAGGGCATGTTTTTGTTGCTTTTTAAGTCATATTTTGCCATTTTTCAGGTCATATTTTATGCGCATAAAACACGATTTTTAGGGCATATTTCCGGTTGCCCTGGTTATTATAAATGGACAATTCCGCGTAAAACGGCCCCATAAAGGAAAAAATATAATTCCATATTTTAAATAAAAATCGGTCAATTAATATTTACTAGAGAACAAAAATTAAAGGCAAATCGAAAAAATTATATATTTTTTTATTTTAACGAACACTCATCTCCATATTTAAACGCTAGTGCTTACATTAACATTTTCTAATAAATATTCCATTTATCTTGATAATTAAAAAGTGATAAGAAAATTGAAAAGAAAAACTTCTGTTTGCTTTCTCATAAGGTTTCGGCTTTGTATATTTTAAAATAAAAGTTTTCTATTAAATATACGAATTTTGTGTCGCATCCGTCCCTGTAAATATGACAAAAGTCTAATAAAATTGTTACTTACATGATAAAATATTAATACTTTCCAATAATATCAATGTAAGTGAAATTAATAATATAGTGAAATTTTGAGAACATTTATTTGGTTACAGAAAACATTTGGTCACACCTGTCCCTGTGTAAAAAATGGACATAATCTTAAAATTATTAAACTTTTCGAGAAAACTACAAAATAAGAAAAAAATGCGCGTCCGCAAAGCTAGGAAATACCCATATGTTTACCTTTATGTTTGTTATATAGTTGAACTCTGTAAAAAACTTTAATTTCTTCATACTTTTGGAGTTTATTTTACTAGAGCACACCCGTCTTTTTTCTAAAAAGTTTTTTTTATTAAGAAAAAAGTATTTTTTTTGCGAACAGTAAGTTCATAACAAAATCAAAAACAGTATAAACAATTACCTACATCACAATAATTTGGACTTTCTACGGATAATTTTACAAAATTTAACCTAAAAGTCAAAATATTGTAAAAGTTCAAATTTCTAAGGTCGAACACGTCGTTGTCTTCTAATGGACATTCTGAGCAGAAATCAAGTTCTTTCAGTGTCTACCTGTTACTAAAGGTTTTAAATCTTAATATTCTTGGTTATCACAGCTTTTTTAAATAAAAAATTTTTTATTTCTGAATAATAACCAAAAATGTAAGAAACATGGTCACACCCGTCCCAATAGAATTGCCCAAATGTAAATGTTTGTCTGTTTGTTTGTGAGTGTTATTTGTCTTCGGTGACTCTTAGAAAATATTTCTATCGGCGGTTTTACCCTTAACCTTCCTCCAAAGTTGTATTTTAAGCTGTTTTTCAAAATTGGGTCTAAAATGTCCCATACGGTTGGGAGCTAGAGGGTTAAAATGTTCCGAGAATATATTCCCCGAAAAATTTTCATATAGGTCTTCGAAGACAACAACTATCCCACATTTATTTTTACACATGATTTTTCCTATTCATTGATTCGACTTTTGACCAAAAAAATTGTGACGTAGTGGAGCAAAATGGGGTTTAACATTTTGTTACTGAGGTCAAATGCTATCGTTTGATATTGGTTTCGTTCCCTTCCGAGTCAAATGTAAATAAAAGTTTGGACTTTTTTTAATTTTACCTTTTAAGATTAATATAAACATTTTTTGGAATTAATTAAACGTATGTGAAATCGTTGGCACCGCTCGTGGTATGATAGTTAGAACTCGCGACTACTATGCGGGAGGTCCCAGTTTCGACTCCTGGCTCCAATCATCTACATTTTTCTTTGATTGCCCGATTCCTCGATGTTCTCGACAGCAACTTCGCAGTATAGTGTCGACTCAAGCGGCATGTCGAGTAAAAGCTTCTCAAACAGTGACGTTCGCATTTGTCGATAAACAAGTAAATGCCGTTAGTTGTGAATCTAAAAATAGAAAGCGTCTTAATTCACAACAACGCGAGAAGCTATCCCATACCTTATTCATGGGGTGTAAAGGGAAATTAAATTTTTTTTAAAGTGCAATCGTTTTGGTATAGTTTTTGAAAGCTTCCATCAATACCGTCAACTATATAATGGTCAGTTGTTAGATTTTTCAATTGCTTTCAACATTATTACTGAACGTTTGCATAAAAAGTTTTAAACTATATTCTCTTAATTTCGTTTTCATTATAAATATTTATTATAGTATTTTTTACATTCTAACAATAAACTCTTTTTTTATACAATAGCGTCTTAAATAATATATCAGTCAGTATTTTGTAGATTTATCCCTTTACTGTAGCTGCAACATTTGCGGCCTGTTGAGCAACTCCAATGGCTTGAATGGTGGCATCACGGGTATGTTGACCAACTCGTTCCTAGAAAAGAAATTGCAATTCAGTAAAACAATTAAAAAAAATAAGTCAATACGAAGAAATCTTAAACAACTAAACTTTTGTTCTTAAGGAAAATTTAACTTACAATTTTTTTGCCGATCTTTTTCAACCATCCCGCTTCACCTTGACCTACTAAAAGGGCCAATGCCAAGGCGACAAAAATGAAAACTTTTGTAAAATGCATTTTGTTGTAGTTAAGTTAAATATGTAATTTAATGCGGTCTATAAGGCTTGTGCTCGGCAATAAGCTATAAGTTTCTCTAGCTATAAACGTATGAATGCAAACTAATGACGAAGATGTCTCACAGTCAGCTTTTATAGTCGTCTACAGCTAGTACAATGGGTAGCAGCGTATATGAGTGGATTGATGGTTTATTGTAATGATCGATGGATAAATAACGTACGCGGATGACTTAATAAAGGAAATTGATCTAAAACAGATGTGTATAATCGCTGTGGTGTGTACTTTTTGTAACGGGGATTAACATCTGTTGGAGGTTAATTAGCAAAATATCCCATTGTGTATGGAAATGCTTTCTTTGCTTTTTTGCGGAGATAATCGTTTTTGTCTTTGGAAAAAGTCCCTCTTTTACGTGTTGAGTGTGTTTTAGGAGAACTAATGGCTTGTCTGCTGACGCATAGCGTAACCCAGTAGTCTGTTGTTGTGTTTTGTGTGTAAATAAGTTAATTTTGTTTGTAGAAAGGGTAAATTTGCATCTGTGGAAAATGTAATGTGTGCAATAGTCTAGACAATTTTACACGCTTTAAAAAAACGAATAAAGCTATTCCAATTAAAAACTTGTGGATGGACATTATGATTGACGAGTGCAAAATTGAACATTAGTTCTATTAATGTCGGTCATTAGCGAATACATATTTCTCTCTAATTTCTCTAGCACGTGCCTTAATCTTGATACATATTTTAAAAAATGTAATTAAATACCATATTTGTGGTTTTGTATGCAAGTTATTTTTGTAAGTAGTTCGATGGCCGCGAGACATAAGCTGTGTCCGTTTACAACATCCAAACATCGAACAATTTTAAATGATTTTAAATTTTGTTGAAAGGTTTTTTTTCTAGGAATTAGAAATTTTAATAGAAATTACTGCAATGAACTCATAAGAGAGGATACGCAATTCAAATTCTCTGGAAACGAAAATTAGAATTCTGAACCACATTAAAAAGCATGCAGCTTGGCGACAATAGGAAGTTGCTGTAAACTGGACGAATAACCAATTATTAAAATAATGAGAAACACATAAGAAAATCCGTCGTTTCTGGCACTGATTTCACTGTAAATATCCTGTGCTAAATGAAATGGAAAGACATCTCATGATATGAAAATTGTTATATTTTGTTTAATTTTAGCTATTTGCATGTTTATGAGAACTTAGCATTGTTTTTACATATATTAATAGATTTTATGCTGAAAAGCCCATTCCCTGCTTTTGTTGGAAGTAGAGTATTTTTTATGCGTGTTTCTGCGGAACCACATAAAAAGAGACCTAAGTGTATATGGTTTACATTTGATACAAAGTAAAATAAATAGAAATAAATACTTTTAGTTTCTTTTTTGTATAATAAAATTATAATTACTGCTTAAACCATAGAAAGATAGTTTAAAGAGATTCTGCCAGTCCTTATGACGTATTTGTTTAGGGGTAATACCATTGTGACGGGTGTGACCATGATACTCACAGTTCTCGTTATAATTCAAAAATTTTAAATATGTATATTATTAAACAAAAAGTCTGGATTTCCGAGAATGTGAATCTTAAAAACTTTTAATAATTTGCAGAAACAAAACGAACGCGATATTTTCTCAAAATGGCCACCAGAAGACAGTGACGGGTGTGACCTTACAAATTTGAGATTTAAAAAAATACGACTTTAAATATTTTTGTAAAACGCGCACATTTATTTTTATGTAAAACATCTTTAAAGAAAGCGAGACGGGTGTGACCTGGTATGAAAACTCGTATAATTTTAACAAATCATACTTTTTATTTACTTCAATAATAAAGGGTGGTTAAATTTTAAGGGCCGATGTTGATTTTGAATAAAACACAAATTATTTAGAAAATTATTGTCATTTCTTATTATTATGATAATATTGGTATGGTTCTATTATGTATGGAACAAAATATCGGCCAAATGGCTACCGCAACCTCGCCGGTACACCTCTATCCGATGGTCCAAATTTTCGATGACGCTGAGGCATAATTGAGGTTTTATGCCGTTAATATGTCAATTTATCTCATCCTTTAGCTCTTGAATTGTTTGCTGGCTTATCGACGTACACCATTTCTTTTAAATAACCCCAAAGAAAGAAGTCAAACGGTGTCAACACACATGAACTTGCGAATTGACATCGCCACCACGTGATATAACACGGCCATTAAATTTGTCGCGCAAAATAGCCATTGTTTCATTAGCTGTGTGGCAAGTGGCACCGTCCTGTTGAATATATATATCGTCCACATCCATATCTTTCGATTCGGGCCATAAAAGTTCGTTCATGCATTTTTACTTCAACGCCCATTTTCATAATAAACCTGATTAACTTTAACGCGTTGCTCGATTGTGTATCTTTCCATGGTTTTAATTGAGTTAGTCTGAAATTGAGAAATGTCAAATGAAATGTAGAAAAGAACTTGACGTTTAGGTGTGGTTCACATTCAACATCGGCCCTTACAATGTAACCACCCTTTACATGCAGTTTCCTCTTTTGCAATTGAACTGAATCTGGTCAACTTTTACACATTGTAAATGCATATTGAACGTCGTCTACGTTGTGAAATTGAGAAATTTAGTTTCACAACATTGAATAGATAGACAAAACTTGAGAAATTTTACCCTGGCAATTGTGATATTTTCCATAAAATTGACTGTAGTAACCCAATTATTTTCAACACATTTTTTCATTATGTCATGAGTGTGTTTGGTTGTAGGGGCTCTTTTTTAGCTTTACTTGAGCAATAAGTGAAGTTAGTTACTGAAACTGAAGGCGGTTGGGGTTTCCCGAGAATACGTCTAATTCTTATGTATAATGACCTGCTGAATACGGAAAGCATCCCAATTTTCCCCATCACCACCCGTTTTCTCGAAATGCCCCCTTTTTCCTGACACAGGACTCAGAATTGAGTCCCAAATCAATGAGCTAAAAAATGTACTGTAAAATGCCTAAAACGTGACATATTCCCCTATACAATACATACTAACTTCAAATCGATATTATATTATTATGGCATGTAACTTGACAAAACGAATGATGCAGAACTGTTTCTTTTTGGGACTACTTTCACGTGCAGTTCTCAGAATTGAGTCCCAAAAACATGTGTTGTACTGTGTTAGCTAAGCTTCAAGTCGTTAAGTGTGCAAATTGTCAATAATATAGTTTGTTGACAAAGTTTGTTGTTCGCTAAATATTATGAAACAGTGAAATAATACAATTATTCAGTAACACGTTCAAGTAAATAAGTTCAGATAATATGAATGTTTCACTTACCAAATAAATCATGTAATAAAAATAACGATTTCAAAATTCAGCCGTGTTAATTTTTGTTATTGGAAAATTGTTTTTAATGGAAATATATGTAATCAATTAATGATTTAAAATTAAAATATACATTGCAAACCTAATCTCTATAGTAAGTCATATTAAATTATAATCAAACAACATTTTTTATTTAATAAATTATTATAACTAAATAAATTTATATATACATACAGTCTTAAATAATATAATATCTAAATTTCTTTAATTAGCCTTTAACTGTAGCTGCAACATTTGCTGCTTGTTGCGCAACGCCAATAACCTGAATAGTGGCATCACGGGTATGTTGACCAACACGTTCCTAAAAAGCAAAGAAAGATCACAAGGAGATATATTATTGAGTTAATAAAATAAATTAATAAAAATATTTTACATACAAAAATTATGTCTTAAAACTTCAAATTACTCACAATTTTCTTGCCGATCTTTTTCAACCATCCTGCATCACTTTGGCCAATAGTAACAGCCAACACCAACGCAACAAAGATGAATAATTTATTAAAATTCATTGTATGTATTTAGTAGTAAATTCAATTTGTTCTCCACACGCAAGAGTGTATTGTATTTAAGTTTAGCTTAAAGCTTATTCAACGGCGTACGATAGCAAACTGATAGCAATGAATATGTAAAGCTTTACATTTATACTTTTGCTTTCGTTTGTGATTCAATTTCTGTTTTTGTTATCAGCTTGATGATCGCAATTGTGTACTCGTTTGGATTTTTGTTTAATCAGGGGACTCACTTAATGATCTTGCCTAGCAGAAAAAGTTTGTGTTTTTATTCATTCATATTTTGTCTTAATAGTTTTTTTTTTAATGAATGAATGATGTTAGCGTAAACTTTTTGTGAGTAGTAATAGTAGCAATGTGTCATTATGTTGAATGAATGAACTTGCCTAAAGTTACCTCTTTAATAAGGTACAAATATATGTTTACTTTGACTTAAACCCGCTTTTTTGTGAATAACGCAAAAAAAAAATTAAAATTTGTTACCACGTTTCAACAATATGTATATTTAAAAATTATTAGGTTTTTAGTGTATTGCAATCTAAACAAAAAGGTTCCGTAATATTCGATATACACAGTAGGGTGAGTCTTAAAAAATGTTTTTGGAATTTTTCATGGGCCAAGTTAAAATTTTATTAAGACGTACAAAAAAACTCTATGTGAATTTTTTTAATTTTTTTCTTAAAGGTTTAGGGGTCGCTACCGGGGTTCGAAATTCAAAATTTTACCGTCATCCTGAGGGATAAGCAGAATAACTCGAGTAAACCTTAACTGATCCTTATGAAAATTTTTCAGTATTAATATTTTCCATAACGAAGTTATGGAATTGAAAATGGGCAGAATTGCCCCAACCCTTCTGGTACCTCCCATACAAAATTACCTATTTTTTGATAATTATTATTTCTCCCATAACTTTCAAACGGGCAGATGGATGGCATTTCAACTTAGTCAGTTTAATAACCTTGTAATAACAGATAAATCCTCGGAAAATCAAAACCTTTGTCACACCCCTTCTGGTACCTCCCATACAAATGACCGAATTAACCCCCATATTTTTACCTACATATCTTTTTAGTAAAAATACTGAATTCAATAAAATTTTGTGTGAGATGAACACATGCAAAAATTTGACTCGTGAGTGAATGTGGACTATATCGGCCAACCCCTTCTGGTACCTCCCATACAAAATTACCTATTTTTAGACAAATATTTTTTTACCAATAATTTCCAAACGGACAGCTGGATGGCATTTAAACTTGGTCAGTTTAATTACCTTGTAATAACAGATAAACCCCCAGAAAATCAAAACCTTTGTCACACCCCTTCTGGTACCTCCCATACAAATGACCGAATTAACCCCCACATTTTTACCTACATATCTTTTTAGTAAAAATACTGAATTCAATAAAATTTTGTGTGAGATGAACACATGCAAAAATTTGACTCGTGAGTGAATGTGGACTATATCGGCCAACCCCTTCTGGTACCTCCCATACAAAATTACCTATTTTTAGACAAATATTTTTTTACCAATAATTTCCAAACGGACAGCTGGATGGCATTTAAACTTGGTCAGTTTAATTACCTTGTAATAACAGATAAACCCCCAGAAAATCGAAACCTTTGTCACGCCCCTTCTGGTACCTCCCATACAAATGACCAAATTCACCCTCATAGTTTTACATATTTATGCTACTTATTTGACAGAAAATTTTGATTTTTTTCATAGGTTAACTTAAAATTTTGTTAAGACGTACAAAAGAATGCGCAGTTTTAAACGTAGAAGTCATATAAAATGACTTATGCATTGTATTTCGGGAATATCAACCGGTCCTGAAATATTAATTTTAAAGAGGTTTAAAAATTGATCATTCCAATTTCAAACCTGGCATATTGGGTGATCTCATATTAAGACAAGTAAAGAGTTCTGCGAGTTTCAGCCACGAGAGGACTACAAAGAGCTACTTAAGCTGACAATAATATTCTGTGGGATGTTCCAAAAACACAAATATTCTTCAGAGCACCAGCAGGTCTTCACCGAGCTAGATGGAAGGCTAAGGCAATATATTCCTTAAAAATATATTTATTCAGAGAGCAGTTCAAGTTAAACGAAAGCGAATTATGTGGAATACAGGATGTTTGCATTTTTATAATTAATATTTACCTTAATTATTGGTTTGAATCCACTTCTGGACCTTCTGCTTCAAGAAATGACCTCCAGTTATTAAAAGACTTGAAGTCTTATGCAACAATTAATAAAGAGACAGCGGCAATAGCCTTAAAAAAAATTCTAGGTCATCTCTGGTATTTTTAGGAAAAGCTTGTTGGATTTGCATTTTTGATGACAAAGTTTCTCATGAAATTAAGAAGAAGATGGTAAATGCTTTAAACATAGAAGGAGTAGATAATCCAGAAAAACGAGTTACAGTGGATGGAAACCTACTACATTCCAAAAGTCTTGAGCATTTTGTATCCAACAATACTCATAGATTTTTCAGCATAACGGGTATTAAATCGGGTTTCCTAAAAAATATGTTGAAGATTGGGAGCAAGATGCAGACTTTAAATTAAGTAAAGAATTAGTTCGGTCTAGGTTAAAGGTTGTTAATGATATTGCTGAACACGCAGTGGCCTTGATGCAGGAATACAATAAATTGCATACACATTATGGAGAACAGAAGCAGTTCCTATTATTATTGGTGAAAGAATTTAGAAAAAAATATTCAGATCCAAAAAAATCTACCATGTGTAAATAATATTTTACAATATTTTAAAATTTAAAGAAAATTGTAAGCAATTTTCAATTTGTTTATATAATTATAATTATATTTTTTAATGTTAAGTTTTTCATGCAATGAATTCATGTTTAATATTAATATATTAAATTTTTATTTTAATATTATTTTTTAACTGTTTAATTTAATTTTTATTTTCGAAATGTACCTTTTTAAATAATAATACAACAAAAACTGATGAACAAATTTGAAATAAATCATTTCTTATTAACTGTACTGTAAAAATTCATAAGTTGGACTGCAAATTAGTGGAGGGGGGCAAGACAACAGCGTTGCATTATCTATGTTGAATATCTAATAAAATTCATTAAACTAGATTAATATTTATGATAAGCATTAGTAAAATTACAATAAGCGTATATCTTTAGCAAAATATAAATGAATTCAGCATACTTACAAAAAAATGTATGTCAAAATATGGGGGTTAATTCGGCCATTTGTATGGGAGGTACCAGAAGGAGTGTGACAAAGGTTTTGATTTTCTGGGGGTTTATCTGTTATTACAAGGTTATTAAACGGACCAAGTTTAAATGCCATCCAGCTGCTCATTTGGAAATTATTGGTAAAAAATAATTTGTCTAAAAATAGGTAATTTTGTATGGGAGGTACCAGAAGGGGTTTGTCGATATAGTCCATATTCACTCACGGGTCAAATTTTTGCATGTGTTCATCTCACACAAAATTATATTGAATTCAGTATTTTTACTAAAAAGATATGGAGGTAAAAATGTGGGGGTTAATTCGGTCATTTGTATGGGAGGTACCAGAAGGGGTGTGACAATGGTTTTGATTTTCTGGGAGTTGATCTGTTATTAAAAGGTAATTAAACTGACCAAGTTTAAATGCCATCCATCTGCCCGTTTGAAAGTTATGGGCGAAATATTAATTATCAAAAAATATGTAATTTTGTATGGGAGGTACCAGAAGGGGTGGGGCAATTCTGCCCATTTACAATTCCATTACTTCGTTATGGAAATTATTAATTCTGAAAAATTTTCATAAGGATCAGTTAAGGTTTACTCGAGTTATTCAGCTTATCCCTCAGGATGACGGTAAAATTTTGAATTTCGAACCCCGGTAGCGACCCCTAAACCTTTAAGAAAAAAATTAAAAAAATTCACATAGAGTTTTTTTATACGTCTTAATAAAATTTTAACTTGGCCCATGAAAAATTCCAAAAACATTTTTTTTTGCCAAATAAGAATCAACCTAATACACAGTAAAACATTTTTCAGCTCATTGATTTGGAACTCAATTCTGAGAACTGCACGTGGAAGTAGCCCCAAAAAGAAGAAGTTACATTTGTCAAGATACATGCCATAATAATTTAATACCGATTTGAAGTTAGTAAGTATCATATAAGGGAATTTGTTACGTTTTAGGCTCTTTGGTTTGACATAACATAAATACTATATGGTGGCGTATGATTATCATAAGTAATGTTGCACGTTAATCACACGCCACGGAACACAACAGTGTTATTATAACTGCTACAAAATAAACCCAGTTCAAAATCATTTGATAAATGGAAAAGTGAAACTGTGTCTCATGTAGGGAAACGTTATATGAACAAATAAAAGGAATTTTAATTCTTAATTTTTCAAAATTGTTTCAGCTAAATCGGACTTGTGGTTCTCGAGTTATGTGTTGTACTGTGTATATCCATAACGGATTTCTATTAAACATTTTTGCTGCTTGACCAAATTTTTGGTGCCGAAACAAATTTTTGGTACCGAAATAATTCCATTACGGAATGAAAGCCTTAAGTGCCTAGTAAAATTTCCGAAAGATCAGATCCACCCTAGGTCGAACTTTTTTTATGGAGAGTTTTTTAGTTTAACATAAAAGAGAATTTAAATTAGGTAAAAAATATGTTTCTTCTTGTTTTAGTGTATTTTCGAAATCAGATATCTTCAATGAAATTTTTTCAGTGGTACCTTTTACTCTGTATCTCGAATCCTTAAATTTAATTTTTCGTCCTTATTTTGAGAAAAGAAACATAGTTTTTTTTAGAATCTATTTCAAACTCTATTTGACGTCACATTTTTTGTGTCACATTTTAAATGACAAGTCCATTAGAAAAGATAATTTTTATATCCTCACCCTACGGGTAGAAGAGTATATATCATTTGATACGACCCAAAAGTGTAACACATAGAAGGAGTCACTTTAGACCCTAGGTTTCTTTGAACCAAATTCGATTCATGATTTTTTAAGTCGTTAGAAGTTCACGAGTTAATATTACCCCAAAACTACTTACGGTATTGCAAATCGGCTACATCTCAACTCCCCTTCTGGTACCTCCTATACAAATATATCATTCCGGCCACTTTAGAAATCGAATAATAATATCAATACCCCCAACGCGATCGTGCCCATATTCTGTATTTAGTAAAACTATATCAGGATAAAATTTTGGAGAAAAAACTTTTAGTCTAGCCACGCCCCCTCTGGTACCTCCCATACAAATGTACCGCTTCGCCCACTTTAGAAATCGAGTAATAATATCAATATACCCAACGCGGTAGTATCCAAATTGCGTACTTTGTAAAGCTATAACTGGGTAATGTTTTGGAGAAAACATTGAAAGTCTAACCACGCCCCTTCTGGTACCTCCGATACAAATATACTACTCCGCCCACTTTAGAGATGGAGTAATAGTATCAATTCACCCAACGAGATCGTGCCCAAATTCTGTATTTAACAAAGCTAAAGCAGATAAAACTTTGGATAACAAATCTGGAAGCCTAGCCACGCCCCTTCTGGTACCTTGCATATAAATGTAGAAAATTTTAGGTTTTGCTGAGGGTGAGGGTATATGTAAGTCGATTTTCCCTACTGAAACTTTCTTACTGGTTTAAATATTTTCTGAGAAAGACATGAAAAACCATTATTACTGCTTTTAGAGTGGGTCAATTGGTATGGAGTAATGGGGAATGGGACTTTGCCCAGAGGTGGAAAGTTACTGATTGTCACTCACTTGGGAGTGACCAGAAGCGATTCCTTTGTGGCACTGTCCAAGCAGCTAACTACTTCCGGTCTTAGACCAAGTATTCCCCGGGCAATGACTTAAAAGCAACCGCTTAGAAGTTAGCTAAAGTTAGCTAACCGGCATGCTACCACCGATGCGTCTTATGAACTAGGTAACAGAAGTTACTGAAGCTCAACACAGGCTCTCTTAGTGGCTTTGGCAGCCCCAAGAAACTAGGATCGGGAGCGGTGGCCTAATAAGCCACTCTCCTTAAACAAAACTTATTATGAAAACACGAAGAAAGGGAAAAAGCGCTCTCCCGAAGAGCAAAGATCCAGCTTTACCAGACTGATCCTACCTGTCTTGCTCTACAGCGCAGAATCGTGAGTAATGATACAAGCGGATCAATCTATTCTGGGAGTCTTCGAGAGAAAAATACTTACTTACTTACTTAAGTGGCCAATTACAATTTACGAAACGTAGTTCATAAATTTGAGGCCTGAAGTAATAAAGAATTCCACACGCTTCGGTCTTCTGCGTGTGTTCTCCAGTTAGTCCTACCAGATGATGGCACATCGCCTACCACTTGGTCCTTCCAACGGAGTTTGGGTCTCCCTGCTCTGCGCCGTCCCTCAGGTTCGCCTTCAAACACCTTTCTCGCTGGAGCATTTACATCCATCCTGGCAACATGTCCCAGCCATCGAAGTCGTTGGATTCTGACTCTTTTAGCTACGTCGATGTCGTGGTAAAGCTCATACAGCTCATGGTTCATCCGATGGCGAAACTGGCCTTCGACACAGATAGGTCCATATATTTTTCGGAGTACTTTTCTCTCGAATACTCCCAGGTTTTGTATGTCCGTTGTAGTAAGCACCCATGATTCGGCACCATACAACAGAACAGGTAAGATAAGCACCTGGTATAGCTGTTTCTTAGTATTCCGAGAGAAGGTGGTGTTACTAAAGTGCTGCCGAAGTCCGTAGAAACATCTATTGGCTAGCACTATTCTCCGTTTAATTTCTTGGCTGACATTATTCATCTTGTTGACGGAAGATCCGAGGTAGGTAAATTCGTCGACTACCTCAAAACAATAATTGTCAACGTTCACGGTGCGTCCCCATCGAGAGGACTCTTTGTTCGTCGAAATCATTATTTTTGTTTTGTCCTCGTTGACCGCTAAACCCATTTTTGCTGACTCCTTTTCTAGCGATGAGAAAACTGCAGTAACATCCCGCAGATTTCGGCCAATGATATCTATATCATCGGCGTAGGCTAGTGGCATGTGGCTTTTGTGAAATATGGTGCCAGACATGTTGATGCCAGCCTTTCTCATCACCTTCTCCATAACTATATTAAATAGTGTACAGTAGACCGGGTCGGTCCCCATACACAATTTTTTTTTCTCCAAAGTCGAGGGCTAATATTAAAGATCACCTCGGGACAACTTCAAAAAAAAAATTTTTTTTCCTCCCCCACCCCCGGAAAAACAGCCAAAATCGTTATTTTATCACTGCTTTTTTGTTTGTGGCTCAATCGTTAAATCAAAGGCATCGGTGTATAGGTTTCGACGAGTACTACATTTGTCCTATAGATGTCGCTGACATACGACATCATCTTGTAATGATGGTCTCATTTAGAGCAATTTCTACCCCTAAAATTTAAAAATATTTTTACCTAGGATTAAAGCCCTTTAAAAACCAAGAACATTTTGCTTTGGAAGTATACAGTTTTATTCAAAAACAAAAAAGTTACGAATGATAAGATGTATTTACAGCATCAACAAAAACATTTTTTTATGTTGTTTGTATTATTATCACAAATTATTGCATACTTTATAGCGCTGATAAAAAATTTTTATAAAAATGATTCTATACTTTGTAGCTCAAATTGTTGCATAAGTCTTAACGACATCGAAAAAAAATTACAAGTTTTCTCGAGATAATTCATTTTTAATCTAGTTACCGACGAAATATAATTTGTATTACAAATAAAATCCCAAAAAGAGCAAAGATATGTATGTAATTACAGCAAATATTGGCGCAACTTAAGGTCCGTTCACTACTTTCTAGTTTGGCAATAAGTTTTCATTTCGATTAGTCATTCCCAGCGCTGATCCACTTACATTTCGCACAAATGTTGAGTGATGCAAATTGCATGGGAAGAATACAAGTGCAAAATTAAGTCTTTATTTTATTATTAATACTTCCATTGTGGACCAGATATCTTTATAATTTCGTTGCTTGAATATTGGTAACTCTGAATATCTTCAGCCGCATGTTTAAAAACAATGTTTGCTCTAAAAAGTATGCAATAACTTGTATTTATTTTTTTCGATATCGCTTAGAAGTATGCAATAATTTTCTATAATAATGCAAACAACAGGAAAAAATATTAGTGTTGATGCTGTAAATACATCTTTTCATACGTAACTTTTTTGTTTTTGAATAAAACTGTATACTTCCAAAGCGAAATGTTCTTGATTTTTAAAGGGCTTTAATCCTAGGTAAAAATATTTTTAAATTTTAGGGGTAGAAATTGCTCTAAATGAGACCATCATTACAAGATGATGTCGTATGTCAGCGACATCTATAGGACAAATGTAGTACTCGTCAAAACCTAAACATGATGTCTTTGATTTAACGATTGAGCCACAAACAAAGAAACAGTGATAAAAAAACCATTTTGGCTGTTTTTCCGGGGGGTGGGGGAGGAAAAAAAATTTGTTTTTTAAGTTGTCTCGAGGTGATCTTTAATATTTGCCCTCGACTTTGGATATTTTTTTTCGCGACCCGGTCTAGTGTACAGGACAGGCTATCGCCCTGCCTGAGACCTCTTTCCGTGTTGAATGGTTCAGACTGATCCTTACCAATCTTAACCGAGGATTTGGTGTTGTCTAAGGTACATTTGCAAAGTCGAATCAGCTTTGCAGGAATACCAAACTCAGACATGGCCTCATAAAGCCTATTCCTTATCGGAGAGTCGAAGGCAGCTTTGTAGTCGACAAAGAGGTGGTAGGTGTCGATCTGCTTTTCATGGGTTTTTTCCAGGATTTGTCGTAAGGTGAATATTTGATCCGTCGTAGATTTGCCAGGTCTAAAGCCGCACTGATATGGTCCAATTAGTTTTTCTACAATTGGCTTTAGACGTTCACACAATATGCTTGAAAGGACCTTGTACGCAATTGGTAATAGGCTTATTCCACGGTAGTTCTTACATTCACTACGATCTCCTTTCTTGTATATGGGACATAACAGACTGAGACTTCAATCCCCGGGCATGCTCTCCTCTTGCCAGATGTTCTCCATGAGCTGATGCATGCTCCTAATCAGCTCCTCCCCGCCAGCCTTAAACAATTCAGCAGGGAGACCATCGGCTCCAGCAGCTTTGTTGTTTTTAAGGCGGGAGATGGCCATACGTATCTCGCTCTGGCTCGGAGGTGGACAGTTAATATCATCGTCATGGATTGGAGCGGGGTCTTCTGGAGTGGTGTCAGTATCCAGTAAATTTCTAAAGTAATCTCTCCATATCTTCAGAACGTTATCCGGGTCCGTCACTAGCTGACCATCGCTGTCCTTGCAGGAGGGCAACCCTGTTCCACGCATTCTCGCTTTCACTCTCTTGTAGAATTTTCGGGCTTCCCCTCTACTTCGGAGCAACTCAGTGCACTCGTCCTGCCTCTTCTTCAGCTCCTTCTTTTTTCTTCTAAAAAGACGCGTTGCCTGTCGTCTCTTCTCCCTGTGCCGTTCACGAACAGCTCGCGTTGCCATTGGCTGCAGTTTCGCCCTGTATGCAGCAACCGTCTCTCTCGTGGCATTGCGACATTCATCATCGTACCAGGCATCTTCTTGAGACGGCTTTGAGTACCCAAGTACGCTTCTCGCAGCCCGTTCTAAGGAGTCGGCTATATTTTGCCACTGCGAGGTTATATTGTCAGGGGTTGGAGCATTCCGCAGCAGTTGAGTTAGGTGGTTGGAGTAGGCGTTTGCTACCTCTGTGGTCCGCAGTTTACCGATGTCCAGCTTTCGTTGTGCCTGGTTACGTACGTTTTTCGCCATGCTTAGCCTTGTGCGTACCTTAACTGCGGTAAGGAAGTGATCGGAGTCAATGTTCGCACCCCTAATCACTCGTACGTCCAGAACACTCGATGCGTGCCTTCCATCGACTACCACATGATCAATCTGATTCCTTGTCAATTGATCTGGAGATAACCATGTTGCCTTATGAATATTTTTATGGTCAAATCTAGTGCTGCAAACTACCATATTTCTTGCCGCAGAGAAATCAATCAGTCTGATGCCATTGTTCGACGTTTCGGTGTGCAGACTGAATTTTCCGATGGTAGGCTCAAATGCGGTTTCCCTGCCTATTTTAGCATTAAAATCGCCTAGTACAATTTTAATGTCATGGCTCGGGCTACGGTCATATACATTTTCTAGGCTCTCGTAGAACTCGTCTTTGTCCTCATCGCTTTTCTCTTCTGTCGGAGCATGGGCACATATAAGTGTTATGTGGAAAAACTTTGTTTTGACTCTTATGGTGGCAATACGTTCACACACCGGGTTGAACCTTGAGACTAGGTGTCGCAGTCTCTTGCCAACCACAAATCCACATCCAAACTCGTGCTTGTCCACATGGCCACTATAGTAGATGTCGCACGTCTTCATGCGCGAGCACCCGTGTCCCGTCCACCGGATTTCCTGTAAAGCGGTTATGTCAGCCTTGTATTCTTCGAGGACTTCCGCCAGTTGGATAGAGGCACCTGGTCTATACAATGTTCTAACATTCCAGGTGCATATCCTTAAATCATGGTCCTTAATTCGTTTGCGGTGGTCGTCAACATTTTGGGTTGCAAGCCCAGCGCACCACGTCGCAGTTTTCTCCTCCTGTCAGGTTTTTATTACAGCCGCCCATTCTGGGTCAGACGCTGACCAGGGTACCGCTCACTCTGAGCAGACGTGCCTGGGTTTTAGGTTTCGCCCCTCACAGTTAGTCGTGCTCTGACGGGTGTCAGAGGCACGCTTCCAGGCGTCACCACGTGGAGGTACTCCGTCCGCAGTAGTACTACGAATACGGAGCTCTGTGAGTAGACTTGAAGTGCAATTGGCAAGGATCACTCTTTGTTTGCCAAGTTAAACCGATCAGAAGCTTTACCTTGCATCACACTCCCGACGCCCTCGAGAGAAAAATACTCCGCAAAATATTTGGACCCATCATCGTGAACGGCGAGTACCGTCGTCGAATGAATCATGAGCTGTACAACGACATCGACGTGGTAAAGCGCGTTCAAATAGACCGAATGCGCTGGCTTGGACACGTTGTACGAATGGACGAAAACGATCCGGCACGAAAAGTCTTCGGCAATAAACTCGATGGGCGGCGCAGGAGGGGGCGACATAAACTCCGATGGATGGACAAGGTGACGGAACTGTTTTTTCTAAAAATTAAATTAAGACGAAATTAGAATTAATTGAAATGAAGTAGTTGAAAATTAATTGCAATTCATTTCCAATTCAAATTAATTGTAATTCCTTTTTGTAATCCAAATGAATTTGGCAAAACGAATTGCAATTCAAATGAATTAGAAAAATTAATTCCAGTCAAAATTTTTAATTAATTTGAATTGAATTGGTTTTTGAGTTGATTCAAATGAATTAGAATTGTAATTCATTTTTCAATTCATTTGAAATGAATTGATTTTGAATTAAGTCCAATGAATTAGAAAAATGAAATTCATTTGAATGAAATCAAAAATGAATTGCAATCAATCATCAATCATTAGTTGACATATCACTTTCTGGAGACTGAAAAATGACTGGGATCGGTCATATATTTTACCTTAACCGATCATACATTTTACTTTTCCACTTTCTCACCAACTTTGACCACGATGCTCAACACTTTTTTATGAATTTTTTTCCCAACTACATAAAATTATCCAAATCCAAATTACTTGTTACTTAGTATGTTTTGCAAATATTTTATAAATCCCAAATTTAACTCTTCCTTAAACGGAGAAACAATAATTTTTTCATTGATCAAAAAGAAAGACTTAACCCACAAAGTGATTCCCCCGATTAAACAAAAATCCAACGTCCATCTGTGGTACTTTTGCCACAGACAAAATACCCCTACCAGACAATTTATATCATGACAGCGATATTTTAAGTATAAAAGGGAAACCTAGCACATTTATTGCCATCAGTGTTTGTGCCAACGCAGTTGAATAAGCTTTAAGCAACATTTAAATAAAAACTGTTTCTCGCGAATAACAAATTTTAGTTAAACTACATCACAATGAATTTCAATAAATTATTCATCTTTGTCGCTTTGGTCTTGGCTGTTTTCATTGGTCAAAGCGAAGCGGGTTGGTTAAAAAAGATCGGCAAGAAAATTGTAAGTTTGTTTTGATAAATCATTAAATACGATGTAAAGGCTAATATGTTGTATTATTTTGTTTATAGGAACGTGTTGGTCAACATACCCGTGATGCCACTATCCAGGTGATTGGTGTTGCTCAACAGGCAGCAAATGTTGCGGCAACTGTTAAAGGTTGATTTGCATATGTTCTTATACCAGTAGAATACTCAGATGAATGCTCTTAGATAGAATATAATTAGAAATTTAGTTAAATAAGCTTATTTATTAAATAAAAACTAAACCAAATTGTATTATTGTAAAACAGTGTTTTTTTTATGCGAATATATTTTTAAATTCGTCGACTGTGAGACACATATAGTTTGTTTTTTTTTCTTACCCGAAATTTAACATTTTATTGGTCTTTTGCACTTAAATGGAATAATGATGATGACACATAAAAATATTAAAAATAGACCATCTACAGTGGTTTTTCTTAACAGTGCAAAATTTTAATTTTGGATCAGTGGGCGGAGTGGGTGCGGCAAAACTATATTTTAGCCCTAGAGAGATAAGAGAGACATAAAATTTGGTAGATAAATAGTATTCGACAACACGAATATGAATATGCAGACGATCAGTGGGCAGAGTGTTCGTGACCAAACTGTATTTTAGCCTTGGAGAGATAAAATTTGGTACAAAATAGTACTCGACAACACGAATATAAATATGCAGACGACATTTTAATCATAGATGATTAGAGGAAGGTGGCGTGATAAAACTATATTTTAGACCTAAAGGGATACAATTTGGCACTCAGATAAAACACGACAGCACGAATGTGAAAATTTAGACGACATTTTAATTTTGGATCAATGGGCGGAGTAGGCGTGGCAAAACTGTATTTAAGCCCTAGAGAGATACAATTTGGTACATAGAGAGCACTCAACAACACGACTATGAATAAGCAGACGCAATTAAAATTTTGGGTCAGTGGGCGGAGCACTGTGGTCCGTTTCCCTGATCTAGCGTAACGAAATTAAAATTTTCGACATTCGTAATATAGAATTTTTTT
This sequence comes from Muscina levida, assembly GCA_964034835.1. Lineage (NCBI taxonomy): Eukaryota > Metazoa > Arthropoda > Insecta > Diptera > Muscidae > Muscina > Muscina levida. The sequence continues at coordinate 142,392,827 of OZ035880.1, read as the reverse complement.
TTTTTTAGAATTTTTTTAAAGATGAAGGTATGTAGTTTACAAGAATGGTGTATCGTGACTTGTGCAATATATAAGGTGGTTGAAATTTGTGGTAAAAATCAACATTTTTGTAAAACCCTCTTTTGGACCGAATTTAAACTTCTGTGAAGTAAAACTTAGTTAGGCGGTATCGGCCGGTGAAGAGACTGTTCTTTTATGTTAATATGTTTTGTTTACTTTGCGAAATGACCAACATCTGCTGCTTTCAGTTGCTTTTGTTCAGTATATTGTAATTTTTAGGCACCATGTCGGTCTGCAGAGTGGAATATTGACTCGAAATAATTAATAATATAATGTAATACTTCTACGCATTAAAAAAAATTTAAAGAAAAAAAAATTACATAAAAAAATTTTAAGAACAAATTTTCAAAATAAAAAAAAAATGATTTTGGTGAAATTTTTGCAGCCGAAATTGTTATTCTCAATCAGTGGCCGAAGAGGGCGTGGCAGCCCTAGAGCGATAGTATTTGATAAACATATAATATTCGATACCAAAATGTACAATTTATTTATATCAAAAAGAATATTTATTGTACCAAAAAATACAATTATTATATCAAAAAATAAAAATTACATTTATTGTACCAAAAAGTAAAATTTATTGTACCAAAAAGTGCTTTTATTGTACAAAAAAGTAAATTTATTGTACCAAAGAGTACTTTATTGGTTTCAAAAAATAGAATTTATTGTATTGAAAAGTACTTTTATTGCACACAAAAAGAACAATTAATTATACCACAGAATACCTTTTTTGTACCAAAAAGTACTTTAAATGTACTAATAAGTACTTTGAATGTATTAATAAGAACTTTTATTGTACCAAAAAGTTCTTTAACTGTGCCAAATAATTTTTTACTGTATCAAAAAGTACTTTTATTTTTATCAAAAAGAACTGTTGTTGATGCAAAGAGCAAAGACTAGAAGGGTTTTTTTTCTCAGATTTATAATATTTTAAATTTTATTTGCTGACGTTTTTGACAACATGGTTTTCAATATTGTGTCGTTAAAGTTTAAGAACAATTTACACGTCGTCAATTTGTTTTATCAAACATTTTGGTAAAAATTCGTCAGAAAGAAGTATGTCGATGAATTCTGACAAAACAACCTAATTTATACGATACTGACACATTTTAAAGGGAAATACTGACAATAAAGTCAGACGTGTAAATTAGCCTTTATAGTACTTGGCAATATAGACATGAATATATCAATAAAATATTTATTTTCGGTCAGCGGGACTATGAAGATAAATAAATTGTTTACAGATCATACAATATCTACGCTTAAACTTAGACCTTTGGGTAAGGTTATAAGTATTCGTCAAGCACAACTTTTTAATGTTCAAAAGTTCCATATTCAAAATTGTTCCACAACCAATTTCATTAATGGTTTTTTTTTATCGAAAATGATAAACATAGTTTTTGAGGCATATTTAAAATCTATATTAGTTTAAATTTGAAACTTTATCAGATCATAAAAAAGATACACCTCCAAAAATTTCATGGACTGTGCTGTGGTCAAAAAATTTAACAAATGAAAAAGCAAAAAAAAAACTCACAATTATTAAAAAAACATTTTTATTTTAATAAGTGTAATATCTTATATAAATCGTCACACAATTTAAGTTTTTTTATTGTTGAGTTTGACTGATTGGTTATGTAGTTTAAAAATAAAATTGATTATAAAAAATGTATTTCGAACTTTGCAGGAAAAAAACCTATATATTTTTTTGATTTTATTTCGAAAAACTTTATTTAATCTTAAAGGTTTCTTCAGTGTAAATGTACATGGTCCGTAAAGTTTACCTTACAGGTCGCACCACAAACAAAATATCTCTATCCATGTTTTACAGAAGTTTCATGACATTTCATCCAATTGGTCTCAAAGCGATATTTAGGCAATATAATTCTCAAAAAATTAAATAACCCAACCATAGAACACAAGAAGAGAAATTGTAAGAAAAATCTACACCTTTTTAAGTATGCACAAAGAAAGGCTATCGTTTAAAGTGATTCCCCCAAATAAACAAAAAACCCAACATCCATTTGCCGGTACTTTTGCCATAATCTCGGTGATGATTACAGCAGACACTTTGCATACACATCTGGCGTACACATTCTGTCTATAAAAAAGGAACATCACATCTTCATCGCTATCAGTTTACTGTCGAACGCAGTTGTAGAAGCTTAAAGCTACATTAAAATACAAATACGCTCTTGCTCACAGAGAAGAAATTTTATTTACTCACAATGAATTTCAATAAATTGTTAATTTTTGTCGCTTTGGCTTTGGCTGTTTTCATTGGTCATAGTGAAGCCGGTTGGTTGAAAAAGATCGGCAAGAAAATTGTAAGTTATTATTTTTTAATTAAGATATTCTCCATATCCATACTAACCATTGAATTCTTTGACTATGTATTTTAGGAACGTGTTGGTCAACATACTCGTGATGCCACTATCCAGGTCATTGGTGTTGCTCAACAGGCGGCTAATGTTGCAGCAACAGTTAGAGGTTAATTTAAAATCTTAGTATAACACAACACTCTGATAGTCGTAGATAGTTTGTAATGATAGATATATAAGTATTTATTAAATAAAAAGATAACAAATTCGTATACAAAATTGTGTATTTTATTATACAAGAGGTTTAAATGGTAACGCAAGTAGCTTTCTTTCATATATATACATTTGGTTACTATACAGAAAATGTACAAGAACCGAAAAAAATTTAATTGTGGTACATACTTGTATATTAATGCATCACCTGCCACATCTATTAACTCTATTAAATCCAAAGCTGATATTGTTTTTTAAAACTTCAGATAATTTATAAGGTCAAATAAAAATTAACGCTGTATTAAGTGGAAATTTTAGTAAAAAAAACTTTTTTTTGTAAACTTTAGCCAAAAACAATAAAACATGTCATGAAGTTTGAGTGGTACATTTCGCAATTAGGCCAATAACTAACCTTTGGTATAAAATTTCCTTTTTTCTATTACGGTAAGATACCATAATAAAATATGACCCCTTTCATGGGGCCATTTTACATTACCTCTTTGAGGCCTTATTTCTTGGGGCACAATTCCCAGAGCCCTCTGTGGGATTGCTCAGATATAAATTTTACTATTTGACTAACTATTTTTTTTGTTATAATGATTATTATAGCACAAGAATGATTTTTACAAAAAAAAATCCACGCCCCATTCTACGCCCACTTTTCCCACTTTGAAACAATAATGAATTTGGAGACGAAATTTTTAATTTGGGTCATTGGGCGGAGTGGGCGTGACAAAACTTTATTTTTACTTTATCGAGATAAAATTTGTTACACAGATACTACTCGGCAGGACTGGTTTACATTTGCAGACAAAATTTTTATTGTCAATCAGTGAATTTTAGCCGTAGAGAGATAAAACTCTATGTATACATAGTACTCAGCATAACAATTGCATATTTTTATTAGTAGGAGGAGTGGGCGTATCCTAATATTATTTTCGAATAGTAGGCGAAACTGTTTTTTTATACCCAGAGATATGAAATTAAGTTTAATACAACAGATGTGAATATGAAGACAGTGAGCGGATGGGAGCATGGCAAGATAGTTTTTAGGGTTAAAGAGATAACATTTTACATATAGGAAGGGTTTTATATGGCAAAAGTATTTTATGTAAATACAATCTGATACACAGATATTCATATAAAGACAAAAATGTTTTCGAATAGTGGGCGAAGAGGATATAATATTTGAGAAAAATATATATATTTGGTTTTCGATAAGTGGGCTGAGGAGGTGTGGTAAACGTGTTTTTGGCGCTTAATCGATATTTTTGTAATTTGATACACAGTTGTGATATGTCAACAATTATAACTGTGAGGAAATTTCGTGACATATGTTATATTAAGTTAATTTTTCAATATTCGTCAACAATGCAATAGCGACGCATTGCATCAGGCCCACTAATAATAAATAATTTTAATTTGCTATTTTGGGTGTCAAATTTGAAATTTTGTTTTCTTATATTTTACAAAGAATAATGAACTGCACAAAAAATGGTACATGAATCTAAATCAAAAATATTCATATTGTTCTCTCACTTTATAAGAAATTAAGCGAAAAACTCGCAATAATTATCTAAATCAGTTTATCTTTCGACTATTTCTTATAAGTCACCAATTGTTATACCTGGATGAACCTTTGATGGGTATGTCTTCTTCTTCTTAGCTGGCAGCAACAATAGAAATTCATTTATCAGTAGCAGCACGTAGAAAAGAATTCCAAGCGCTTCGGTCTTTTGCGCTCCGTAGATAGTTATTCACACCAATTTTAGACAACAGTTCTTTCACCTGGTCCATTCAACGAAGTTTTAGTCGCCCCCTTCTGCGCCACAATCGAGTTTATTGGCGAAAACTTTTCGAGCTGGATCATTTTCATCCATTCGTACAACTTGACTAAGCCAGCGTATCTATTCTATTTCAACGCGCTTGACTACGTCGATATCGTTGTACAGCTCATACAGCTGGGTTTATTCGACGATGATACTCGCCGTTAATGATGATGGCTCCAAATGTTTTGTGAAGTATTTTTCTCTCGAAGACTCCCAGAATACATTGATCCGCTTGTGTCATTACCCAGGATTCTGCGCTGTAAAGCAAGACAGGTAGAACTAGAGTCTGGTAGAGTTGGATCTTTGTTCTTCGAGAGAGCGCTTTGTCATTAAATCGCTTGCTTAGCGCATAGTACCAGCGGTTTGCGATCAATACTCGTCCTTTGATTTCCAGGCTGACATTATTATTTGTGTTTAATAATGAAATAAATAACTTGGTCCTCATTTATCACCAGATAAAAGCCGCAGTAACATCCCGCAATCCACGGCCTATGATAGCTATATCATCGGCATATGCGAGCAGCCTGTGACTTTTGTTAAAGATGGTAACATTCCTGTTTACTGTAGCCTTCCGCATGATCATCACCCTTACGATATTAAAGAGATCGCAAGATAGACTTTCGCTTTGTCTAAAGCCTCGCTGAGTAGAAAATGACTGTCAGATTTTTGCCTATTTTCCCTGAAGACTTCGTGTCAGTCAAGTCAAGGTTGTATTACCAAACTAGCATCTATCAATTTCTGTCGTATCAGGCTGTCGAATGCAGCTTTGGAGTCGATGAACAGATGGTGAACCAGGTCTCAAGCCACACTGATAAAGTCCAATCAGGTTCGCTAGAATGGGATTTAGCCTTTCACATAACACACTAGACAAGACCTTGTATGCGATGGGTAAGAGGCTAATCCCGCGATAGTTGGTACACACACTTGGATCGCCTTTCTTAAGCGCAGGACATAGAACACACGGATTCTAATTATCGGGCATGCATTCCTTGAGCCAAATCCTGTTTATGAGCTGGTGCATGTATGTTGCCAGCTCTCGCCGCCGGCTTAAAAAAGTTCTGCCGGTAGTCCATCGGCTTCCGCAGCTTTATTATCTTTAAGCCTTGCGATCACCGTGCTGATCTCGTTTTGGCTCGGTGACGGACAATCTACACCGTCGTCTATGATTGGTGTGATTTCGTCCCTTATGCTACCTTCTCGAACGAGTAGAGATCGAAAGTGTTCCCTCCATATTTGCAGCACACTCTGAGTATCCGTGACCAGATTTCCGTCTCTGTCCTTTCAGGTGGGGATCCCTGTTCCAAAACCTTTGCTTTTAACATTTTGGTAGAACAATCGGGCTTCACCTCTATTCCTGTAGTTTTCGATATCCTGGCTCTCTCTTGTCTTTCACAGACGCTTTTTCCGCCTGAACAGGCGATTCATCTCCCTCCTTTTCTCTTTAAAACGCTCCGTCACCGCACCCGTCGCCATTGGCTGCAGTTTTGCCTTGTATGCAGCATCCATTTCCTCAGACATTTCGCGACATTCAACATCGTACCAGGGCTTGCCTGAGCGTGGTTTTTCATAACGCAGTACGTTCGTTGCGGCAGGGGTCATATAAGTCGCAATATGCTGCCACTGTGTGTCGGTAACATCAGAACTAGGGGGGTTTGTTTGAAGTAATTGGGAGAGTTGGTTGGAGTAAGCATTGATTATCTCGGTGGTATGCAGCTTTGTGATGTCTAGCACTACTTAAACGTGTGCGTACCTTGGCTGGATCTAGGTGGTGATCCGTATCAATATTTGCACAGCACATCACACGCACTTCCATAACGCTTGAAAGGCATGTCCATCAATTACCACGTGATCAATCTGATTACTTGTATTTTGATGGGAAGATTTCCCATGTTTCTTGTCGACGCGAAACTTACCAGTCTGAATCCATTATTGAAGGTGTTGTTGTGTAGACTGAATTTTCCGACTGCTGAACCAAGAGCATCTTCCCTAGCATTAAAATCTCCCGTCATGTTGTGGGTAATGGGTATGTAGAGTTTGAAATAATTGAGTTAAAATTTCAATATATTGCTAACAACGTACATATACTATAGGTTCTGTTCCTAACACCCTCAAAATCTTGACTTACCCTTCAAACTTGGGTTTTCCAAAGAAGAATTTTAGACTTTTCCAACAGTATACATATAAAGTTTATAAAATCACTTGTCACAACAATGAAGTTTTTTCTCATTTTTTTAGCCACTATTGTCAAGTTTTTCGAGGAACGCAATTGTCGTAACACCTAATACAAATGTAAGGACACTTTGGAATACAGATTCATCTTGTACTCGATCAGACATACACCATGCGACCTAGTTCCCGAAGTTCCTTCAATTTTTTTCCATTCTGTAGCAGTGAGTAATTTGGTTCTATTGATTCGGAAATTTTTTGTGACGTATAAACTAAATACATATTGACTAATTTAAGGGGAACTTTTCATTTACTGTTCTATGATGAATCTTTGCTTTAATATTAAGATACTAAATTGTATACCAATGTTTTTTTTTGACAATTTCCTAAAACATCTGAATAAATATCCAGTATTCCTGATAAGTGGATTATTCATACAAAATCTAAAAGAAAGCAATTAAATATCTTGACGTGAATCCCCCATCACAAAAAAAGATATCAAAATCCATATCTTTTCTTGTATTAAATAACATCCGCAGATGATCACAGCCTGAGGCGAACTCTACAACATAATTGACTGCTGCTATAAAAGCTAAGCATTACCTCTTTATCGCTATCAGTTAACTTACGAACGTAGCAGAAGAAGCTTAAAGCTAAATATCCAAACCATACACTACCACTTGTGTTTTTGTCTAATTTAAATAACTAACAAACGCAATGAATTTCAATAAACTTCTCATCTTTGTCGCCGTGGTATTGGCTGTTATTGTTGGTCAAACAGAAGCGGGTTGGCTGAGAAAGTTTGGCAAGAGACTTGTAAGTGTATTTTGTCTTAAAAAGTATATATAAACGTGCATGCTAATATTTACTTTTGTCAATAATTTTCTTATAGGAACGTATTGGACAACATACACGTGATGCTACGATACAAGTCATTGGTGTCGCTCAACAGGCAGCAAATGTTGCGGCAACATTGAAAGGTTAATTTTAATGTTACTGTACTCTATCCAAAGACATATATAAGATTGACATTAAGAGTTTAAGAATTTAGCTGCAACTAATTTAAGTTAAATTAAGAAAAAAATAAATTTATTTTTGATAACACCTTAACCGTTTCATGTTCATTGTACTGTCCCTAGGCAACAACTTATTTTAAAAAAAAATTTTAACTAAATCATTCTAAGATTTCTCAACATGCGACCTGCTTTTTTAGTATGGTAATAAAAAATTATCTTAGTATATAAAATTTCCATGTCCCATTGTGTTCGTAAACGGTAAACTTCGAAACCGCCACATTTTGTGGCTTGAAAGATTAGATCATTTTAGACCAGATAGGTGGCGCTGTTATTGAGATTAAATGTGCTACTTTTTTAGACCACGGAACAAATAATTTGTAGGCACAACAACGTTTGCAACCGGTATAGTTTGCTTTTCAGATTGCCATCCGAAATAAATAACGTTCAGTATCTTTTCCCGATTTTTGAAATTAGTTTATAGATAAAATATTAACCGAAACATTGTCTGAAATTTGGAAGACAGTTAGTGCACTATATGGAAATTACCGTAGGCTATATATTTTTTAATTTTTGACAATATTGGCGGAGTGGGCGTAAAATTTGTTACACAAATAGCACTCGACAACACGAATATGAATAAGTTTTGATCAGTGGGCGGAGTGGGCGTCTCAAGACATATTTTTAGAGGTAGAGAGACAAAATTTGATACACAGATATTGCTCGGCAACATGAATATGAATATTGAGACGAAATTTTAATTTTGAATCAGTGCGAATGGCAAAGCTTTAAATTAACCCCTGAGACAGACAATTTAACTCCCAGATAGTACTCTGCAACACGAAAATGAATATGCAGGCGACATATTAATTTTGGATCAGTGGGCGGAGTGGGTGCGGCAAAACTTTTTTTTAGAGCTAGAGAGATAAAATTTGATACACGGATAGTACTCGGCAACACGAATATGAATATGCAGACGAAATATAATGTTTTTATCAGTGGGCAGAGTGAACGTAGCAAAACATTATTTTAACCTCTAAGACACAATACGAATATGAATATGCAGACAACATATTAATTTTGGATCGGTGGGCGGTGCGGACATGTAATTTAGCCACAGAAAGATAACATTTGGTACACAATACATTTAGTACTAAAAAGAACAATTTTACACAAAAGTACATATATTGTACCAAAATGCACTATTACTGTACAAAAAAGAACATATATTGTACAAAAAAGTACATTTATGGTATCAAAAGGTACAATTTATTGTACTAAAAAAGTACAATTGAATGTATTAAAAATTACTTATATTGTACACAAAAAGAACAAATTCCTCAGGGGGCCATACTTTTCTTGTTCACTATTAAAGTATGTACTTTGATTCTACCAAAATGTTCTTAAATTGTGCCAAAAAAATTTTCTGTTGTAACATAAAGTACTTTTTATCAAAAGGACTGCAATGGTTTTTTCTTAACTTCGAATTTTTTTTTTATTTTATTTGCTTTTGATAACATGTTTTTCAGAACTGTTTGGGTAAAGTTTAAGGACTATATGTGTTTAAAAATTTTTGGCAAAAATTCGTCAGAAAATTGATGTCGGTAAATTCTGACAAAACAACCTCATTTTCACGATGCTGACACATTTTAAAGGGTAATACTGACAATGATGTCAGTAATGTTAATGAAGAGCGAGAGAGAGAGAGAGCAGAGTTTGAATTACGGAAATTTTTTTAGTTTGCTTCTTCCCACATCCTATTGATTTTTAGTAGTCAAATTTTTTAAATCAAAATAGGTGTGAGCATATACTAAAAATATGATTTTTATTCCCATTGACAAATTTGTTGCGTCCGTGATGTTGCGTCCGTATATATGCTGTACCTAATTAAAACAAAGCTAGGAGATTATTCTCATATTTTTTACGTCTACGAACTAAAGTTATCCTGTGAACTTCAAATACATGTATATGTAGTATAAAAAAACAAACTTTTCAAAAATTTACTCAGCTTTGTATATTTCTATTGCAACTTCTAAAGAGCTTCTATTTTTAGTTGCATCCGTATTTGACCGACCGTGGCATGGTGGTTAGAACACACGACTACCATGCGGGAGATCTCAGGTTCAACTAATAGCTCCAGTCATCTAAAAAACATTTTTTTCTTCCATTGCCGGCCCTCGATGTTGTCGTCGGCAACTTCGCAGTATAAGTGTCGAGTTAATCGGAATGTCTAGTAAAAGCTTCTCTAAGAGTGACGTTCGCATTCGTCGATAAACAAAGTAGGTGCCGTTAGTTGTGTGTAAAATAGAAAGCGTATTAATTTACAACAACGCGAGAAGCTATCCCATACCTCATTCATAGGGTGTAAAGGGAAATTAAGAAAGTAAGTAAGTTTCATTGTATAATTGCTTATAATTTTGTACTATAACCAAAGCTTGAGAATGTTGCGTCCGAGTCACTGGAATATGCCCATAAATAAACTTTATGTAGAGGTACAAATATCAAGTGGTCTAAAAATTTTCTGAACATAGCTTTTCAAGCGACACTGTTGTTGAAGTTCAGTGGATAAAATGCTTTTTTTTTTTTTTAAATATGGTAAAATTTCAAACGTATGTTTCATTTATGACAATTTAAATTGTGGGCGGTGCTGATACATTTTCGGTATAATAACGAAATTTATAGCTGTAATAGAAAACCATTTCCTTAACCATTTAAATAACTAATATAATCAAATACAAAATTTTTCATAACAAATTGTTGTTCCTTTTATTTAATAAATACTTATATATCTATCATTAATAACTACTATCTATGACTCTCAGAGCGTTGTGTATACCAACATCTTGAATTAACCTCTGGCAGTGGCAGCAACATTAGCCGCCTGTTGAGCAACACCAATGACTTGGATAGTGGCATCACGGGTATGTTGACCAACACGTTCCTAAAATACATAGCCAATGAATTCAATGATTAGCATCAATGTGGATTATAACATATTTAACAAATAACAACTTACAATTTTCTTGCCGATCTTTTTCAACCAACCGGCTTTACTTTGACCAATGAAAACAGCCAAAGCAAAAGCGACAAAAATTAACAATTTGTTGAAGTTCATTGTGAGTAAATAAAATTTCTTCTCTGCGAGCAAGAGTGTTTTATATTAAATTATAGCTTTAAGCTTGTACAACTACGTTCGACAGTAAACTGATAGCTTTAAAGATGTGATGTTCCTCCTTTATACACGAAATATGTATGCTGTGTTACAAATTATCTGCTGTAATCATCAGTGAGATGCTGGCAAAAATACCCGCAAATTGATGTTGGGTTTTTCTTTTGCTTTATATGGGGGAATCACAGTCTGCGGTAGCCTTTCTTTGTGCATAATTAAAAAATGTCTAGTTCTTTCCTTACAGTGGGTTTTTTGTTTTGACTTTTATTTTATACAATGTGAATCATCTGAATTTGTATTATGTTGCCTAGATACACTGTGGTGCAAAAATGAGCCAATGTTGTAAACACGGTATGTAATTAAATATTTTTTGAAGTTTTTATTAAATTATTTTCAAACTTTTTGTTAAATTAAAAATATGCATCTGTAAACTATTAAAAGCAATAGCAAAAATATAACTAACATAACTGTATGTATATTAAAACAAAACGTTATCTAAATCAGACCATTGGCACTTTTGCTCCAAGGTTTTTCTCACCTAAATTTAATAATTAATCCAGTATACTTTTAAGTTTTTCAACTGATCTATCCCAGCCCACAGGTTTTAAATCGGGTTTGGATCTCGACTCTGCAGTGGCCACTTCCTAGCGCCTGTTGAAAAAAGCGTCGGTGGAAGAAAAGAGAGAGCCAGGATATCGAAAACTGCAGGGATTGAGGTGAAGCCTGAAAGTTCTACAAAAAGGTAAAAAGCATACAATGTTCTGTCCATTTTAGCGAACCTGATGGGACCTTATCAGTCTGGCTTTAGACGTGGTTAATCGACGACCGACCAGATATTCACACTACGACAAATCCTGGAGAAGACCCTAGAAATGCAGATCGATACCTTTGTTTATCGACTACAAAGCTGCATTTGACAGTCCGATACGACAGAAACTATTAGAAGCTATGGTTGAGTTTGGTATCCCCGCGAAGCTTATACGACTTTGCGGGATGACACTGAATGACACGAAGTCTTCAGTGAAAAATGGCACAAATCTAACAGAGCCATTTTTTACCAAGCGAGGCTTCAGACAAGGCGATAGTCTGTCATGCAATCTCTTTAACATCATAATGGAGATGATCATGCGGAATGCAGCAGTAAACAGGAATGGCACCATCTTTAACAAAAGCCACATGCTGCTCGTGTATTCTGATGATATAGATATTATTGGCCGTGGATTGCGCGATGTTACTGCGACCTTTTCGAGCATTGAAAAGCAGTCGGTGGAAGCGAGTCTGGTGATAAATGAGGACAAAACCAAGTAATTTGTTTTAACGAACAAAGAGTCCACTCGTCTGAGACGCTGCGTGAACGTGAACACATCACCAAAAAGTTGTTGCATAATTCGAATTTATTTAAGAAAAAATCGTTGTAGTATCTTTAGTAGTATTCATTTTATTTAGTAAAATTTGTAAAATTTTCAAAAGTGATGATTGGCCGTTTTGCATTTCTGATGACGATATATCCTAATTTGTTTTGTTTTCTATAACGACTAAAAATAAATTTTAAAATCAGAATTTGTAAGATGAGGATTTAATTGTCAATTTTTTTTTAATTTTTATTTTAAAAACCATTTGAAAATTATTGCTGTAAAAAAACAACTTGTTTCACAATTTTATGTTATTTTTTTATTAATTTTATATTAAAGCTTAAGAAATAATGAAAATTTTATATCGATATTTTTTTTTCTCAAAAATCCAATAGCTTGGTTATTGCATTTCTTTCAAATTTAATTTCGAATATTACCGAAAGGTTTTTTAATATAAAAATGTAATAATTTATATAAGAATACTTTTTACTGTTATACTTAAAAACGATGCTTTATGGCGTTTTATGGAATAACCTTTTTTATACGTCGATGCTATGGGTAACATTGGACTTCAAAATATTAAGACTTTATTAATTACTTTACTATCAATTATTATTATTTATTAATAACTATTTATAAGAAATATCATAATTTACACTTAATTTAATATAAATCAATTGCATTTAAATTCTTGATGGCAATCTTATAACTCCCTCTATGATAAATTGTCCAGCTGCGTATAATTTAACCTCTCAATGTTGCCGCAACATTTGCTGCCTGTTGAGCGACTCCAATGACTTGTATCGTAGCATCACGAGTATGTTGACCAATACGTTCCTATAAGAAAATTATTGACAAAAGCAAATATTAGCATGTGCTTTATATTACATATATATACCTAATAAGATAAATATAGTACTTACAAGTCTCTTGCCAAACTTTCTCAACCAACCAGCTTCTGTTTGACCAACAATAACAGCCAATACAACGGCGACAAAAATGAAAAGTTTATTGAAATTCATTGCGATTGTTAGTTGTTTAAATTAGATAAACACACAAGTGGTAAGTGTATGGTTTTAGCTTTAAGCTTCTTCTGTTACGTTCGTAGGTAAACTGATGTCGATGAAGAGTTGATGCTTCGCTTTTATAGCACTCACTTATTTGGTGGATTTAGTCGCAGGCTGTGATCACCTGTCAATGGTAGTCAACAAAGAGAAGATTCTTATGTTTGGTGAAATATTCTTTGGGGAATCACACTCATGTTTTAATTAGCTTTCTTTAGGACTTTGTTTGCTTAATCCAATTTGCGAGAATACTGGATAAGTGTGTTTCAGAAGAAAGATACTAATGTTGTTGCTGTGAAAGCAGTTAAGAAATATTTTGACAAATATTTATCTAGCTAAATTAATGAAAGTTCCCCTTAATCAAGTCAATATTTAGTATCAAACGCAAATTTCTGTACGATTTAATTAGAACAGATATTCCTAAAGTAAATGGAGGAGACTGCGTCATTTTATAGTATCTTAAATAATTGTGGGACATTCCACAACTAAATCGTAGCCTAATTTCATAGAGTTTTTCAAGTTGACTTGATATTAATGATGACTGCCAATATAATCACTCGAAATATACACTTGAAATATGGATGGAGAAGACTTTTGATATATATTTTGCTAAATATATGAATGTTACCGCCTTATATAAATAGTCATTTCAAGAATATAGCGTCGATCGTGGCATGATGGTTAGAAAACCGTTAAAAAATGTATAAAAAAAACCAAGTATTCGGGGTATATATTAAATTGATCTTCACGGGTAGCAGTAGAAATTATAACTAACTCTTTGCGTTATTTTACTGAAGTTAGAGGTGGGTAACTTGTTGAGTTTTGCACTGCTAGAACGCTAGAGTGAAAGCTCTTTACCGGACAGTTATGCGCTGAATTGAGATGCGTTTTATTGTGCGTAGCTTAAGTGCGTTCGTCAGATTATTTCACGTAAACAATGGACTTAACCTTGATAAATTTTGCGCTAGAAATACTGTTGACTTTCGGAATATTTGCTAACATTTAGTGGTTTCATCTAAAGGCAAATAATGGAAGCTTTGAGTTCCTGTAGTAGTATTAGCATTTTTATATCTTGAAAATAGATCTTATTTTGTTGTGTTGTAGTCGTCAGCGTAAGCATAAGCAACTACTATGGAGGTCTTACAACTTTGTGAAACCCAACGATAAAGGTCTTTCGCCGTTTGAAGAAGTCACTTAAGACCCTAAGTTTATTTGAACTAAATTTAACTCATGACTTTTTTAATCGTTTGAGCCATTTCCGTCTGTCTGTCTGTCTGTCTGGCTGGTGCGCACGATAACTTTCGAAAGACGCAACCAAATGTTTTGAAATTTTGCACGAGCTAATATTTCCCCAGAACTACTTACGGTATTGCAAATGGGCTACATATCCCCGTTCCTTCTGGTACCTCCCATACAAATGTACCACTCCGCCCACTTTAGAAATCGAGTAATAATATCAATATAATAGAAAATTTTATGTTTTATTGAGAGTGAGGGTAAATGTAAGTCGGGTTGCCCGACTGAAACTTTCTTATTGCTTTTTGTCAAGGAATTTAAAGAACACACGAATAAGCTGATGAGGGGCATTTACTTAAAATTTCTTAAAAAAAAAAAAATAAGAAAAACCCCATTTTAGTTTTTAGATATTTTATATATATTAAATAGGCCTATCTAAAAATATTTTTTTTTGGAAAAAAAAGACTTGATCTTCTAAGTGTTTTCCAAGTTTAAACTTTTAATTTTTGACACAAAATTTCAGAGTAATATAAAATTTTTATAGTGTTTGTTTTCGAAAGCTGACTTATATGACACCAAGATCTTTCAAATCGGTTGAGTCATTCCATAGTAATCGCAGCTTAAAAGTACCAATAACCGTCATTTTTCAAATATTTCGGCACCTTGCCACGCCCACATATTTTCAAAAATGTAATTTCTAAAAATGAGGACGTGTTTCTGTAGGTAAAATGTAGCTGAATGCAAAATTTCATTAAAATCTGAGGGGGTCGGGTTCAAAATGTCCTTTTTTTTATAGGTTTTGATATGATATTCATCATATACATATATTTGTAAAAATAAACAAACACAAAACATGGGCTATAAAGTTTCCACAAAAGCACATTTCCTTTCTATTCATTCTATTGTTTAGAATATTAAAGTTCATATTTCGATCGATCTCCCAATGTAACGGAGAATAAATCTAAGTAGAAACCATTTATGCACCTTATGTTAAGAAATGTACCAAGATCCAAAACGCAAATGGAATATGTCTTACGGGAAAATAGTCCAAGAACATAAGAATGGCAGCTTCATATACACTTACCATATTTTACATTTGTAACTCAAATGTTATACATTTTTTAAATTTACACTAAGTCGATTGTAGGGAGGGCTGTCGTCGCCAGTAACGGGTCACGCTTTGCGCTGTCCTTCCTGTGATCGAATTAATATTCTATCGTATCTTGATATGTGTAGTGCTAAGTACTATCTGTGGATCAATTTTTTTTTCTTTACGACTATATACATTTGAATGATCGAAAAAAACAATTTCGTCTGTATATTGATATCTGTAGTGCCAAGTACCATCTGTGCATTGAATTTTAATGTTCTGTGCCTAAAGAATACATTTTACATGCCCTGCACCATTTTGGAGGAGTTATTTGTTTTATTCTCTTCCACTAAGTCCACTCCAGCGCCACCTACCGGGTCAATTTATATAAAAAAAATTTCTTATGGTCAAACAAACCTACATTCTAAATTTCACTTGAATTGGTCCATTCGGTAAATTTTTCGGTATAAATCCACCCCCTACCGGGTCCATTTGTACAGCAATCATGATTAAACAAATATAGATTCAAAACTTAAGGTAAATACGTTCATACGTTCATGAGTTTAAGTAAAATGGGACCATCAATATAAATTTTGGAAATTAGTCCACTCCAGCGCCACATGCTAGGTCCATACTTTGTTTTCATGAGCAACCAAGCATACATTCAGAATTTCAGGTTAATTGGTCCATTCTTTAAAACTTTCTGTATGAATTCACCCTAGCGCCACCTACCGAGTTCATTTGTAGATAACATTTTTTTTAGCATGATCAAACAAATATATTTTTAAATTTCAGTTAAATTGGTCCATTCATTCAAATTTACGATATAAATCCACACCAGAGCCACCTACATAAAATTTGTTATTACGATCAAACAAACATACATACAAAATTTCAGTTAAATTGGTTCATTTATTTAAATTTTCGATATAAACCCACCCCAGCGCCTCCTAACGGTATGCAAATACGATAGTACCTATTCTCATATCTGCCAACTATACATACAAAATTTCATAAAGATTGGTCGAGCCGATTGTTGCGACAAATATCGTGACACTAGATTTTTGTATATTAGATATAGGTTTTATAACAACTATATATCTTCCCAAATACTTCAACAAGCAAACACAATTGTTAAATATAATAAATATTGTTTTTTATTTTTATAAAAATTAGCATACTTAATAATAATTACACATCTAGTTCTAAACTATATTAGACTATCCTTGTCAGTTCTTTAATGCTTCAGCAACATCACATATCAACCTCTGGCAGTGGCAGCAACATTTGCCGCCTGTTGAGCAACACCAATGACCTGTATGGTGGCATCACGGGTATGTTGACCAACACGTTCCTACAATAGATTGATACAAAATTCAATTATTAACAAAAAATTAGAATATAATCTATATAATAATAAATAAGAACTTACGATTTTCTTGCCGATCTTTTTCAACCAGCCGGCTTCACTTTGACCAATGAAAACGGCCAATACCAAAGCGACAAAGATGAACAATTTATTGAAATTCATTGTTGTATGTAGAATTTGTGTTCTGCGAGCAAGAGCTTAGTTTTATTTATGTAAATATAGCTTTAAGCTTATACCACTGCGTTCGACAGTAAACTGATAGTGATGTGGGTGAGTAGCTTCTCTTTTATACGTTTGCTTTCGTTTTCTGTTGTTATCAACTGGACATAGACAAAATAACCTCAGATGAATGTTGGATTTTTATTTATTTAGGGGATTCACTTAATGTGATAACCAGGGCCAACAAAAGTATGCAATGCATACTTGCATATGCAAATGCATATTACGGACTTACAGGCATGTTTTGGGGGTTTATGCATATAAAAGCATATTTTGGGGTTTTTAGGTTTAGTTTATTATTTTTTTTCATACATATTTTTGCACTACATTAATTAATTATTAAATTCTACAAAGGCTGTATTTTTTAAAGTATATGTTTCCGGTTTTAACTTTTCGAAATATTATTTTTGTGTTTATACCAAAGATCCATTCCGTCGTCATGAATTTCAGTGAGCTCTATCTAGCGTTGCGTTGCCACCTGTTTCATCCATCACTCATGGGGTAGTTTGCTGAAACCATCAGGATACTATTTTAAAGACGTTAGGAAAGTTGTGGAAAAGTGTAACAGTGAGGAGGCTGAAGCAATCCGTACTTCCAAGGAGAAACAGTCAATTAGCGTTTAGCTTTTCAATATGACAAGCGGCATTTTAAAACAGATAGCATTTTCAAAAAAACTTTTTCACATATAAAGCACCTTGCCAAGTTTATCCTTATCCTTCTTAAAATCTCATATATTAAAAAAAAAAATTATCAAAATTATAATAGCGAAAATCATGAATACGTGACAAAAATTAGTGAGAAGGCGTATACATAATATTTATCATAAATTAAAAGATTAAGTACGCCATT
The DNA here is from genome assembly GCA_964034835.1 of Muscina levida. Taxonomy (NCBI): domain Eukaryota; kingdom Metazoa; phylum Arthropoda; class Insecta; order Diptera; family Muscidae; genus Muscina; species Muscina levida. The sequence continues at coordinate 142,374,877 of OZ035880.1, read as the reverse complement.
GAATTCAGTACGACTGAAAATTATAGAGTTGTTAGTCAAAAAATCTCATGTAATTTTTTTACGGTAGATAATTAAACAATAGTTTGAATCTTATAAATGTAATTAACGATATAATTTTCAACTATTTTTGATAAAATTTTATTAAAATTAAAAGTAATCAGTGAAAAAATTAATTAAAATCAAAATTTATTGTGCATTTTTTATCAGTTTTAAAGGCATTTTTTTAGTGTTTTTCGTGCTTATCTGATGGGCATATTTTTAGTTTTTCCGGGCATATTTGTGTTGGCCCTGGTGATAACATCTCTCTCTATGAAAAAAATACTTAATAATTTGTCATTAATGGTACATATTTGAAATATGTATATGGGTTTTTGGCATGAATAGTTTTTTGAACTTTTGGTGATTCATCTAATAGTGTCGTACATTGGCTTATCAACATTTATATTATTCTTAATGGAGATTTTTGTTAGCAGATGCTGTTAACAGTTCAAAATATAGGAATTGCCTATATATACTATCAGGAAATCCCATACAAATATCTGAAAAATTCGCATATGAAAGTGTTATTAATAAATAATGGCCCAAAATGTTTCATATCGTCGGTGACTATTGGTCGCAAAATTATTATAAATAGACATACAAAAATGGTCGAGAACGAAATCTAGACTTTTTGCAGAAGAAACAAACATCAATGTTTGACTATATAGTAATACTACTGGACCCGGCAATGCTTCGCTATTGCATTATTGACTATTAATACAAAACCATCTTAATATAATACAGAAATATCTATTTAAGTTAGCTCACATTTATAAAAGCTGTACATATGCCACTTTCAAACATACTTTGGCAACGTTTCCTTAACTCTATAATAATATGCTTGGCTTGCTTTCATAATGGGATAATTTTAAGCGTTGATCATATGCCCTCAGTAAACAATTCGTTACCCCAAATAACTCCCAAACCAGTTCAAACAACAACGTTTTATTGTGTCGAATGACTATGACCATCCGCCCGCTGATCGAGTATATCAGTACACCAAATTTCATGTCTCTAGGATAAAAATATCAAAATTGTCGTCTCCAATTCCAAATTCTATTTTTCTAGGACTAAGGTTCGATTTAAGCATGCCCCCTCCGCCCACTGATTGAATATTAGTAGTTGTTGGGCATAAAATTATCTATTTATTATGTTGCTAATATAAAAATAAAATTTCCTCCGCAAATTTGTAGTAGTAGTGCCAAGTAATATATGTGTATCAAATCTTTTTAGGGCTAAAATACAATTTTGCCATGCCCTCCACCCACAGATTAAAAATAAAAATTTGGTCAGAAAATGTTCCTCTAGGGCTAAAATACAAATTGGCTACGTTAAATCCGCCCATCTCTAAAAAAAAGTTTTGCCAATCTCACTTCGCTAATTGGGCCAAAATTAAAATTTTGTCTGCAAATTCATATTCGTGTTGTCGAGCACAATCAGCGCATCAGATTGTATTTCTAGCTCTGAAATAATGTATTTCCACGCCCACTAAGCCCATTGGGTCCAAATTAAAATTTGGTCTGCATATTCGAATTAGTGTTGTCGAGTACTTTGTGGGTATCAAATTGTATCTCTATAGCTTTAAAAAAGTTTTGCCAAGCCCACTATAACCGTTGGATCCAAAAATAAAATTTCGTCTGCATATGCATATTTGTGTTGTCTCGAGTACTATCTGGGTATCAAATTTTATCTCTAGGTCTAAAAAAAATTTTAGCCGCGCCCACTCCGCCCATTGGGTGCAAAATTTAAATATCATCAAAATATTGAGTTACTGGTAAAAACCGGTCTTACATACCTATACGCCCTTATAAGTCACTGACGTGGTTGAATATGAACCGATTTTAAATTTCTCATCGGATTTTAAAGGAAGAGACTGCGGCAATTCAAACAATATTTTTCGTTGGTGTCCTGCAAAAAGGTCTCAAGTCCACTTTTCATGTTTCTATGTTATTGATGATTAGAGGTTTATGGTCTCCTATGTTTTGATACAAAACTACTGTAATAGACATAGGATTTTTTTTATAGGGCATGGACTATGATTTTAAGGACTCTTTTGCATCCTCAAGTCCATTTCACAAGAAAGTGGACTGATATACCATTTCAATTGTGTTGCATAATGTTATCATATAAAACAAAAGTACATGACTAAGTGCCAAATTTGTTTGATTTACCAAACACAACTTTTGTTATATTTTTACAAAAAATATTCTTCCAATATTGGTCATTTCAACACAATATCGTAGAAAGTATACCAATATCTTGGTGGGATTCCCTAATCAGATGAAAGATACCACAAAAATTTAAGATACCACAACCAATTGATTCTTGTCTTCTTTGAACATCATTCTCAGGTAATGTCTTCGATATACCTGAATGCTATAAAAGCACAGCATCATCTCTTTATCGCTACCAGTTAGCTAACGAACGTAGTTAAAGAAGCTTAAAGCTAAATACACAAACCATATTTACATTACCACTTGCTAATTTAAACAACTAACATCACAATGAATCTCAATAAACTATTTATCTTTGTCGCTTTGGTATTGGCTGTTATCGTTGGACAAACTGAAGCGGGTTGGTTGAGAAAATTTGGCAAGAGACTTGTAAGTGTATTTATCTGCTATAGTGTGTACAAAACTACATGGTAATATTTGTTTTCACAACCTCATATAGGAACGTATTGGACAACATACACGTGATGCCACGATACAAGTTATTGGTGTCGCTCAACAAGCAGCAAATGTTGCTGCAACATTGAAAGGTTGATCTAATGATGTATATTAGGTTGATTCTTATTTGGCAAAAAAAAAAATGTTTTTGGAATTTTTCATGGGCCAAGTTAAAATTTTATTAAGACGTACAAAAACACTCTATGTGAATTTTTTTAATTTTTTTCTTAAAGGTTTAGGGGTCGCTTCCGGGGTTCGAAATTCAAAATTTTACCGTCATCCTAAGGGGTAAGCCGAATAACTCGAGTAAACCTTAACTGATCCTTATGAAAAATTTTCAGTATTAATATTTTCCATAACGAAGTAATGGAATTGTAAATGGGAAGAATTGCCCCACCCCTTCTGGTACCTCCCATACAAAATTACCTATTTTTTGATAATTAATATTTCTCCCATAACTTTCAAACGGACAGCTGGATGGCATTTAAACTTGGTCAGTTTAATGACCTTGTAATAACAGATAAACCCCCAGAAAATCAAAAGCTTTGTGACACCCCTTCTGGTACCTCCCATACAAATGACCGAATTAACCCCCATATTTTTACCTACATATCTTGTTAGTAAAAATACTGAATTCAATAAAATTTTGTGTGAGATGAACACATGCAAAAATTTGACTCGTGAGTGAATATGGACTATACCGGCCAACCCCTTCTGGTACCTCCCATACAAAATTACCTATTTTTAGACAAATTATTTTTTACCAATAATTTCCAAACAGACAGCTGGATGGCATGTAAACTTGGTCAATTTAATGACCTTGTAATAACAGATAAACCCCCAGAAAATCAAAAGCTTTGTGACACCCCTTCTGGTACCTCCCATACAAATGACCGAATTAACCCCCATATTTTTACCTACATATCTTTTTAGTAAAAATACTGAATTCAATAAAATTTTGTGTGAGATGAACACATGCACAAAAGTGACTCGTGAGTGAATGTGGACTATACCGGCCAACCCCTTCTGGTACCTCCCATACAAAATTACCTATTTTTAGACAAATTATTTTTTACCAATTATTTCCAAACGGACAGCTGGATGGCATTTAAACTTGGTCAGTTTAATTACCTTGTAATAACAGATAAACCCCCAGAAAATCAAAACCTTTGTCACACCCCTTCTGGTACCTCCCATACAAATGACCGAATTCACCCTGATAGTTTTACATAGATATGCTACTTATTTTTGATTTTTTTCATAGGTTAACTTAAAATGTTATTAAGAAGTACAAAAGAACTCGCTTCAGTGCCCTGAAAACCATGCGCAGTTTTAAACGTAGAAGTCATATAATATGACTTATGCATGGTATTTCGGGACTTCCCCGAAGTATAAAACGGCAACCATACCATTACAAAAAAAACATAAAGAATTCTGCGGATGCTATTTGTTTTGCCGAAAATCAGCTTAAAGAGTTTCAGCCACGAGATGACTACAAAGAGCTACTTAAGCTGACAATAATATTCTGCGGAGGTGTTCCATAAACACCAATATTCTTCAGAGCACCAGCAAGTCTTCACCGTGCTAGATGGATGGCTAAGGCAATATATTCCATAAAAATATATTTATGCAGAGAGCAGTTCAAGCTTACAGGATGTTTGCATTTTTATAATTAATATTTACCTTGCATATTGGTTTGAATCCACTTCTGGACCTCCTGTTTCAAGAAATGACCTCCAGTTATTAAAAGACTTGAAGTCTTATGCAACAATTAATAAAGAGATAGCGGCAATAGCCTTAAAAAAAATTCTAGGTCATCTCTGGTATTTGTCGGAAGAGCTAGATGGATTTGCTTTTTTGATGACAAAGTTTCTCATGAAATTAAGAAGAATGAAGAAAGAAGTAAATGCTTTTAACATAGAAGGAGTAGATAATCCAGAAAAACGAGTTCCAGTAGAAAACCTACTACATTCTAAAAGTCTTGAGCATTTTGTATCCAACAATACTCTTAAATTTTTCAGCAGAACGGGTATTATATCGGGTTTCCTAAAAAAAAATGTTGAAGATTGTTGCAGACTGTAAATTAAGTAAAGAATTAGTTCGGTCTATGAGGGTTTTATACGATATTGCTGAACGCGAAGTGGCCTTGAAATTTGAAATAAATCATTTCTTATTAACTGTACTGTAAAAATTCCTAAGGTGGACTGCAAATTAGTGGAATGGGGCAAGACAACAGCGTTCCATTATCTACGTTGAATATCATATAACATTCATTAAACTAGATTTATATTTAAGATAAGCATTAGTAAATTTACAATAAGGGTATATCTTTACCAAAATATAAATGAATTCAGCATACTTACAAAAAAATGTATGTTAAAATATGGGGGTTAATTCGGTCATTTGTATGGGAGGTACCAGAAGGGGTGTCACAAAGGTTTTGATTTTCTGGGAGTTTATCTGTTATTACAAGGTCATTAAATTGACCAAGTTTAAATGCCATCCAGCTGTCTGTTTGGAAATTATTGGTAAAAAATAATTTGTCTAAAAATAGATAATTTTGTATGGGAGGTACCAGAAGGGGTTGGCCGGTATAGTCCACATTCACTCACGAGTTACTTTTGTGCATGAGTTTATCTCACACAAAATTTTATTGAATTTAGTATTTTTACTAAAAAGATATGTAGGTAAAAATATTGGGGTTAATTCGGTCATTTGTATGGGAGGTACCAGAAGGGGTGTCACAAAGATTTTGATTTTCTGGGGGTTTATCTGTTATTACAAGGTAATTAAACTGACTAATTTTAAATGCCATCTAGCTGTACGTTTGGAAATTATTGGTAAAAAATAATTTGTCTAAAAATAGGTAATTTTGTATGGGAGGTACCAGAAGGGGTTGGCCGATATAGTCCACATTCACTCACGAGTCATTTTTGTGCATGTGTTCATCTCACACAAAATTTTATTGAATTCAGTATTTTTACTAACAAGATATGTAGGTAAAAATATGGGGTTTAATTCGGTCATTTGTATGGGAGGTACCAGAAGGGGTGTGACATAGCTTTAGATTTTCTGGGGGTTTATCTGTTATTACAAGGTCATTAAACTGACCAAGTTTAAATGCCATCCAGCTGTCCGTTTGAAAGTTATGGGAGAAATATTAATTATCAAAAAATAGGTAATTTTGTATGGGAGGTACCAGAAGGGGTGGGGCAATTCTTCCCATTTACAATTCCATTACTTCGTTATGGAAAATATTAATACTGAAAATTTTTCATAAGGATCAGTTAAGGTTTACTCGAGTTATTTGGCTTACCCCTTAGGATGACGGTAAAATTTTGAATTTCGAACCCCGGTAGCGACCCCTAAAGCTTTAAGAAAAAAATTAAAAAAATTCACATAGAGTTTTTTTGTACGTCTTAATAAAATTTTAACTTGGCCCATGAAAAATTCCAAAAACATTTTTTAAGACTCACCCTAATGTATATTCATCATAAAGAGATTAAAAGGTCTGACGTTAGAAATTTTGATATGTACGAAGTAAAATAAAGTATATAAACTTGAAAATTTAAATATGTTATTAAATTTTAAGAATTATAGTAAGTATTTATATCATTGATATGAAAAAAATTTTGATTTTCTATGTAAATTATTATTTATACTAAGTCGAACATTAAGAAATAAAAATCAATTATAAATAATACATATTGTTTAAAAAAATAATTTCTTTATTTCTAAATTGAGACAATTACAACTGCAGTGAGGTCTCGATTATGCGTGACTCTGTTAACCCGCAAACTCAATCATCCGGAATAGAAAAAAAACAAGTTTTTATTTTTATACCCTCACCTTACGGGTGAGGGTGTAACACATGTAACTAAAAGTTTATCACATAGAAGAAGTCGCATTAGACCCAAAGTTTGGCTGTCCGGCTGGTACGCACGATAACTTTTGAAAGACGAAACCATGTGTTTTGATACTTTGCACAAGTTAATACCATTATGAAATTGGGTCACGTGGCCACACCCCTTCTGGTACCTCCCATACAAATGTACCATTCCGTCCACTTTAGAAATCAAGTACCAAATTTATCTTTCCGCCCACTTTCGAAGTCGAGCAATAATATCGACACACCAAACGCGATCGTGCCCAGGTTGTCGAAAAACCAATGCACCCACAAAGCGTGACTGTTTTGTGCGGTTTATGGGCTGGCGGCATCATCGGGCCGTAATTTTTCAAAATCGTGAGATGATAACGAACTTTTTATGGCCCGAATTGGATGATATGGATGTGGACGCATTAACGGCATATAACCTCAATTATGCCTCAGTGTCATCGAAAATTTGGACCATCGGATGGAAGTGTGCCGCCATTTGGTCGATATATTTTTTCCATCCATTATTGAACCACACCAATATTATCATAATAAAAATAAATGACAATAATTTCCTTAATATTTTGGGTTTTATTCAAAATCAACATCGGCCCTTTAAATATAACCACTCTAGGCCTAGGCAACTTAATTTCTTTGATCGGCTTCATTTCTTCATATCTCATTGTTGTCGGCAGCAACTTCGAGTATTGATCGCAAACGTCTGCTACTATGCGCTAAGCAAGCGATTTAATGACAAAGCCCTTTCTCGACGAAAAGATATTAAACTCTACCAGACACTTATTCTACCTATCTTGCTACACAAAGCGAATCCTGGGTAATGACACAAGCGGATCAATCTATTCTGGTAGTCTTTGGACCCATCATCGTAACAGCGAGTGCCGTCGTCGATTGAACTATAAGCTGTATAGTGGCATCGATGTAGTCAAGCGCGTTCAAATAGACCGTGCTTGGACACGTTGTATGAATGGATGAAAATGCTCCGGCTGGAAAAGTCTTCAGCAATAATCTAGATGGGCGCCGCAGGAAGGGCCGAACAAAACTTTCTTGAATGGACCAGGAGAATGTGCTGTTATCTAATTCTTTTTTACTTGCAACTACTGATGGACGAATTTCTGTTACTGCTACGAAACAAGAAGAATATAAAGTACAATGGTCCATCTTAATAGTTTATACGCAATACTATTGATCGATTAATGACCACATTTACTCTTTAGGATAATATTCATCCAATTCGATACATATTTTGGTATCTTTTATATGAAATGACAGGCCCCTTAAGTAAAAGTAGCAAACAAAAAATGTACGTCAACAACATACAACGAACATAGCTGAGTCACACAAAGAGCTCTAAAAGAAAGAACCCACAAAACAAAACAAAACAAAAATTTTTAAAAAACTAGTGATTTTTTAATTATGCACAAAGAAAGACTATCACTTAAAGTGATTCCCCTGCTAAAACAAAAAACCCAACATGTACGGGTACTTTTGCCATCAGCGAGATGATAACAACACACAAAGCGATCATCGACTGGTATATTGTGCGTATAAAAGTCAAGCTTCTTCTGTTTAACGCTATCACTTTGCATTCAGTCGCAGTTGAAGAAGCTTTAAGCTAAAACTACATTTAAATACAAATACGCTCTTGTTCGAAGACGAGAAAATTTAACTTAAACTATAACACAATGAATTTCAATAAGTTGTTCGTTTTTGTCGCTTTGGTATTGGCTGTTTTTATTGGCCAAAGCGAAGCGGGTTGGTTGAAAAAGATCGGCAAGAAAATCGTAAGTTATTAATAGATTAAAAAAATATGCTCTAAAATGAATACTAATCATTCAATTTTGTATCTTTGTATTATAGGAACGTGTTGGTCAACATACCCGTGATGCTACTATTCAGGTGATTGGTGTTGCCCAACAGGCGGCAAATGTTGCGGCAACAGCAAGAGGTTGACGGGATGATGTTTACACATAAGAGCACTCAGAAGACTGGTCCAAAATAGAGATTGTAATTAGATATGTAGATATTTTCAAATGGATAATTTATTAAATAAAAAAACACTTATTATTTTAAAAAAAAATTCTTTTTTGTAAAGCATCTATGAAAGACAATATCTTATCTTATAGGCTGCAAATGTTGTTTATACATATATAAGAAAACATACTCAAAAGACTAGCCTAAATTATAAATTAATCACAGCAATTAAAAACTTGAAGCACTTCTCAGGGAATCACATTATTATCAAAGGTTAACCTAATTGCCAAGTCAAGGGTAAGTTATTAGTTTTGCACTTAATTTGAATTAGATTTGGGTCTCTAGAAAACCTTATTATGATCATTTTATACGGATTTTTGCGGTGTTTATTTTAAAAATCGATGCCAAAAAAGAAATCTTTGCACTCGATTTTTTAAAAAAATTGTGCTATTGAGAAGTCACAAAATTTTTTTGGGTAGTGTTATTATTGACGTATTGTGTAATTTGTTTATATCGGTCGACTTTTCAACAAAAGAAAAAAATACGACTGCTCAGCATCGGCAACTAAGTATGATGGTCGCTGGATATTAGGCACCAGTATATTGAATCATTATCCTATTATAACAATTTTTTTATTTTTACTTTTTTTATACAAATTAGTACTTTTATTGTACGGCAAAGTACTTTTATTGTACGGCAAAGTACTTTTATTGTACCAAAAAGTAACTTTTTGTATCATAAAATACAGTTTATTGTACTAAAAAGTACATTTATTGTAACAAAAAGTACATTTATTGTACCTCAATGTAAAATTTTTTGTTCCAAAAAGTATTCCTTTGTACATATAAAAGGCTTGGGTGACTGACTGATCATGCATGCATGTTCCTTTTGTGACGCACTAAGTAAGGATTTTTTGAAAATTCGGACTGCAAGTGGGTGAAAAGGGCATGGTACCGCCCCATACATCTAGAGTTTTGAAATGGCTCATAAACCATTATCTGTAGAAAGTCTGGATTTGGTACATATGTTGGTCGTACAACAAAAATTATTTTGTTTGTGGAAAGTAGTCGATGCCGCGCCGCTTTTGAAAAAATCGTTATATCGGCCAAATCAATGGACTGGTTGCAATGAAATTTTCATTGTGTGGTACTGTCCAAAGGGCCTCTATCAAAGGCTACATGAAAACAAAATTGGAGAAAGAGGAGTGGCATCGCCCACACAAACCGAAATTTGAATCGGGTGTATATCACGAGCCATTAGGGGTATGAAGATGAGCCACTCCCCTTTTGAAAAAATCGTTATAACGGTCATATTAATAGATTGACTGAGAACTCCCAGCCCTTCCGTGACGTAGGCCAATTAAGGAATAAATCTGGTACTATCGCCCACAACCGTCGGCTATAGAAAGAATCGCAAAAACAGAGGTGAATGTTCATTTTATAGAGTATTTGTCCCCTCAATGTTGTCTTCAGCATCTTCGCTGTATAAGTGTCAAGTCAATCGGCATGTCTAGTAAAAGCTTCTCAAACAGTAACGTTCGCATTCGTCGATAAACAAGTAGGTGCCGTTAGTTATGAATCTAAAAACAGAAAGCGTGAAAAGGGAAATTAAGTCTTTTTTTTTTATATGTGCGATACGAAGTGGATTTTTCGAAATTAGTATTTTTAAATCTATTAAGGCCGAAAAAAGGAATATACGGCTAAGGGTAATTCTAGAGGTAAAATGGCCGAGAAATGGATAAAAAGTGGTACTGTGGCCCAGACCCATTGGCTATTAGTAGAATCGCGAGAAATGGATTTTCATGAAGGAATTTTACAAAATTTGTGTTAAGGGGTAAAATGCCGAATATGGATTAAACTGGTACTATCGACCAGATCAAACAGTTAGTAACGCAGTCCCGAAAATTGGGGTAAATATTTGTTCTACTGCAATTTTTCAAAATTCGTATTTTTAGGGATAAAATGGGAAAAATTATACCACCGTTTGACAAAACACAGAAAAATTGGGAGTGAATATTAATCGTGCAAGGTAGAAGAGCGACGCGAAGGATATTTTTTTTAAATTTGTACTTTTAGGAAAACGGGGGGACAAAAGTGGCACCATCGCTCAACCAAGCCACTACAAAAAATTGACGTGAATATACGTTACGAAGGGATTTTTCCAAATTCTTAGTTTTAGAGGATACAACGGAACAAAAAGTAGAATAACATTAATAACAAAAAGTAGAATAACATTAATTTAAGTTAATTTTTTGTAAGTAGCGGCGGAGCAACGCGAAACGTGGAAGTTAGTTTTACCATAAAGTACATTTATCAAACGTGGATATGGTTTTTCCGTAATATTTTTAAATATATATTTTAATTTTTTCTTTTCAATTTGTATGCGAAACAAAAGAGCCGACTTCGGATAATTTTTAAAAAAAGATTTTTTTTCCGGGAAAAATTAATTACCAGGACACTTACTTTTCTGGGAATATTTAAAGTGGGACTGTATATAAAATATTCTCTTTATTCTAATCAAGAATAACAAACAGTTCACACTGATTAACTACTTAGGACATATTTCGATCAAAATGTAGATGGAAATAATTCTTAAAGTTATTATCAATTCTGGTGCAGATTCACCCGTTTGGTTTTAGTGAATAGTACCATGTTAGTTCGTTTTTTTTGTCGAATAACGCGATTATGATATAAAAACTAAAGCCATCAGCCATCCGATCTAAGCGATTAGTACTTTTTAGACCCTGTTTGCCACATTTTACCCCCTAAGAGTACAAATTTACAATCTCAAACACATCTTATAACGCATCTACCTCACAGAAGGAACCTATATGCCTAATTTCAAGGCTCTAACTTTAGCCGTTTGGGCTGTTAGCCGTTTTATTACAATCAGCCCATTAATAAAAAAACAACAATTTAAAATAATATTAATTTCATTTAATTTTCGACATCTTAAATTATCTAATTTAATTTAAATCTATTTTCTATTAGTCTTCTGAGTATTCTTATTTATTAACATCAACATCTCGTCAACCTCTTGCTGTTGCCGCAACATTTGCTGCCTGTTGAGCAACGCCAATCACTTGAATAGTAGCATCACGGGTATGTTGACCAACACGTTCCTACAATACAGAGATACAAAATTGAACGATTAGTATTCATTTGAGAGCATATTATTTTAATCAATAAACAACTTACGATTTTCTTGCCAATCTTTTTCAACCAACCCGCTTCGCTTTGGCCAATAAAAACAGCCAATACGAGAGCGACAAAAATGAACAACTTATTGAAATTCATTGTGATGTAGTTTAAATTTAATTTTCTCGTCTACAAACAAGAGCGTATTTAAATGTAGCTTTAGCTTTAAGCTTCTCCAACTGCGATTGAAAGCAAAGTGATAGCGAAGAACACTAAAAGCTTGACTTTTATACTCATTGTTCGCTTTGTCTGCTGTGATTGATCGTCTCGCTGATAGCAAAAGTACCGGCAAATGTTGGATTTTTGTTTAACGTGGGGGAATCACTTTATGTGATAACCTTTCTTTGTGATTTATTAAAAAGTCACTAGTTTTTTTTTTAAGTAAAGGTTTTTTTTTATTTTGGGTGATATTTCTTATTCTGCTCTTTGTGTGACTCATCTGTGTTCGTTTTAAGTTGTCTACGTTCATTTCATTTAAGGGGCCTGGCATTTCCTATAAAAGATATCATTGTATGTGGCATAGGAGGTAAATTTAAATACTTTAAGTTTGGCTGAGGGTCAATAACTTTTTGCAAATGCTGATGTGAGAAAACCAAATAGGTTGAGAGCACTAGTTTCTGTTAAACTTAAAATAGGTGGAACATAATTTAATAATTTTATAGATAAAACTTTGGTATGACAAAAATTAGAGCAGTTTGAATTGAAACTCAAAGAAAATCAATTAGAATTCACAATACAGTAATTGTAAATGTAATATGTATTTTATTCGAAATTTAAATATGTATCTTTAATTGATATCCAAAGTTAATACTTAAAAGAAAACATTAGAGTGAGCTTAATTAAAACACTCCCTAAACAAATAATGGAAAGCTTTGCAAGGCTTGGCTAAACTTAAAAAAATATTCCTACGATTTCAATTATCTCCGAGAAAACCACCGATGGACCGCTTTGCTGGCGCTGCGGTGGCGACAAGCGGCAGTAGAGGCATAATCCAGTACAAACTGCTACCAGGGAATAAAAATAGTGCTACTGGACATTTGGTAAACTGCCTGCCTGAACGTTTGAGTAACGAACCACTTCTGTGGTGCCAAATAGTGGCTGTGTGGTTAATACTACAATTTTAAGCCAGTAAACTTAAAGCTGTTGCTTGAATTATGGAGACAAGTGTCCCTTGATACCATCAGGGATAAGACTAGGTTTATGAATCTATACCTATATATATAAAAGGCTTGGGTGACTGACAGATCCCCAGCCAAAATGGCTAAAGCTTGATCCTTGAAAATGGAATGTAGCTTCCTTTTATGTCGTAGGCGCGCACTAAGAAATTTGAAATTGCTGTATCTCATAAACCATTATAGGTACAAAGTCATTCAAGAAAAAATAGTTTTTTTTGTGAAAAGTAGGCGATGCCATGCCCCTTTTTAAAAAATCGTTATATGGGCTAAAATAAATCTGTCAAAGGCTTCTCGAACACATAGTTAGAAAATAGGGCGTGTTACCGCCCACACTAACCAAAATATCAATCGATCATATCTCACGAACCTCTAGAGGTATAAAGATGAGACTTTCTACATATGCTTCTGGTAAAAAGAGGATTACGCCTAGTAATCATTACAAAGGTCATATAAATGCTGATTGAAATAAAATGGTTAGCATTTTATATAACTGACTGAAGACTCCCCAGTCCTTTCTCGACGCAGGTAGGTGTAAAAAGGCTGATAAAGAGGTAAAACTGGTACTATCGCCTAACTATCAAACCAACGGCTATAGGCAGAAATGCAAAAAAGAGATTGTTTATTTTATAGAAAATATGTGCGATACGAAGGGACTAAATTTTTAAAAGTTCGGGAGTAAAAACGACGTGGCACCGCCCTTACAGCTCGAAATATTAAATTGCTATATTTTATAAACTATTATAGGTAAGTAGCCAAGATTTGGTACACATGTTGTTCGCACAACAAAAAATAATTTTTTGCGGAAAGTGGGCTGTGCCACGCCCCTTTTTAAAAAGTAATTATATCGGTCAAATATATATGGTACATTGCAATGAAATTGTCACTGTGTGGAACTGTTACAAAGGGGCATAGCACCGCCCACACAAAAACCATTAGAGGTATGAAGAAGAGATTTGCCACATATGTTTCTGGTACAAAGATGGTTACGTATCGCTGGGAAATGGACAGTGCCACGCCTTTTTTTTTAAATAATCGTTATATCAGTCATATTAATGGACCGATTGTAATGAAATTTTCACAATATCTATCATATGATTGACTGATTACTCCACAGCCTATGGGCTGAAACAAGAGCCTTGAAATTTGGCATATAGGTTTCTTCTGTGAGGTAGATGCGTTTTAAGATAAGTTTTTTGTTTTGTGGGAAATTTGTACTCTTAGGGGGTAAAATGGGGCATGCATATAGTGTTCAAATACTTGAATTTTTCAAAAAACCGGTTTCCGGTTTATCCGAAAAATGCCCTTTTCCAACAATTCGGTTTTCAAATACATGATTTACTATAAAACCGGGTTAGCCGGTTTCGTTCGGTTTTTCGGAATTTGTAAAATAGAACAAAACAAGCAATTAAATATGAAAAGATATGAATATCGATACATTAATCCATTCAATTTATATCATGTTCATCCCAACAGAATTTATTAGCAAATTTCAACTTAGTATGTCAGCTGTGGAAAATAATTCGGTTTAAAAACAGAGCAAAATTGATAAAAAGGTAATACTTTTTAATAAATTTCTACCGATTTTGCTCTGTTTCAAACCAAAACGTTTTCCAGAACATGACTGTATAAGTGGAATTTATATTACTCACAAACTTTGTTCATCTATATATGGACGGCTTCCTAGCCATTACGATATGAGTTCCCAACTATAGTGACGTAGTCCTTTTTCGCGATTAGATGCTTAGTTTAGGAGATAGCGATAATTGAAAGTTTATTATATTAATACGGAAGTCATCCCACCCATTTAAAGATGAGAGGAAACAGACACCTAACAGCATTTTCCAAACAAATTTTCGTATTGCATAAGGAAATTTTAATGAAAAGCATCCTTTGAGATTTGCCTGAAGAATATCGGATAAGCATAAACAACCATCTTTGTCGATTTACCTATATTTGACCTAGCAATGTTCTGTGAAATACTGCTTTTTGGAAAACCGGTTAACCGACATCAAAAAACCGGTTAAACCGGGTATTCGAAATTGGCATTTTTGAAAAAACCGGCATACGGTATCGAAGAAAAAAATCGGTTGGACGGTTTTCGGTTTCGGTTTTGAACACTCTAGGCATGCCTGGTCTAAAAAGTACTAATCGCCTAGATCGGATTCTTCTTCTTCTTCTTCTTCTTTACTGGCAGCAACAACAGAAATTCATCTATCAGTAGCCGCACGTAGAAAACCATTCCAAGCGCTTCGATCTTTTGCGCTCCGTAGATAGTTCGCCATACCAAGCTTACTTAACAGTTCCTTTTCGAGCCGGAGCGTTTTCGTCCATTCGTACAACGTGTCCAAGCCAGCGCATTCGGTCTATTTGAACGCGCTTGACCACGTCGATGTCGTTGTACAGCTCATACAGCTCATGATTCATTCGACGACGGTACTCGCCGTTCACGATGATGGGTCCAAATATTTTGCGGAGTATTTTTCTCTCGAAGACTCCCAGAATATATTGATCCGCTTGTGTCATTACCCATGATTCTGCGCTGTAGAGCAAGACAGGTAGGATCAGAGTCTGGTAGAGCTGGATCTTTGTTCTTCGAGAGAGCGCCTTGTCGTTAAATCGCTTGCTTAGCGCATAGTAGCAGCGGCTTGCGATCAATACTCGTCTTTTGATTTCGAGGCTGACATTATTATTTTTGTTTATGGCGGAGCCAAGGTAGACAAAATCACCTACCACTTCAAAGTTATAGTTGTCAACGTTCACGCAGCGTCCCAAACGAGTGGACTCTTTGTTCGTTGAAACAAATAACTTGGTTTTGTCCTCGTTTATCACCAGACCCACTTCAGCCGACTGCTTTTCAATGCTCGAAAAAGCCGCAGTAACATCTCACTTATGCTGCCTTCCGGAACGAGAAGAGATTGAAAGTGTTCCCTCCATATTTGCAGCACACTCTGAGTGTCCGTGACTAGATTTCCGTCTCTCTCCTTACAGGTGGGGATCCCTGTTCCAAAACCTTTACTTTTTACCTTTTGGTAGAACTTTCGGGCCTCACCTCTATCTCTGTAGTTTTCGATATCCTGGCTCTCTCTTTTCTTTCACAGACGCTTTTTCCGTCTGAACAGGCGTTTCATCTCCCTCCTTTTCTCTTTATAACGCTCCGTCACCGAATTTGGCTGTAAAAGATGTCACAGTTCTTCCGTCGTGTGCATCCCTGTCCCGTCCATCTCATTTCCTGTATGGCGGTGATGTCAGCCTTGTATTTGTCGAGGACATCCGCCAGTTGGATAGAGGCACCATCTCTGTATAGAGTTCGGACATTCCAGGTGCATATCCTTAAATCATGGTCCTTATATCGTTTGCGGTGGTCGTCAACATTTGGGGTGTTCTTGTTTTTCGTTTTCTTCGTGTTTTCATAATAAATTTTTGTTTAAGGAGAGTGGCTTATTAGGCCACCGCTCCCGATCTTAGTTTCTTGGGGCTGCCAAAGCCACTAAGAGAGCCTGTGTTGAGCTTCAGTAACTTCTGTTACCTACTTCCTAAGACGTATCGGTGGTAGCATGCCGATTAGGTTACTCAACATTTCGCCTTCTAACTCTAGCTAACTTCGAAGCGGTTGCTTTAAACTCATTGCCAAGGGAATACTTGGTCTAAGACCGGAAGTAGTTAGCTGCTTGGACAGTGCCACAAAGGAATCGATTCTGGTCACTCCCAAGTGAGTGACAATCAGTAACTTTCCACCTAGATCGGATTGCTGAAGCTTAAACATAGAACTTTGAAAAATTTTAAGTATCGGAAGTTGGCTGTTTTGTTTCGACTAAAAGTTAAAAAAAGAAAAAGTTAAAAATATCAAGAAATTGCCGAAATACCATTGTAGTTTTTAGATGCAACACAAATAATTTTCGACACAATTAAAGTACTATTGGACATACTAGAAGTGCATTCTGGTACATATAAAGTACTTTTTGATACAAAATGTGTACATAATGGTAAAATAAAAAAATAAAATTGGCACAAAAAGAGTACTTTCCGGAACAATAATACCAGTACCATTACTTACTTACTTAATTTCCCTTTGCACCCCATGAATGAGGTATGGAATAGCTTCACGCGTTGTTGTGAATTAACACGCTTTCAATTTTTAGATTCACAACTAACGGCACCTACTTATTTATCGACGAATGCGAACGTCACTGTTTGAGAAGCTCTTACTAGACACGCCGATTGACTCGACACTTAATACTGCGAAGTTGCTGTCAACAACATTCGAGGGGAGCCGACAATGAAAGAACAATTTTTTTTTTAAGATGACTGGAGCCAAGTTTGAACCTGCGATCTCCGGCATGGTAGTCGCGTGTTCTAACCACTATGCCACGGCCGGTCCCAGTACCATTACAATGAAAGTAATTTCCGGTACAATAAACTTTTTTGTACAAGTACTATCCTACCAAATAACATTAAGATCGAATGAGAATTGTGAGATTTGGAAATTTCAGTTGCATGCAATGGTTTGATTTGGAATAAATTTTGAAATTTTTTTAATCTGATCAAAATGATTGTTTTTGCCAAAGTTCATTGTTCCACGATAACTCCTATTATATATTTCAAAAAATTAACGTGGCGGCACCACCACGCCACGCAGGGTCAGCTAATAAAAAAAAACTTAATTTTTCTTAACACCTCATGAATGAGGTATAGGATAGCTTCTAGCGTTGTTGTGAATTAACACGCTTTCTATTTTAAGATTCACAACTAACGGCACCTACTTGTTTATCGACGAATGCGAACGTCACTGTTTGAGAAGCTCTTACTAGACGTGCCGATTGACTCGATACTTATACTGCGAAGTTGCTGTCAACAACATTCGAGGGGAGCCGACAATGAAAGAAATTTTTTTTCTTAATATGACTGGAGCCAGGAGTTGAACCTGTGATCTCCCATATGCCACGTTGTTCTAACCACTATGCCACGGCCGGTCAGCTAATATGGCATATAATTATGGTTAGTTGAAACTTAAGCTAGTGATCGACTGGTATAAGCAGAACTAGACAGAGACGGTTGATTCAAGTAGTACAATAAACAACAATTTTTGAATGATAACGGCAGAGAAAACACACTGAGGTTGTATGCTGACTACTCTCAGCCTGACGGGTAACTTCGATAGAACTTCGATGGTAGCTTTTATTTGATCGTCTGATTCAATTTAACATTTTAAAGCAATAGATGGTATTGGTTTGGTCGTTGAGTCTTCCCTTTGATATTGTATTTATATAAATATTTCAATATTATTGCGTTGAGAGTAATTTTTCCCTTCAGCCAGGATCTCCACATCCTAAAAATTTGACATATATCCCGATATGGTACAGAGTTCTTAAAGGGCAGTATTTTATTCAATAGGATTATCTTTTTTTTCTGTGCTCTCGTTTATGTGACGATTTGATTTAAATTTATTTTCGTCGTAATGAAGTATGTTTCTCCATTAAATTTTGTCTCATATTTTACATATAACTGATGTCAAAAATATTTCCTGCAACAAAGTCATCCGTATGTCATACTTATAATTAAAATCAATTTTTTCCAAATTGTTTTCAGATAACTTTTTATTAACTGTAAGGGTTTCATCGCATGCAAATTAACCTCTTAATGTGTTCGCAACATCTGCTGCTTGTTGTGCAATACCAATTGTTTGAATTGTAGCATCACGGGTGTGTTGACCAACACGTTCCTGTGGAAAAAATTATAAGTGATATTAAGTATTAGCTATAATTTCGTTGATAACTCGGTTTCTTAGAGCAACTTACAATTTTCTTGCCAAAATCTCTCAACCAACCAGCTTCACTTTGACCAATGATGACGGCTACTACCAGAGCGACAACGATGAATAAGTTACTGAAATTCATTTTGGTTTTAGTAAAGAGTAATAGTTCTATGTGGATTACAGGTTATTAATTTATTTTATCTTTAAGCTTCTTTAGCCTTATGCGTTTGCTGATCAACTGATGGTGTTGTGGATATAAAACGTATCTTTTATAGTAATTGCGATAATTGTTGGATACACTGAATTCACTAACAAAGACAACCAAATGTATTGTGGGTTTTCTATATTTACTAGGGGAATTACATTTCAAGCTGAGAAACCGTTTCTAGGGAACTAAAGAACAGTGATACTTGTCTTAAAGGGATTTTTGTTTTAGGGGGATTTTCGTTTAATATACAAAATATTATATTTGTAATTGAATTCTTTAATTAAAATTATGGAATTTCTTGTGTGGATGAACTTTTCTGTAATTATCTTAATATGAAATAATCAAACGAGTCCCTAAATGGCTATTGGAATGAGAGGTATTAACATTAGCTAACAGATTTTACGTATGTTTCTTGTTAAAATAGGGTTAGAAGTGAAAACATAACAAATTTTTCTTAATTATTTGATCTATGAATATATATGTTGCCTATGCCTAGTCTGGTTTTCTCCATAATTAACGCTAGGACCATGCTCATTTTATTGTCATTGTCATTTATGTTACCATTTGATTTATTATCACGATAAATAGGAAAACCCTTCTAGAACACCTCTGTATGTGTATCGGAAGACGAATTTATTGAATTATGATTGGTGCGACACCAATTCATTGTCAAGTCATGCCAGGTGTTGATACATGTTTAACATAAGCATCAATGTTACGTATGAATCTAGTAGATCACTTCATATCGTTCAAACATGTAATGTTAATGTTAATGGTTTGTTGCATAGGGCGTACGACAATTCATTCAAGTATCTACGGATGTCATTATGTCAACCAAAATGAATTGGACGCATTCTAGTGTCTGTATGGCGTTCTTGCCACTGTTCTTTTATAGAAAGTGAAATAAATAGTGGTAACAAATTTGAGTCTGACTATTTATACAAATAAACAAATTATTGTGTAACTTAGAAACTAATAAACCCAATCACACCATATTGTTGTGTGCGTACGTTCGGTTATGCCTACCACTGCACAGTGGTTGCCGTTTCATACAAAGAGCGGCTAAAAATAGAAGTCTTTCTAAAATTTGGTCAAAACCTTTGAAAGGATTTAAGGGCCTCACTTAGATTCTGAAAGTTTAAATTTAATAGTAGGCACACCGAAGTCGGCATATCCATTGATTCCACCAATCTATGATTAAATCTAAAACTTAGTCAAAGTCGGACAAAGGATTCAAGGACCTCTCTTAGATCCTGAAAATTTTAATTTCGTAGTAGGCATACCAATGTCGGCATATCCATTGATTCCATCAATCTATGACTAAATTTAAAATTTGGTCAATGTCGGACAAAGGATTCAAGGACCTTTCTTAGAGTATAGTTTTACCCAGAATTCTGACTTAATTTTTTTTATTTTTGGCCAATGAGGACGACCACTGTGCACTTGTTTAAAAAGACATGAAAAGATATGTGTTTGAGTCCTTTATAGTGTTACAATCCTGGGTACACTTTTTAGCTGTCAAAAATGGCATTACCTATCAAATGCAAAGTAAAGAAAGTAGAATTTTAGTTGACTAAATCTAAAATTTGGTCAAAGTCGGACAAAGGATTCAAGGAGCTCTCTTAGATCCAGAAAATTAAAATTTTATAGAAGGCACACCAAAGTCGGCATATCCATTGATTCCATCAATCTATGACTGAATCTAAAATTTGGTCAATGTCGGACAAAGGATTCAAGAACCTCTCTTAGATCCTGAAAGTTTAAATTTAATAGTAGGCACACCAAAGTCGGCATATCCATTGATTCCACCAATCTATGATTAAATCTAAAACTTAGTCAAAGTCGGACAAAGGATTCAAGGACCTCTCTTAGATCCTGAAAATTTAAATTTCGTAGTAGGCATACCAATGTCGGCATATCCATTGATTCCATCAATCTATGACTAAATTTAAAATTTGGTCAATGTCGGACAAAGGATTCAAGGACCTTTCTTAGAGTATAGTTTTACCCAGAATTTTGACTTAATTTTTTTTTATTTTTGGCCAATGGGGACGGCCACTGTGCACTTGTTTAAAAAGACATGAAAAGATATGTGTTTGAGTCCTTTATAGTGTTACAATCCTGGGTACACTTTTTAGCTGTCAAAAATGGCATTACCTATCAAATGCAAAGTAAAGAAAGTAGAATTTTAGTTGACTAAATCTAAAATTTGGTCAAAGTCGGACAAAGGATTCAAGGAGCTCTCTTAGATCCTGAAAATTAAAATTTTATAGAAGGCACACCAAAGTCGGCATATCCATTGATTCCATCAATCTATGACTGAATCTAAAATTTGGTCAATGTCGGACAAAGGATTCAAGAACCTCTCTTAGATCCTGAAAGTTTAAATTTAATAGTAGGCACACCAAAGTCGGCATAACCATTGATTCCATCAATCTATGACTAAATTTAAAATTTGGTCAATGTCGGACAAAGGATTCAAGGACCTCTCTTAGATCCTGAAAATTTTAATATCATAGTAGGCACACCAAAGTCGGCATATCCATTGATTCCATCAATCTATGACTAAATTTAAAATTTGGTCAATGTCGGACAAAGGATTTAAGAACCTTTCTTAGAGTATAGTTTTACCCAGAATTTTGACTTGATTTTTTTTATTTTTGGCCAATGGGGACGACCACTGTGCACTTGTTTAAAAAGATATGTGTTTGAGTCCTTTATAGTGTTACAATCCTGGGTACACTTTTAAGCTGTCAAAAATGGCATTACCTATCAAATCCAAAGTAAAGAAAGTAGAATTTTCGTTGACTAAATCTAAAATTTGGTCAAAGTCGGACAAAGGATTCAAGGACCTCTCTTAGATCCTGAAAATTTAAATTTTATAGTAGGCACACCAAAGTCGGCATATCCATTGATTCCATTAATCTATGACTGAATCTAAAATTTGGTCAAACTCGGACAAAGGATTCAAGGACCTCTCTTAGATCCTGAAAATTTAAATTTTATAGTAGGCACACCAAAGTCGGCATATCCATTGATTCCATCAATCTATAACTAAATTTACAGTTTGGTCAATGTCGGACAAAGGATTTAAGGACCTTTCTTAGAGTATAGTTTTACCCAGAATTTTGACTTAATTTTAAAAAGACATAAAAAGATATGTTTTTGAGTCCTTTATAGTGTTACAATCCTTTGTACACTTTTTAGCTGTCAAAAATGGCATTACCTATCAAACGCAAAGTAAAGAAAGTAGACTTTTCGTTGACCATATCACGAAAAATTCGCCGAAAACAATCGAGAGAGACACCTGACCCCACTTGACTTCCTTCAGAGAATATTCTACAACAACATATACGATGACAATTCGATAAACAGTCATAAATTTTGTGATTTCTGACTAACAAAATTCCAAATAAGCTTAGCTTATTTAAAACCCCTAAAAACAGATTCTGCAATATACAGTGATTCCCCCCCCACCCCCACTAATAATAGAAAACCACAAAACATTATTTGGTTTGCTATCTAATTTGTTTCTTTGTTTCCATTAGTCTCAGCCAATCCAATGTGATTTGAAATTACTATAAAAGCAACGTTTCATATTCTCAACGACATCAGTTTATCTACAAACGTACAAAGCTAAGAAAAAGCTTAAAGCTAAAATAAATAATCTCTTATCCAAATAGAACAATAGCTTCTAAATAAAAACAAAATGAATTTCAGTACATTGTTTATTGTTGTTGCTCTGTTGGTGGCCGTTATCATTGGTCAAAGTGAAGCCGGTTGGTTAAGAGATTTTGGCAAGAAAATTGTAAGTTGCTTCAAATAAATATATCATTGACATTATAGCTAACTCTTGATATCATAAACTTTTTTCGACAGGAACGTGCTGGTCAACATACCCGTGATGCTACAATTCAAACTATAGGTGTTGCACAGCAAGCAGCAGATGTTGCAGCCACATTAAGGGGTTAATTATGACGTGATAAACCTGTTACTGTTGATGTTCCGTACAAGTCTTAAAAGAGAGTACAATTAATAAATAACTACAAAACAATAAAAATTCAAATAATTTGATTGTATTATTGAAGGGAGAGGTATTTAGTCGTCTCTTTCCTTTTGCTGACTAAATCTTGTATAATTTTATTATAATATATTTTAAAAGTTTTTTCAAGTTTAAAAACTCTTTAGTGCCGCCAGCTAAACGAACTCAGATATTACCGTCACATGCTTTCAACCTTTCAAACACTTCGTTCATTTTTTCGTCACACATACGGGGACGAACGTTTCTTTGACTATATCGCAAGAGAAAATCGATTCGACAAATGTTCGGGACATGGTCAACAAGGCGTTAACTACGCCGACCTAAAACTTTAAAGGATCCCGATAACGTAGAGAGAATAAGAGTGTAAGTGAACAACTTACACTCTCTACTTGAAAGAAATCAAGCTTGAACGTGCCCAGAATATCTTTAAACCGCATTCTACACGAAGATTTACATTTACATCCTTAAAAAATTAAATGGTCTCGAAATTTAAATCTTACGATCATGCTCACGGGCTTCAGTCTGCTAACGCGAAGGTCAGCTGTTTGAGAAAATTTTACTAGACATGCCGATTGATTCAACACTATGCTGCGAAGTTGATATCGACAACATCTAGGGGGCCGCCAATGAATAAAAATGAAGATGACTGAGACAGGAATTGAACCACGAATGGGTATTGGATCTGTGGCAGAAATTGTAATGTTGCGCTGTAGACGATTACAGCTGATACAAAAAATAAATAAATTTTCCTACCGTATATTCATATTTGTAGTGCTAAGTACTATCTGTCTTTATTTCTTTCAATTGTGTCACGCTCCCTCCCCTACTGATCGAAAATACAAATTTCGTCTGTATTTTTCTATCTGTAGTGCCAAGTACCATTAGTGGTTCGAATTTTGTCGCCTTAGGGCTGAAACAAAATTGACCACTCCCACTTATCGAATAAAAATTTGGTCTGCACCTTCATATCTGGAGTGCCAAGTACCATCTGTACATTTAATTTTGAAGATATGTGGATAATATATACATTTGCTACGCCAATTCTGCCCAATAATCAAACATAAAACTTACATCCATCCATTAAAATTTTCGGTATAAATTCATCCCAGCGCCACCTGTCGGTATGGAAATACAATGGTACCTATTCTCATATCTATCAACTATACATACAAAATTTCGGATGATTGCTATGACTAACACCGTGACACAAGAATTTTTTATATTAGATATCACCAAAGAGAAAAATCTAAAGGGTGTTAAGTCTGCACTTTAATCTTACAAAGAGTACTTGCGCAAGCAGAACTCACGAGGCTCTGAATTCCAATAAGCTGCTCTTGCATTTAACCCCATCGTTGCTGTTTGACGCAGCTGCCGAATTAAATGTTAATCTGTTGTATCTTTCTACTTATTTTTGTATTTAATTTGTAATTATTACAAAATATTTTTGTTTCAGATTCTTCGGCGGTCTTTAAAGGTAAGTTTTTCTTTGATTTCAAAGTAAGATTAGCAAAAATGTTG
Organism: Muscina levida; assembly: GCA_964034835.1. Classification (NCBI taxonomy): domain Eukaryota; kingdom Metazoa; phylum Arthropoda; class Insecta; order Diptera; family Muscidae; genus Muscina; species Muscina levida. Next base: position 142,350,411 of record OZ035880.1, on the reverse strand, counting down.
ATATTAAGATTAAATATGTAAATTTAATTATAAATACAGTATGACTCAAATCGTTGTTTTTTATAGTTTAAGAGCTATCGATCTGAAATTTGGTATGCAATCATCTGTTCTCTAAGCAGAGTTTAAATTTTAAAATGACCAAGATCTGACTAAAACTACTCCCGCTTTCGCTTTTTGGGGATTAAAAAAATTAATAACACAATCACCATTTTTTCAGGGGATGGAAGATATCAGTGCTTCCATCAAAACTTTGTAATTTTGAAATTTTTTTTAAAAGATTTTTTTTCCATTGATTGGAAATAATTCTAGTTAACATATTTAACTCAAGTTTTATTTTTTCCAAGTTCTGAACACAAAAACCGAAATTTAATGCTCTTACTTAAAAAAATTATTTTCTTGGAGCAATACAATTCTGGTATTAGCAGATTAATTTTTGCTTAAATTTCACTGACTTTTGCGCCTTCTCACTGTGCAGAGGCACTGTGCGCCGGTTACGCACGTCCAAATATGACTATTACATATTTACGAGAAAAATAATACAATTCCTTAATCGAACTTTGGTAAAAAATATACGATTTACTTACATAAAAAAAAAAACTTAATTTCCCTTTGCACCCCATGAATGAGGTATGGGATAGCTTCTCGCGTTGTTGTGAATTAACACGCTTTCTATTTTTAGATTCACAACTAACGGCACCTACTTATTTATCGACGAATGCGAACGTCACTGTTTTGAGAAGCTCTTACTAGACACGACGATTGAATCGACGCTTAATACTGCGAAGTTGCTGTCAAACAACATTCGAGGGGAGCCGACAATGAAAGAAAATTTTATTTATTTTTTTCTTTTAAGATGACTGGAGCCAGGTTTGAACCTGCGATCTCCTGCATGGTAGTCGAGTGTTCTAACCACTATGCCACGGCCGGTCCCGATTTACTAAAAAATGGAAAATTTAAAAATATTTAAATAAGGGGTAGAAATCGCTCTAAATGAGGCCATCATTACAAGATGATGTCGTATACACCGATGCCTTGTATGTTACGATTGAGCCACAAACAAAAAAAGCAGTGATAAAAAAACGATTTTGGCTGTTTTTCCGGGGGGTGGGGGAGGAAAAAAAAAATTTTTTTAAGTTGTCCCGATGTTGTCTTTAATATTTGTCCTCGACTTTGGACATTTTTTTTTTGTGACCCGGTCTACTGGACAGTATAGTTTGATATTAATTATAAAGGATACAATTACTTTTTTTATCGACTAACTTCTTATCAAATACTCAAATTTCCAAAAATGGAAAAATATAAACCAAAATTCAGGAATTGTTTTTCTAAAATATATTTATGTCATATTTGTGAACACAAGGGGGTTTAACTACATTAACTAAAATTTTTTCAATATTTATCCTCTTGCTGTTGCGGCAACATTTGCAGCCTGTTGAGCAACACCGATGGCTTGAATTGTGGCATCTCTAGTATGTTGGCCCACACGTTCCTTGAATAAGCAACAAAAAACATACTGTATTTTATCCACAAACTATCGTACAAATGTAGTTATACTTACAATTTTCTTGCCAAACTTCTTAAGCCAACCAGCTTGACTTTCTCCAGCAAATATAGCCATAATTAAGGCAACGAAAATGAACACAAAGTTAAATTTCATTTTGTAAATTAAATTAATTGATGCGTGTTTGTATTTGACACTTTATTACAAACTGTTGATGTACGTTGTCTTACATTGAGCTTTTATACTTATTCGTTTCTGTTGTATTACTTATTTAAGTACATTTGTTGATTTGTGGGAAGCGCAATATGTTATTATATCATATCGCGGTTAAATGGGGAAGTGTTTCTTTGGTAGCTGCTGAATTCTTTTATAGAATTATGAGTAGATTATGTTGTGATTTTTTGGTTTTTGTAGACTGTAATGAAATAGTCACCATATATATGTAAAAGATTCATAATACTGTATGAGGATACCATTGCTCATCAAATATTTGAAATTAAAAAAAAAACTAAATTCAATATATCGTCGGTGTGCCGCAAAATGGGTCTCAACCACTTAGTGTGTTTCTGAGCTATTAATGATTTAAAGCTTATTACCGCTTGGTTTGATACAATAACGATAAAACTATTTTATATAGACATGGGATTTTTTTCTACAGGGCATACAGCGATATCATAATTACTTTTAAAAATCTTTACTGCGATCGTTATGAGAAATAGATAACATATGGATATGGGAACCGAAATACAGGAATTCAACAGTCAAAATTGGCTTCAAAGTCAAAAGTTGTTCCATTAGTAAAAAAACCAGCACAGAAATTTAAGTCACGGGACCTGCCGTGGCATAGTGGTTAGAACACGCGACTACCATGCGGGAGATCGCAGGTTCAAACCTGGCTCCAGTCATCTTAAAACAAAATTGTTTCTTTCATTGTCGGCTTCCCTCGAATGTTCTTGACAGCAACTTCGCAGTATTAAGTGTCGAGTCAATCGGCGTGTCTAGTAAGAGCTTCTCAAACAGTGACATTCGCATTCGTCGATAAACTAGTAGGTGCCGTTAGTTGTTAATCTAAAAATAGAAAGCGTGTTAATTCACAACAACGCGAGAAGCTATCCTATACCTCATTCATGGGGTGTGTTGAGGGGGTGAGCCGATCTAGCAAAGACTCACACAAGAATTATAGGGGGAATAAAATACCGTGAAACGGAATTAGTAGGGGGTTTAAACTCAGATTTTACTAGCTTGTTGGGGGTTACCTTTTGTCCGAGAAAAAACAGGAAATAAAACACTTTATTTCTAATCTTATAAATTACAATATAATTTATTATAAAGTTTTAAATTGTTCAGGGTTAACCGTATACACTTGGCGAGTTGGGGGGAAACAGTCACGACTGCGCGGGTTGGGTTGAAGTATTTAACTGACTAAGAGATCGCTAAGGAGCGATCTCGATACCTTTTAGTACTTATAAATATATAACTAAAATTCACAGGAAAAGAGAGAGAGAGAGCTTTCATGGATTAATCCAGATACATTAGGAGGGGAGATAATTAAGCGTAGGTTATTTCATGGGCGCTTAAACATTCCGCCCCCCTTGCAGAATTGTAAAATTCTGAAAAATTTAATAATAAAGTATTTATATATATAATTCATAATTTTAAAATACAAAAGTAAAAATGGGGTTCAGTTTCAAAAAAATCCATTAGATACAATAAAATTAAAAAATTTACAATAAATTCATTATTTTGTATATGTAGGCAATTAATGGGAGTTCACATTAATAATAATAGTGGCACCTCCGGAGGTTGACCCATTTCCTCGAGGGACATTTATGGCGTTTGAGCTGGACGTTTGGGCACTAGGACGTTGAAGCGTTTGGGTCCTCTGTCTATTTCGCTTGCGACTTGACTTGTGTAAGAGGGTGTGGTGCTCAGAATGGCAGATTTTGCACCTGTCACGGCTTCTGCAGTCGCGAACCCGATGCGAGTGTGCCAGACAGTTTACGCAATACTGCAGCTTGTGCACCAACTTGATGCGCTCCGGCACTGACATCTTTCGGAAGCGATAACATTTTCGCAAGGGGTGGTCCTTTTTGCAGTATCGGCAGTCGGCCGAGTATCTATGCCGGGGTGATCGGGAATTCGAGGCGGTCTGGAGTTGATTCTGGTTGGTGTGGTCATCTTCGCGGTTCGTCCTCAGGCGTCGTGGTGGGGTTGACATCGTGAACTGTAAAAATAAAATGGCTTTAGTTTTGGTTCATATATGGGAGCAAGACAAGTTTCACAATTGGTCTAGTAATTAGACCATTTTGTGTTCGCTCTTCAGCGACTCTAACTTTAAGGTCGGAACCTGCGATGACCTTCTCAATACGACCAAGAGGCCATTGATTTGGAGGGTAATTTTCGCGTCTAATGACAACGAGATCACCGACTGCAAAATCACGCTGAGGATATTGCCATTTCGTTCTTTTATGAAGTTCCTTAAGGTATTCTTCTTTCCATCTAATTGACAATTGATGGTGAAGTATTTGTAACTTTTTCCAGCGATTTGCATAACTAAGGGCCTGCTGAGAGCAATCGACTTCAGCTGGGGCAAGGAGCGGGGCTCCAATGAGGAAATGACCTGGTGTTAGTACACTAAGGTCTGAAGGACAATCGTTCATGGGGCTTAGTGGACGAGAATTTAGACATGCTTCGATTCTAGCAAGCATGGTCGAAAACTCTTCATATGTAAGAGTGTGCAATTGCGAAACCTTTTTTAAATGCGCCTTAAAACTTTTTACACCTGCCTCCCAGAGACCCCCCATATGAGGAGCGCCAGGGGGTATAAAATGCCATTCAACAGATTGAAAAGGAGACAGTGATATAACTTGTTGCCTGACCTGGGCGATTATGTTTTCCTGAGTAGAGGTTATGAGGTTAGCTGCGCCAACGAAAGCCGTGCCGTTATCAGAATAAATTGAACTAGGGGTCCCGCGACGGGAAAAGAAACGGGCAAATGCAGCCATGAAGGCTTGAGTGGATATTTCACTTGTTATTTCCAAGTGAATGGCTTTGACAGCGAAACATACAAAAACGAGCACGTAACCTTTGGTAGTTTTTAGGCCTCGGCCCACGTAAGACTTTACGTCAAAAGGGCCAGCAAAGTCGACTCCGGTATTCGTAAAAGGGCGAGATAAAGAAGTTCTTTCAGGGGGCAAAGCCGCCATTATTTGATTGTTAAATTTGTGTTTATGAATGACACAAGGTTTGCAATTGAAAATAACCGTTTTAATAAGGTTTTTCAATCGAGGTACCCAGAATTCGAGGCGCATAAGCCTGAGCATTACTGCGTTAGATCCATGCAGAGAGTATTTATGTACGAATTCGAGGTACAATCGGGTGAATTTAGCACCATAAGGAAGGATCTTTGGATACCTCTCATCATAAGTGAGGGTTGGTGATTTAGCAAGGCGACCATTAACGCGCATTAATCCACTAGAATCCAAGAAAGGATTTAAAGACAAAAGATGACTTTTTCGTGGTAATGGTAAACCTTTAGAAAGAGTTGAATACTCCGGGAAATTTTGGTTTTGACACAACGTTATAAGGCGTGTTCTTACGAATTTACATTCGGACGCCTCCAGCTCATGAGAGGTATAAATCGCACTTTGTTTACGTAGAGGATGGGTAGAATGGAAAAAACGAAATATATAACAAATGACTCGAATGTGTGGAAGGAAGCCGTAACCATGGTGGGCCGTTCCACCACAAATCACTTACACTAAGCTCACTGGCAGAAACACCGCGTGATGCTAAGTCAGCCGGGTTGTCATGAGATTGAACATGGGCCCAATTACGGTTACCCACTTTCTCATGAATGTACGCTACACGATTTGCCACGAAAGTTTTCCATTGGCATGGGGGTTTGTGAAGCCAGGCTAACACAATTGTTGAGTCTGTCCACAAGAAAAGTCTGTGCTCATCGATTTTGAGCTGTACTTGTAAAGTACTTATGAGTTTCGCCATTAATTCAGCGCCGCAAAGTTCCTTTCGAGGAAGCGTTACAAACTTAACGGGGGCTACCTTCGACTTAGCGGCTAACAGATGCGTTCGAATTTCACCAGTTGGGAGTTCGACTCTGATATAGAGAGTGGCCGCATAAGCCTTTTCAGAGGCATCGCAGAACCCGTGTAATTCTACGGGAAACGAGGGGTGATAGTCGACAAATCGAGGAATGCGAATTTTCCCAATATTGGGACAATCTTCGACAAACGTTTTCCACTGTGCCAGGGCACTGTCGCTAATGCACTCATCCCAATCTGTCTTATCCTTCCAGATTTGCTGCATTATAATCTTAGCCACAATTATTTTTGGGGCCAGCCATCCAGCAGGGTCGTACAGATGGGCAATGTCGGACAAGACTTTCTTTTTCGTGATATTATCGACATGGGAATGCTCACCGGGAATAAAATAGAAGTAATCACTTCCTGCATTCCATCTCAGGCTTAGTGTCTTTGATGTACTTGCATCCGATAATTTTAAAAAATCGTCGTTTAATAGAAACTCATGGGGAATATCTTGTAGCAATGATTCGTGGTTCGCCGTCCACTTTCGAAGTGGGAAACCAGCAGAATTCAATACTGACACAAGATCTTTTTGCGTATGTAATGCAGTATCAAGATCATGGGCGCCACCCAAGACATCGTCGACGTACATATAGTTTCGCAAAATATCGGAAACAGCGGGGAATTCTGACATGCACTGCTCGGCTAATGCGAGCAGCGTTCTTATAGCCAGATAAGGGGCACAGTTGACACCAAAGGTGACTGTGTTTAACTCATAATCGTCAATGTCGTTTTGAGGGCTATTTCGGAATAAAATCCGCTGAAAAGGGGTATGATCGGGGGTAATGAGAATCTGTCGATACATTTTCTCAATGTCTGCGTTGTATACGTATTTAAATAGGCGCCATCGCAAAAGCAGTATAGTTAGATCTGCTTGCAAGGCTGGTCCGGGATATAGCACGTCGTTAAGACTTTTGCCATTGGACGAGGGGTTAGACGCATTAAAAACCACCCGCAGCTTCGTAGTAGAGCTGTCAGGTTTAAAAACGGCATGATGGGGTAAATAAAAAGCAGCATTAGTGCTTAAGCCGTTTTTAGGGGCCTTGGTCATATGACCAAGTGTCAAGTATTCAACGACAACTTTGTCGTAGTTAGCCTTATTTTCGGGATTTCTGCTCAATCGCGTTTCATTGCGAATGTACTGGCTCAAGGCACTTTTGCGAGAGTCACCGAGCTCCAAGACTTGGGGAAACTCTCGTTTAAATGGCAATGAGACGACAAATCGACCGTTTTGTTTACGATAGGTTGTAGCTCTGTACAGATTTTCGCAGTATTTATCATCATCTGACATGTAAACAACGGCAGGGACCTCTTCAAGTTCCCAGAAGCGCTTGAGCTGACTGTTAAGCGCAATCTCGTTATAAAAAGACGAGACATTGGGGCGAGGGCTACTGGTTGTCACCCTTCCGGTAACAATCCAGCCGAAAACTGTTTGCTGAGCTACAAGTTTCTGGTCATGGGCCCAACGGACTCCATCCAAAATTAAAAGGGGGTATATGTCTCCTCCAAGGAGGATATCTATATGCAAGTGCGACTCAGCTGTGTCAGCTAGCTGCAAATCGCTAAAGCTTGCTCGGAGAGAAGGAAGTAGCGATTGGTATTCAAGGTCACCCGTGAGTTTTCGAACTACAAACATGTCAACGTCTGTTCGAAAGGTCTTATCGAGGGGAGATCCTATTGTAAGACAACAGGTTTTGTTCGACGTAGCGGATAAAGATCCGTTAAGACCAATGACACCGGTGTTCGAAGACTTTGTAGGTAACCCGAGTCTCCTTTGCAATGGCTTGGAGATAAAGGATGCTTCTGACGCAGGGTCAATTAAAGCACGCACTTTAAATCTATTTGCGCCGACGCACACATCTACAAAGGCAGTGCCGAGAATGGTTGATGAGGATTGAGTGGACTGTATTTGTGTGGTAAAGGCTTGACGCGTTGAGGCACCGCCTGATCCAGATGGTAGATCATTGTGTGCAAAATTGGCCTGGTTAGACGGGTTTCGAGGGGTATTGAAATTTGTACCTGAGGAAGGGGGAAGTGTGGGATCGGAAGTGGCAGATTCAGCCCTGGATCTATCCGATTTTGATGGGTCCACGGTACGATGAAGAAGCGAATGGTGCTTCTTACGGCATAAAGAGCACACATATGAACTATTGCACTTCTTATATTCGTGTGAAGTCGCGAGGCAGTTAGTGCAACGTTTCTGAGACTTCACAATGGCAAGGCGATTGTCAACAGACATTTTCAGAAATTCTGAACATAATCGCAGGGGATGTGACTCGCTACAAAGAGAACATAGAGAACATTTCTTTGTATCATTGGTCACTTTGTTGTGAAAAGTATTAAGCTTTTTACCTTCTCGAAAATTAGAGTGAGGTAAACTCTTTTGGGACGATGATTTGTTAGCACCTTCAGATGCAGGTAATGGGGTCCTAATATCTGCTACAGATTCAAGCGTGTGGTAACGCGAAGTTAGAAAACTATCCATCTCTTTCCATGTAGGAAGTTTTGACTTGTTTTGGATGGACTGTTCCCACAAGTGAAGCGTTATACTGGGCAGACAAGTAGAGCATAAGTAGACGAAAATTATGTCCCAGTTGTCAGTGTTAATCTTTAAAAGGGAGAGGTTCGCCACACAATCGTTAATAGTCCGTTGTAGGCTTTTGATGTTTGGCCCGGACTCTTTAGATATGGGCGAAAGATTAAAAAGGGTCTTCAGTTGAGCATTGACAAGAACCCTCGTATTCTCGTATCTTTCAACAAGATTTTTCCACGCCATCTCAAACCCATCATTGGTGAGAGGGCATGTTTTGAGGATCGCTCTAGCTTCACCTTGTGTCTTCTTAAGAAGGTGACATAATTTCTCAACTGGGGTAAGACGATCATTGTTCTTGTACAACGCCGTGAACATGTCTCTAAAATATGGCCAAGAGGCATAGTCACCGTAGAAGATGTCGGTATCGCAAGGGGGTAAAGAGATATTTGGACTATGTCCGACAGCGGCGGGTACACTTTCATCAGTTCGAGGCACAGGTGTCTTTAATTTGTCCACCAATTCATTTGCCGTCGAAAGGCTTTTTAGATGCGCATCAAAGGCGGCATAGAATTTAGCACGAATGCTTTCTAAGTCAACATCTTCCTCTTGGGATTGTAATTTGCTAAGAAGCAGATCATAGGCAGCTCGAAGACCGTTCCAAAGATGAAGAATTTCATCTTTGTAAACTTCTAGAGTGTGGACCGTATGCTCTTTTTCAGCAATAGGGGTGAAGTGAGCGTTAAACTCAACCACACGATCCGAGGCCTGTATGAAAGCGTTTAATTCTTGCATATTTGCACAAATATATTGAAAGTGTACAATGAAAGACGAGAAATTTCAATGAAAATCCGAAAAAAATTCGAAAAATCCGATAAAAGGGGATATAATTTCACTAAAAGTCCGAAAAAAATTCGATTATACGTTAAAAATTTGTGATTTTTGCGACTAAAGTCAAAAAATGTTGATTAAATCGAAAATTGTTAATTGTAACCTTATGGTACACGTTGAGCACACCAATAAGTTAGTGGAAAAGCTTTAAAAGTTATAAAAAAAAGTTCAAAAAAAATTTCTAGACGAGAATTGGTAAATATTTAAACATAAAAAACAGTAAAAAGAGCCGAAAATATATTGTTTTATTCTTTTATGATTAAAATATTTATACCATAGAATTAAAAAAATAGCACAAGAGACAAAAGTGCTAAAATCAATATTATTTATTTTATTTTTTTTGATTTCCAATAGAAAAATTCTCTTTAGGGGGAGAAAAAGTTAAAAAATGTTATAAAAATGGTTGGAAACAAACGAAAATATATTATATATTCGTTTATTTCAAAATTATTTATACAAAATAATAAAAAATAACACAAAAGAGAAAAAGGTGGTAAGAAAACTTCAAAATATATTTATTTTATAAATTTTAGAGAGAAAAAATGTCTATAGCGGGAGAAAATTTAATAATATTGTTTCAGACAACAATTTATTTAAATCCGGGGGAAAAAGTATAAAATTATAAGAAATTAGAATTTGTCTTAAAAAGCTATATAAAAACAATAATTTTCTTAAAAAATTCACATAAAATGTTTTTAATTTATCTTTTTTAACTGTATAGTGGACCAGCAGTGAGAAATATCAAAAAAATTCTGCATAAAAAAACGTTATTTTCACGTTAAAACACGATATGTACAACTCTCCAGTACAATCAAAACATATGTTTATCTCTAACTGCTGTAAATGTATCGCCAACGGACTTAAAAATGCATGAGTCGAGCACGAACATAAACAATCCTTGATAATGGGTGGACACGGGCTTCAGATACATAAACAATCGAACCAACTGTCGTAGATAGGTTTCAAACCGTGCATAAGCCGTCGAAAACGCTTGCACTACCTCTCGAACTATGTTGGATCGAACTTTGTGTTGGGAGGTTCGGACAAACCAGCGAACGCGTTTGATGGTTCGCACTCGTTCGATCGATCGCACTTGTAATATATTAAGCACTCGTTCGATTGCTCGGTGTTCTAATGAACCGCGTCGATCAACTTCGAACTTAAAACACGTTTAATGAGTGTTAAAGGGAAAAGGGATTTGAAAGACGAGCAAAGCGCGGACCGACGGTTGTAAGTAGATTCGAACCGAACAAAACGAACTCACACAAAATGTGGATTTCGTTGCTTAAAAGTGAGGGAAATTTAGCTTGTTCAAACGATAAATAAGCTTTTACCGTTTGCGCGAATGGTAAATAGAGAGTTTTGTTGTAATCCACTTTGTTTGATCATATATGTATGTGGTACGTACCTTGGGTGAGAGCTTACTCTTACTGGGATTTGGTATCTTATGTTGGGATACAGGGATTCCTCTGGAACACGGCAAACTCGACTGTATCCAAGTATTAAGTGCAATATGTAACACTTTATTGTGCACTCGGGGGGATTTATCAAACTCACTTCCACGATAATCACTTGCACAGAGGGGGATTTTTTTTGGTAAAAAGGATAGCCAAACTCTGCAAAAATAATTCTTGTCAGAATCTTTGCTGATCCGGTTCGAATGGACCAAATGTTGAGGGGGTGAGCCGATCTAGCAAAGACTCACACAAGAATTATAGGGGGAATAAAATACCGTGAAACGGAATTAGTAGGGGGTTTAAACTCAGATTTTACTAGCTTGTTGGGGGTTACCTTTTGTCCGGGAAAAAACGGGAAATAAAACACTTTATTTCTAATCTTATAAATTACAATATAATTTATTATAAAGTTTTAAATTGTTCAGGGTTAACCGTATACACTTGGCGAGTTGGGGGGAAACAGTCACGACTGCGCGGGTTGGGTTGAAGTATTTAACTGACTAAGAGATCGCTAAGGAGCGATCTCGATACCTTTTAGTACTTATAAATATATAACTAAAATTCACAGGAAAAGAGAGAGAGAGAGCTTTCATGGATTAATCCAGATACATTAGGAGGGGAGATAATTAAGCGTAGGTTATTTCATGGGCGCTTAAACAGGGTGCAAAGGGGAATTAAGTTTTTTTTTAAGAACTTACTGATAAATACCCTTACCATTGCGAAAAATTCTTAAATTCTTATTTTTCTTCATATTTTCATATTCATATTCAACCGAACTATGAAACAATATTATAATTCTTACAGATCAACAAAATAAAAACTCAAAATTTTTATTTGTAATTAATATATTTTCGGTTTTGAAATGTAAGTACAGATTTTTAACAATCTCTTTTCAAGTATCAAGTTAAATTAAGTAAGGATCGGGATTTCATATTACTGTCTTTGGGCGTTTTTCCGGTAATTACAATTTAACCAAGTGTTTGTTGTAATGTGGTAAAAAGTGGGGCAGCCAAACCCGCAATCTATTCAAAAAGAAATTAAACAACATTAGTAAAATAATATCCATTTTCACTTTTACTAGTTCACTTACCGCGCCAAAAATAGGTTCAGGTTGAGGTTCAGGTTCGGGTCTAGCCTGTACAGAGCAGATAGCCAGGACCAAGCATAAGGCGAAGTAGAAAATGTTTTGGAATTGCATGTTGGTTATATTCAGGTAATTAAAACTGACAACTGATAGTTTAATACTAAAGCAGCAAGCGCTTTTATACAAAATTAGTGTAGTACTTGAATTGCTGTGATAGTCAATATTAGCATTCCTTTATTTGCATATACTTTTATTGCATAAACCTTTATTGACTATACAAACATAACATTTATATACAATTTTTAAGGAGTTAACTGAAGACATTTGTTAAAATTTTTATATAAATTAAAATATATCTGCCTAGCTGCCTGGCGCACGTATCACATTTATATTTATTCAGCAGAAATGAGCACAAATATTGAATCAACATGTTTTCTGCACATTAAATTGCGAAATTAATAATAAATAATTTTTTCAAGTAAACAGTTCTATATTTGCTTTAAGTATTTGCTACATCCAACGAATTTTCTTTGTTGCTCTGCGCTTTGTCTGGACTCTGTGCTTAGTTCAGGTTAGACCCGAACCTCAACCTGAGCCTGAACCCATTTTTGGTGCTTTGTACACCTTATCAAATGTAATTGTATTAATTTGTATTTGTATCTAATTTTTTTTTAATAGATTGTATGTTGTAGTGTTTGTTAAATCATTGAGAATGGCGATATCTAATATGAGATGGAAGCACTTTATTCAACGACTAGCTTTCCCGGCTCGCGTTGCTTCACCCGTACTTACAATGAATCTTCTTATGAATTTAAGCAATGCAGATCAAATACAACGCTTCATAAGACGATAGAACACCTCATTTATGTGATTGAAGCTTTATTGTACCGCTTGAGTCGAATAACAATAGATAAATTAGTATCACACAACTAAAATGGACTGGTACCCCCTCTAATTCTGTAGGAAACATGCGCTTATACAATTTTATCCCTTTTTCAGCCTTTTCTAAAAACGAATTTCCAAAAACCCCATCAGACGGCTCTATAATTCTATAGGGAGCAATTCTATATACATTTCCGTAACTCTACCTTTAGGCATTTGGTCTAGGCGATACTACCAGTTTTATTTCTTATTCGGTTTTTTTAAACTAAAGAACGAATTTCGAAAAAATATCTTCACATCGCCCAACTAAAATATTTACTTTAATTTATGCGACTTTACGTTTAGTCGTTTAGTACCAGTTTTATTCCTATTCGGCCTTTTTACCCCTAAAAGGTAAGAATTTCGAAAATCCTCCTTGCTTCATTCTAATTCCAAAGGGAGCAACCCGATATAAATTATCATGATTATAAAGGGTGGTTCAATTGTAAGGGCCGATGTTGAATGTGAACCACACCTAGACGTCTGCATTTCATTTGACATTTCTCAATTTCAGACTAACCCAATTTAAACCATGGAAAGAAACACAACCGAGCAACGCGTGAGTTATGTTAATTAAAACCACAAGTCTTTTGACTTCTTCACGTACATTTTATTACTGAACTGTATTTTTTAAAACAATTTACAATATCATCTCTTATGATTACTGCGAAATGCAAAGAAACAGAAAGTGTTGACAAAGTGTTTTTCATTTAATTATGTGGAGTATTGGATTGCAACAGATATGGGAACTAATAAAGTGCTGACGAAATGTCTAGCCAGATTATGAAGAATAAATGAACTAAATTATATGCTGACAGATGTCTAGTTAAATTATCGAGAATCGATACAGTGAAAAATATGTGGGAATCTAAGTAGTGCTGACAAATGTCTAGCTTAATTAAGAGGAGTCAATGACATACCGTAACTCCTCCCCCCTTAGAATGAAGTGATGGCCAAAGGGAGTTTGGACGTACTTCATGCGGAATCTCGCTGGGTTGTTTTACTAGGTATGTTTTCATTTTCGGTTTACAAAGGATCATAGCTATTATTATTGACGTAAGTATTAACGCTATTGATCCAAATGTAGAATACGTGATCTTCTCATGCACGTTTCTGGCCACTTCTAAGCCTTCAATTAGGCCCCTGTTGTGAAACTGGAAGGTATTCAATTTTGGAAGGGTCAGTTGATTTTTCTTTGACAACGGCAGAATTTTGCGTTATGTTGTATTGAAGTTTCAAGAAAGTAACTATTATCCCAATAAGTGTTTTGAATGCTACTATACCATAAATTATTAATGCTAATTTTACAATTTTCGTAGTGGATTAGTATAGTGCCGTTAACTAAATGTTCTCGAGTATTATTGCCGCAAATGGTAGTTAGTTGCTCCACAGGTGAATTTATGAGAATCAGGTAGTTTTCATCTGATCTTATTATGTCAACTTTCTCTCCTACGTCTTTCAAATGGCAGGACGCAGAGGTTTTATTGTTAAAAATATCTTTAATGCAATTGTAGTTCACTTCATATTTTTCCTTTAATAGGTCTTTGCAGAAAAATATCGTTTCTATTTCCTCCTTATTATGTAATACATAGTCTTTGCTTATAATTTCAAGAGTTTTATTTATAGGTGTTTTTATAAGGTGAAAGAATGTAAATGTTTCATTGGATATTACAGGAATTTGTATATTAAATATTATATTAGTGTTGTTATAATAGGCATATAATTCCAAAAGTTCATATATATGTTCTGTAGAAATAACGTTGATTGTATTATTTAGTGTATGGTGAATTTCAGTCAATTCTAATGGGCTTAGAATTAGTTTAGACACAATGTTTAATTTAGCTAATACTATGGCTTCTGCTATGTTATTTAAGTGTTGGGTCAATGTATCGATGTTGTAATTTATTTGGTTAAGTTGTTGTATTTGAAGGATAGTGTTTATTGTTGGATTAATTGAATTTTGTGTTTGTTCCTGAAGATTAGTGATTGATCAAATTAAAATGTCTTGTTCTTTGTTTATATGGTTAGTAATATTTTCGAATCTTTTGATCATATCGGTATTAAGTATAACTTGTCCAGTCAATGTGTTGTTCATATTCACGTTATTAGCTATTAGGTTCTCTATTTCTCTATTGAGTTTTTCAGCGTCCGTATAGTCCAGGTTACCGGTAATAAATTTTATGGTCAAGCCCAATGCATTAAAAAGGCCTCTTTTCCTTCTGTGTTCAGGTGTTAAAATGTCCAGTTTTGTCTTTAGCTCTTTCAATTTTAAATATGTTGTGTCCATAGCTATTTTTGCGAATTGTGTCGATTTAAAATGTTGTAGTGTATTCTCTATTTCTTGTACGTTTTCTGCATATGCCTCCAAGTTAATTATATGTACCAAGTGTCTGTAGTCTGTTATTGTCCTTGCGGTTCCTAGTTTAATTGGTATAAGTCCTTGGGTCCGGGGTATGTTTATTAAGTCAACGTCCGCTTTTATTAGTACGAGTCTGAAAATACAAAAGTTCAAGTTTTATGTTTGCGTTTTAGTTTTGATTTGTGAAGTTTTTGGTCATTCATGGTTATAAGTGTAATCCTGTTGTCACGTTTTACAACCCTCTTTGAAAACCTAGGTGTTAATTTATTCCTTCTGCACTCTTTTCTGTATATAGTTTTGTTTTCCGTTAGTGTGTCAGGCTCTTCTCTATTCTTATTAAGTTTTTCAATACGCCCATGTGCGTCTTTTGTCAGTTTTTCCTGTATGGTTCTATGTAAGTGGTTTCGGAACTCGCTTAGTTTTTGTAAATATTCATGTTCCGTACCAGTTTTTAATTCTTTTTCAAATGATGGTGTTCTTCCATAAAAAACTTCAAACGGTGTAAATTTTGTCGCCGAATGAATAGAACTATTATAAGTCATAATAACCTCAAAAAGAATTTCCTCGTGGTCTAATGGTAGTCTTGACTCTTTATATTTTTGATTAATAATTCTATACGTTTCAGTCATCGTTGAATGTAATCGCTCCACAGGGGAGTTACTAGTGCTCTGTTGGAATGAAGTGTGATGGATATTAATGTTCTGTGCTTTACAAAAATCTTTAATGATTGTAGCACTAAATTCGGCTCCTTGATCGCATATTAATTTCTTAGGAGTGCCGTGTAGGCTTATGTAGTGCTTAAGATTGAAATACTATTTCTTGATTCTAAGGAGTATGCGGAAGCAAATTTAGAAAATTTATCAATGAGGGTAAGTATGTTTCGTTTATTTATACTGTATACGTCCATATGCACAATGTCCAAAGGCTTTGTTGGGATTTCAGGTTTCTCAAATTCGGGCTTAGGTGGTCTCCTTTCATATTTTATAGTCTGACATATATGGCAATGATTTATACATTGTGCAATTTTGCTTTTCATGTAGGGAAAAAATAGTCACGCTTTAAATGTTCTAAAGTCTCCTCGATACCCCTATGGTTGTGGTTTATATGATACTCGTTTATTAATTTGTCTTGATCGTCTGAATTTCGAATGTCCTCCAGTATTATTTTGCACCGTATGAGTTTGAATAATTTAGATTGGGCGAAGTATTTTGAATATGTACTCTGAACCAATTTGAATGTTTCATCATCCGCCATAATTGCGGATAGTTTGTTAGGTACTAAATATTGTCTCAAGAGATCCACTATTACAGCTTCGTTGTAGTGTTGTCTTCGTATAGTCCGTCTTTGTTTATTTTTGAAGATCATTTCCATGGTCATTGGTGAGCCTATGCTACTTTTTTGTAATATTATTTGGAGATTAAATTGATTCAGAGGTCTTTCCGAAATGGGAATGCCATCATCCATATTTTCGTCCGCAGAATGAATCGTTGTTCCCGCAGTTCCTTGTATTGAATGGTTATCCATTTCATTAATGTTGACCTCTGTTGACTCTGATATACGAGTATTAGTTTGTTCATATTTTATTCTGCTTAACGCATCTGCGTTTGTATTTAGTTTGCCTTTTTTATAAATGACCTCATAATCGAATTCTTCCAGTTTTAGTCTCCATCTGACTAACTTTGAGTTTGGTTCTTTGAGGCTCATAATCCACGTAAGTGGTTTATGGTCCGTTATTATCCTAAACTAATGACCGAAGAGGTAAGGCCTGAAATATTTCGTCGCCCACACTATGGCCAAGAGCTCCTTCTCGATCGTTGAATAATTAATTTCGGTGTCCGTTAATGTACGACTCGCGTAGCATATGGGTTTGTCCGTCCCGACAGGACCCTGTGATAAAACAGCACCAATCGCAAAGTCGCTTGCATCCGTGGTAAGATTGAATTGTCTTGAGAAATCTGGATATTGCAATATTGGGTCATTCATAAGTAAATTTTTACAAACTTCGAAAGTTTTCAAATATTTGTCATTTATGACAACTTTTCTTCCTTTCTTTAGGCATTCCGTAAAAGGTTTGGTCAATTTCGAAAAATCTTGGATAAATTTTTTATAATATCCAAGCAATCCTAAAAACGATTTTATCTGCTTCTGGGTTTTGGGGATTGGGAATTTTTTAATAACATCAATTTTCTCGGGATTAGGCTTAATGCCGTCAGTGGAGACGATATGCCCTAAAAAAGCACACTCCTTGTGGAGAAACTCAGACTTATCCAGTTGTACCTTCAAGTTTGATGCCCTCAATTTTGCAAAAACTTTTTTCAAATTTACCGTGTGTTCCTGTAGTGAAGTGGAATAGACGATTATATCGTCGAGATATACAAGGCAAGCTGTTCCCACCAATTCTCCCAAAACGTTATCCATTACTCGTTGGAAGGTAGATGGAGCATTCTTTAAACCAAATGGTATTCTGACGAATTCAAAGTGCCCTCCGTCTACTGAAAAGGCTGTTTTCTGTACGTCTTTAGGATGCATTTCGATCTGGTGGAAGCCACTGGCTAGATCCAGAGTAGTGAAATACATGCTTCGACCCAGTTTATCCAATATCTCATTAATATTTGGTATTGGATATTTGTCAGAAACCGTTTTTTCGTTTAACTTGCGGTAATCCACTACTAGCCTCCACTTCCGTGTATTGCTGGCGTCCTTCTTTTTGGGGACGATCCAAATTGGAGCGCTCCAAGGTGAGAAACTAGGTTTTATTATGCCCTGGTTTAACATTTTATCGATTTGCTTTCGGACTTCTTCCCTATGAACGTATGGATACCTATAAGATTTGGTGTAGATAGGAATATTGTCCGTAGTTTTAATTTGATGCTTTATTTCGTTTGTAAAGCTAAGCGCATCGCCTTCTTTAAAAAAAATATCGTCAAATTGGTTACACAGTTTTAGTAATTCTTTTCTTTCTTCCGTATTTAAGTGTTCAGTCCTTATTAAATCAGTTACCCTTCCTATAAGTTCGGGAGGATTTGTGCTTACATTAATATTGTTTACTTCGATGAAATTTTGTGTGTTGTATGGAATGGTCTTTATTGGCTGTTCAATACATATAACATTGTCTTGATCTGAGGCATTTGTTATTTCGACAAGACTATACCATTCCTTAGCAAAATATATTCCTTCAGAAAAATACAAATTCGGTTGAAGAAAAGTTTTTTGCATAAAAAAGTCTCCGTTACGGGTATCTACGGGAACTTTTATAACGATTTTTGAAAATGATGGGACAACAATTTTGCCAGAAGTTAAGTTAGGCTTGAATTGGAGTGGTATTATAGAATTTTTTGTTGTGAGTGTTCTATTGCCTAAATCTACCATAGCTTTCAGTTCGCTCAAGATATCGAGTCCATCAAAATAGTTATGGAATTGAAAAACAAATAGTTCCATATCGCCTTCTTCTCCAAATTCGTGAAAAAATGGTAGTTTTATTTTTGTGTCTAAAGAATGTTTATTCAAAATAGTGGTTATTGTTATTGGGTCACAAGTTTGACAATCGTGAGTATAAACGAACTCTGGATTTATGAAAGATGAGGATGCGCCGGTGTCAATGAGAAATTTTAGAGGTCTACCAAATGGAGATGCGATGTTTATATAGGGTAGAGTGTATCCATGTCTGTTTACGTCTAGGTATCCTGTGGGTCTGTTAAGGCGTTCGATGGAAAATTTTCGCTTTCGTCAATTTCGTCTGTCTCAACGTTGTTGAAGTCGTTGTCATTATAATTTTCCTGACAGGAGTTAAATTGTTCGTTAGTATTTGGTCGATCATATCCGTCATTTGCTTTATAGTGATAATATTCGTCAAGGTTTACATGAGGAGTGGGTTCCGAGTAGGCCGTATTTACGTCTTGTACTTCGCGAGGTCTAAATACGTTATTAGATCTACGCGTCTGATTACTAGGCGGTTTTCCTAAATGAGTGTAACCAGAGCTAACATCCATAGGTTCTGGAGGTTGTTGGTTTCTATAAATCTGACTATATGTTTGTCTTTCCTTAAAATTTGATTGAGCAGTAAAATTTTTGTTATTCTGATTTTTATTTGCAGCAGATATGTTTGGGTTTATATGGTTTGGTTGTCTGAAGAAGGGTTTACTGTATTGTTCATTATTTTGTATTTGCCTGTAATTACTTTGGTTGACTGGTCTACTATTATTTGGCAAAAATTTGGGATTTTGTGGGGGATTGACATATTTCCTATTATAGAATATATTCTGCTCTTGAATGCAGAATGCCAGTGCTTCGGGTAAGGAATTAGGTCTCATTGACCTAATATTCGAACCTAGTGGTTCTTTGAGTCCTGAAAGGAATGTATTCAAACACATTTCTGCAAATAATTTTTGTTTCGCCTCTATCACACTAGCATTACTTTCGTGGATAAGTACGTTATTATTTATAGCCGATTGGATTTCAATAATTGAGCCGTAGAACCCCTCTACTGTTTGATTATTTTGTCTCAAATTATGAAGGTCTCTGATTAATGATGTCTCATTACGTTTGTCAGAGTAATGCAGAATAAGGTTAGACTTAATGCTCTCCCAATTTAATGGAGTTCCAGAAACATTAAGGACTTCATTAGCAGGGCCTATTATCTTGTTTCTAATCGCTCTGAGCAAAGTTTTGGCATAGTTCGTGCCGTCTACTGATGTTAAGTAGCTAAGAATTTCCTCTACATTGTTCAAAAATTCGTGAAGTAATCTAGGGTTACCGTCAAATTTGGGGAGATCCTTTATAGCGTCCGGTATTTTCAGAGATTCGAAAATTTGGTTTGTGGATGTGTTTGTGTTTAGTTGTGGATGTGAGTTTGATGTGTTTTCGGTTGCCATTTCTAAGTTTTCTGATATTGGAACAAGAGTTCTTGAGTATGGTCTAAATCTATTTCTGTACCAACTTGTATGCATGAGTTTTAAACTATTGATTAAATTTCTTTTTATTATATCTTATTATTTTCTATAATTACATCAAAAAATTTGGTGTGTCAACCTTTACATATATTTATTTCTACTGAAATACTTATATTATATAATTTTAATTACCCTAAAAGTATTATGATGATCTCCATGTTGACGTAAATAGCTGTTTGGTGAACTGGATATGGCTGTTGTTGTTTGTTGGATGTTTTGGGCTTCTTCGCTGTTGATTTCAGTTGGATGTGGTCACTTCTTGATGTACGGAAATTTGTATGGGTTGAAAGTAACTTCTAAAGGTTTAAATTTTGGTGTTCTTATTGCTGTTGTTTCGTTTGTCTTTATTATTTTTCTTCTTGGTGGTTGTATTGCAGTATTTTCGTTTGTTTTTGCACTTGTTGATAGTATTGCTGTTGTTTCTTTAATGTTTCTTTAATAATATAACATTTTTATGTTCCACTCTTATTTCATTTAGTTTTTGTATTTTGGTTCTACTATTATTTTTCTTAAATATTTTTTCTTTCACTATTATTTTCTTTAATAGTTTATATTAATTTTTTTTTTTCACTATTATTTTCTTTAATAGTTTATTTTTTTTTGATATTGTTTTCTTTAATAAGTTTATGTTTTTTCACAGGAGCGAAATAGTTGATGTGCCTTCAACTAATTCGTTTTTTTCGACTGCGCCAGTTATGTTAATTAAAACCACAAGTCTTTTGACTTTACTTCTTCACGTACATTTTATTACTGAACTGTATTTTTTAAAACAATTTACAATATCATCTCTTATGATTACTGCGAAATGCAAAGAAACAGAAAGTGTTGACAAAGTGTTTTTCATTTAATTATGTGGAGTATTGGATTGCAACAGATATGGGAACTAATAAAGTGCTGACGAAATGTCTAGCCAGATTATGAAGAATAAATGAACTAAATTATATGCTGACAGATGTCTAGTTAAATTATCGAGAATCGATACAGTGAAAAATGTGTGGGAATCTAAGTAGTGCTGACAAATGTCTAGCTTAATTAAGAGGAGTCAATGACATACCGTAACTCGTGCACTTCGTGATTTTTTCGGTCAATTTAATTGTCCAAATGTGCCTACAATCGGAACAAATGGTGCAAAAATTTGAGCAAACCGGGTCTGTAGGATATGTAAAAACACCAGTGCATTCGCATACTGCTCGTGCTGCAGAAAATATTGCTGCTGTTCGCGATAGTGTGGCTGAAGAGCCTTTTACCTTAACTCGTTGTCGTGCCCAACAATTGCACTTCTCACGCTCGTCGTTGATGAACGTTATACATAAAGACTTGCATTCACCGTTAGACTTCCTTTTTTGGTGTTATGTGAAAGAAAAGGTGTATGTCGATAAGCCAGCAACAATTCAAGCGCTAAAGAATGAGATAATTCGGCACATTAACGGCATGTGCCGTTAATGGGGACTTTGCCCAAAGGTGGAAAGTTACTGATCGTCACTCACTTGGGAGTGACCAGAAGCGATTCCTTTGTGGCATTGTCCAAGCAGCTAACTACTTCCGGTCTTAGACCAAGTATTCTCCGGGCAATGACTTTAAAGCAACCGCTTAGAAGTTAGCTAGAGTTAGAAGGCGAAATGTTGAGTAACCTAATCGGCGTGCTACCACCGATGCGTCTTAGAAAGTAGGTAACAGAAGTTACTGAAGCTCAACACAGGCTCTATTAGTGGCTTTGGCAGCCACTAGAAGAAAAAGAAAAAACAAGAACCCCCCCAAATGTTGACGACCCCCGCACTCAGCCTTCATATTGACACGTCAGACAACGGATTTAGGCTGGTTAGCTTCGCAGTGGGAAGCAACATGGTAGTGAGTGGAACCATATTCCAGCACAAAGATATCCACAAGGCAACTTGGCTATCCTCCGATCAAAACACCAAAAATCAAATTGATCATGTGGTAATTGATGGCAGGCATGCATCTAGTGTCATGGACGTGCGTGTGATCCGTGGTGCTAATATTGGCTCGGATTATTACCTGGTTGCAGCCAAGGTGCGCACAAGATTGAGCAGAGCGAAAAACTCACGTAACCAAACACAAAGAAAGCTGGACATCGCGAAGCTGCAAACCCCAGAGATAGCTACTGCCTACTCCAACCAGCTCTCCCAACTTTTACGACACAACGTCTCTACTTCTAACGTTACCGATACACAGTGGCAGTATATTGCGCATTCCATAGCAACCGCCGCATCAACCGTGCTAGGATATGAAAAGCGGCGCTCAGACGAATCCTGGTTCGATGAAGAATGTCGCATAGCCTCTAAGGAACAGGATGCTGCTTATAGGGCAACGCTACAGCCAATTGTAACCCGTGCTGTTAGGGAACGGCACAAGGAGAAAGTAAGACAGGCGAGACAGCTATTGAAGCGGAAATAACGTCAAATTAAGGAACGGGAGAAAGAGGAGCGATACAGGCATAAATGCGTGGCCCGAAAATTTTACCAAAAAGTAAAAGCAAAAAGCTACGGTAATGAGCTCCCCTCCGTAAAAAGACAAGGATGAAATTCTGGTCACAGATACGCAGAGTGTGCTGCATATGTGGAGAGAGCACTTTCAGCAACTGCTGGTTCCAGAAGGCAGCGCACGTGAAGTTATCACGCCAATTGTCGACGACGGCTTAGATTGCTTACCAACAAGTCAAGCCGAGGTAAGAAGAGCAATATCGCGGCTGAAAAACAATAAGGCAGCCGGTGCCGACGGTCTTCCGGCAGAGCTCTTTAAGTCCGGTGGCGAGGAGCTGATACAAGCATGCACCAGCTCCTGCGCACGGTTTAGCTTAAAAAGTGCATGCCCAACGATTTTAATTTAAGCGTATTATGTCCTGTGCTGAAAAAAGGTGATCCAAGTGTGTGCTCCAACTACCGCGGGATCAGCCTTTTACCCATCGCATATAAGGTCCTGTCGAGTGTGCTATGTGAAAGACTAAAGCCAGTGTTATCCAACCTTATCGGGCTTATCAGTGTAGTTTTAGACTTGGAAAATCAACAACTGACCAGATATTCACACATCGGCAAATTCTGGAAAAGACCCAAGAGAAACATATCGACACGTACAATCTTTTCGTCGACAATATAGTTGCTTCGACAGCCCGATACGGCAGAAATTACTTGAAGCCATTGCTGAGTTTGGTATTCCAGCGAAGCTGATACGTCTTTGCGGAATGACGCTGACTGACACGAAGTCTTCAGTGAAGATTGGCAAGGACTTTACGGAGCCATTCTGTACCAGACGAAGCCTAAAGAAGGCGACGGCCTTTGGTGCGACCTCTTCAGCATAGTGATGGAGATGATAATGAGAAAAACTGCAGTAAACACGAGTGGCACGATATTCAACAGAAGCCACATGCTACTTGCGTACGCTGATGACGTAGACAACATCGGTCGAAACTGCGGGATGTGACTGCAGCCTTGTCAGGTATACAGAAGGAATCAGCGAAAATGGGTCTAACGGTGAACGAGGACAAAACGAAGTTATTAGTTTCAACAAACAAAGAATCTACTCGTTTGGGAAACTGCGTGAATGTTGACAACTATAATTCCGAGGTGGTAGATAATTTTATCTACCTAGGTTCCGCCATCAACAAAGCAAATAATGTCAGCCTAGAAATCCGGAGAAGAATCCTGCTTGCAAATAAATGCTACTAGGGACTAAGCAAGCGATTTAATAACAGAGCCCTCTCTCGACGAACAAAACTCCAGCTATACCAGATACTGGTTCTACCTGTCTTAATGTATGGTTCAGAATACTGAGTTATGACACAAGTGGATGAATCGGTTCTGGCAGTATTCGAGAGAAAAATACTCCGTAAAATATATGGGCCCATCATCGTTAACGGAGAGTATCGGCGTGGTATGAGTCATGAGCTGTACGAGCTGTACACTGACATTGACGTGGTCAGACGCATTAAGGTGTAGCGGTTGCGCTGGCAAGGACATGTTGTACGCATGGTCGAAAATGCTCCAGCTCAAAAAGTCTTCGACAATGAACTCGATGGACGGCGCAGAAGAGGGCGACATTATCATAATTCTTACAGATCAACAAAAAAAAAAAAACAAAATAATAACTCACAATTTTTGTTTGTAATTAGTATATTTTCGGTTTTGAAATGTAAATACAGATTTTTAACATTCTCTTCAAGTATCAAGTAAAATTAAGTAAGGAGTGGGATTTCATATTACTGTCTTTGGACGTTTTTCCGGTAATTAGAATTTAACCAAGTGTTTGTTGTAATGTGTTAAAAAGTGGGCCAGCCAAACCTGCAATCTATTCAAAAAGAAATTAAACAACATTAGTAAAATAATATCAATTTTCACTTTTACTAGTTCACTTACTGCGCCAAAAATAGGTTCAGGTTGAGGTTCAGGTTCGGGTCTAGCCTGTACAGAGCAGAGAGCCAGGACCAAGCATAAGGCGAAGTAGAAAATGTTTTGAAATTGCATGTTGGTTATATTCAGGTAATACAAATTGACAACTGATAGTTTGCTACTGAAGCTTAAGCTCTTTTATACTAAATTAGTACTAAATTTAAATAGTTGTGATAGTCAATATTAGCTTTTCTGTATTTGCATATACCTTTATTGACTATACAAACATAACATTTATAGACATTTGTTAAGGAGTTAACTGAAGACGAACTGAAGACATTTGTTAAATATCTTATAGAAATACAAATATATCTGCCTAGCTGGCTGGCGCACGTAACACATTTATATGTATTAAGCAGAATTTAGCACAAATATTTAAATAACATGTTTTTGCACATTAAATTGCATAAATAATAATAAATAATTTTTTTGTTACCAGTTCCATATTGCATTGAAGTTTTTGACTACATCCAATACATTTTCTTCGTTGCTCTGTGCTTCGTCTTGGCTCTCTGCTCAGTTCAGGTTAGTCGCAAATCTCAACATCAATCTGAGCCTGAACCCATTTTGGGTACTTTGTACACCTAATCACATGTAATTGTCTTAATTTTTATTTTTATTTTTTTTTTTTAATGTAACAGTGTTATTGTATGTTGAAATTTTTTGTTAAACCTCTGAATTCGACATTTAATTTTCGATCAAAGGATATTTTTAAGAATAATATATAATATAACATAGAAGCATGAATAACTTAACCACTTGTTAACTAATATTCTAATAAAATTGTGGTTAAAAACTTATTTTTTTTCGTCGAAATCTTTATTATTGTTTTGTCCTCGTTGCTGACTCCCATTTATACTGACTCCTTTTCTAGTGATGAGAAAACTGCAGTTACATCCCTCTGATTTGCGCCTATGATGTCTATATCATCAGCATAGGCATGTGGCTCTTGTGGAATATGATGCCAGACATGTTGACATCAGCCTTTCTCATTACCTTCTCCATAATTATATTAAATATTGTACACGATAAGCTATCACCCTGCCAGAGACCTCTTTCCGTGTTGAATGGTTCAGACTGATCTTTACCAATCTTAACCGAGGACTTGGAGTTTTCCAAAGTCGAATCAGCTTTGCAGGAATATCAAACTCAGACATGGCCTCATATAGCCTATTTCTTATCGGAGAGTCAACGGCAGCTTTGTAGTCGACAAAGAGGTGGTAGGTGTCGATCTGCTTTTCGATGAGTTTTTCCCTGGATATCTCGTAAGGTGAATATTTGATCCGCCGTATAAGTACCAGGTCTAAAGCCGCACCGATATGGTCCAATTAGTTTTTCTACAATTGGCATTAGACGTTCATACAATATCTCGAAAAGGACCTTGTGCGAAATTGGTAATAGGCTTATTCCACGGTAGTTCTTACATTCACTACGATCTCCTTTCTTGTATATGAGAAATAACAGACTGAGACTCCAATCCCCGGGCATGCTCTCCTTTAGCCATATGTTCTCCATGAGCTGATACATGCTCCTAATCAGCTCCTCTCCACCCGCCTTAAATAGGCTTGCCAGATGGTCGGGATTAGGCGGGATTTTCCCGACTTCTCGCGAAAATCCCGAGTCCCGAGTATTGAAGTAATTTTGGGGAAAATCCCGACTTTTTAATATTTTCTATCTATACAAAGAAACAATATATTAAAGAAGGTACAAAAAAATACTTTGCTCTTATTAACTAGTTGTGTGCAGTTTCGGAATTGAACAGCGGCCGCGACGAATGTGTGTTGGAAGGAATGTCTGAGCTCTATCTATATTTTCTACAAAATACTTTGTGAGAATATTAAACGTTCATATTAGCTCTAGAATCTGACTCGTGTACTATTGTCGAAGTACATGGCATAATGAATAAATTACTGAATAGCCTAGAAGTAGAATGGATAATAAGTTTTATGATAGCAAAGCCATAAGGTTTTGCCTCCTATTATAAGATAAATTAACTAACCAAATTTGATTACCCCCCAAGTGTCCATTTGGAAGTTACGGGAGATATATGAATTTTTCAAAATTAGGTTATTTTGTATGGGAGGTACCAGAAGGTACCGAAATAGTCCACATTCATTCCACAAAAATATATGTATGTAAAACTAAAAAGATAAATTCGGTTATTTGTCTGGGAGGTACCTGAAGGAGTGTGGCAAAGGTTTCGGTTTGCTTATGGTTTGTCAACTTTTGCAAAATAAATAAACTTAAACGAAAAATGTTAATACTCATAAATTTGCATACCGATCCGTTAAGGTTTACACGTGTCATCCTGCTGACCAGCCATCCAGCCAATCTGACAGACGGACATAGCTCAATCGTCTTAAAATGTCTTGAAAGGAATTTTGTCTTAAGATACTTTGGGTCTAACTCGTCTCATTAAATGCGTTACACCTTTTTTCGTATCAAATGATATATACCCTCATCCCTAAGGGTGATGGTATAAAAATGTCAAAACCAATATAATATGATCTTTTCATTTGTCCCGACAAATCCCGCTTTTTCGTCTCGGTTTTCCCGACTTTTCGAATTCAGTGCCTGGCAACCCTAGCCTTAAACCATCGGCTGCAGCTGTTTTGTTGTTTTTAAGGCGGGAGATTGAAACACGTATCTCACTGTGGCTCGGAGGCGGACAGTTAATGCCATCGTCATGGTTTGGAGCGGGGTCTTCTGGAGTGGTGTCCATATAAAGTAACTTTCTAAAATTATCCGTCCATATGTTCAGAACATTATCTGGGTCCGTCACTAGCTGACCATCGCTGTCCTTGCAGGAGGGCAACCCTGTTCCACGCAATCTCGCCTTAACTCTCTGGTAGAATTTTCGGGCTTCCTCTCTGCTTCGGAGCAACTCTGTGCACTCATCCTGCCTCTTCTTCAGCTCCTTCTTTTTCCGTCTAAAAAGACAAGTTCCCTTTCGTCTCTTCTCCATGCCATCCATTGCAGTTTCGCCCTGTATGCAGTATCCGTCTCTCTCGTGGCACGACTTTTATCATCTTACCAGGCTTCTTCTTGAGACGGCTTTGAGTACCCAAATACGCTTCTCGCAGTCAGTTCTATGGAGTCGGCTATATATAGGTATATTGCCATTACGAGGTAATATCATCAGGGGTTGGAGCATTCCGCAGCAGTTGAGTTATGTGGTTGGAGTAGGCATCCGCTACCTCTGTGGTCCGCAGTTTACCGATGTTCACCTTTCGTTGTGCCTAATTACGTATGTTTTTCGACATGCTTAGCCTTAACTGCGGTAAGGAAGTGATCGGAGTCAATGCAAAGACACTACATTTGGGGGGTGGCACCGACAAAAATCCATCGATTTTTAAAACCACCCTAGTGCATATACATCTTGACGAAAACGAACATGATTTAAACACTTGTTGAATAATATGCTTCCATGACATATGAGACATCGCTCAAAAACCCCAAAGAAGAAATTAGCCATTCTTATAAATATCCTTCAAACCGAATTCAGAATTTAAATAAATATTTACAATAGTGCTCTACAAAGGCACAATCTGTTAAACAAACTAAATAAAAATACAAACAAATTAATACAATTACATCTGATTAAATGTTGCAACAATTTATTACTTATTTATTATCATTTTTGCAATTTAATGCGCAGAAACATATTATTTAAATATTTGTGCTAACTTTTGCTAAATAAATAAGACGTATGCTGGCTAGGCAGAATATCTGTATTTATATAAGATTTTTAACAAATGTCTTCAGTTCGTGTGTGATAATGTGCTGGCATTATAGACTTTAACATTGGTATCTATGTTATTTTTTTATAGTCAAATATGCAAATAAAGGAATGATAATCTTGTCTATCAGAAGAACCATTCAAACAATACACAAATTTTGTATAAAAGCGTGTTTTTTTACTAGTTAATTATCAGTTGTCAATTTTAATTACCTGAATATAACCAACATGCAATTCCAAAACATTTTCTACTTCGCCTTGTGCTTGGTCCTGGCTCTCTGCTCAGTCCAGGCTGAACCCGAGCCTGAACCTCAACCTGAGCCAAAACCTATTTTTGGCGCGGTAAGTGAACTAGTGAAAGTTAAACTGCACATTATTTTACTGATGTTGTTTCATTTATATAAATAGTTACTCGGTGCGGCTGTCCCAATTTTAAACCAACTTGGCTGATTTGTCTTGCTTTCATACCTGTTGAAACTGTAATATTCGGAAATATGTTCAACGACAGTAGTGTGAAATCCTGTTTCTTATATAATTTTTTTTTCAAAAGCATGTACTTACATTTCACAATCGAAAATAAATTAATTCTAAACAAAAATTATTATTATTATCAGCCTTTAAAACAACTTCACAACAAATATATTTATATCTTAGTGTCTAAGTCAGAGGCCAAAATGATTAGAGATTTCCATTCGCTTCGATATTGTGCGCACCGTCTCCAGTCAGTCCTACCAAGCAGCATCAGTGATTCCTCCACCTGGTCCTTCTAACGTAGTCGCGGTCTCCCTCTTTTGCGCCGTCCTTCGAGGTCTTGATAGAATACCTTTCGCGCTGGAGTTTCCTCATCCATTCTCACGACATGGCCTAGCCAGCGTAATCGTTGCACTTTGATTCGCTTGACGACATCAATGTCGTGGTATAAGTCGTACAGCTCATGGTTCATCCGAATCCTTAACTCGCCGTTTACGCAAATGGGTCCATATATTTTGCGTAGTATTTTTCTCTCAAACACCGAAAGATGAGCTGCATCTGCCTGTGTAAGCACTTAACATTAACAGGCGTACAACAGGACCGGTAAAATTAGTACCTGTTACAGCTGGACTTTGGTGGTTCGAGATAGGGTGGTGTTTATGAAGTGCTCGCGTAGTCCAAAGAAACACCTGTTGGCGAGCACTATTCTCCGTTTTATTTCGAGGCTGACACTGTTGTTTTTATTCATGGCGGATTCAAGGTAGATAAATTCATCCACTACCTCAAAGCAATAGTTTTCAACGTTCACGCTGCGTCCCCAACGGGTGGACACTTTGTTCGATGATACCATTAACTTCGTCTTGTCCTCATTCACTGCCAAACCCATTTTCGCTGACTTCCTTTCAATTGATGAGAGGACAGCATAATCTCGGACAGCCCGATTATGTCGATATCATTGGCATATGCGAGCAGCATGTGGCTCTTATTAAATATGGTGCCAGACATGTTAACCGCTGCTTTCCTTAACACCTTCTCCATCACTATGTTGAACAGTATACATAACAAACCATCACCCTGTCTAAGACCTCTTGTCGTATCGAATGGTGCAGATAGATCCTTGCCAATCTGAACAGAGGATTTGGTATTCGTAAGGGTACACCGGCAGAGAGGAATTATCTTCGCAGGAATACCGAACTCAGACATGGCTTCGTATAGTCGATGTCTGATGGGATTATCGAAGGCAGCTTTGTAATCGACAAAGAGGTGGTAAGTGTCGATTTGCTTCTCATGGGTGTTCTCCAGAATCTGCCGTAGTGTAAATATCTGATCCGTCGTGGATTTGCCTGGTCTAAAGCCGCACTAATAAGGTCCAATCAGGTTTTCCACAGTTGGCTTTAGACGTTCACACCGTATGCTAGACAGGACCGTATACGCAATCGGTAAGAGGCTAATTCCACGGAAGTTTTTACACTCACTACGGTCACCTTTTTTGTAGATTGGACATAGCACACTGAGATTCCAATCCTCTGGCATGCTCTCCTGAAGCCAAATATTCTTTATGAGCTGTTGCATGCTTAAAACAAGCTCATCTCCAGCCACCTTTAACAACTCAGCTGGAAGACCATCAGCCCCAGCGGCCTTGTTGTTCTTTAGGCGGGATATGGCAGTTGTTATCTCAGCTTGGCTCGGAGGTGGACACTCGATGTTATCATCTCGGATTGGTACACAGTCTTCATCAGCCGAGTTTTCAGACATTAATAGGCTGCAGAAGTGATCTTTCCATAGTCAGTAACGAGATGACCATCCTTGTCTTTACAGGAGGGAAGACCTGTTCCATGTTGCCATTGCGCGCTAGTATTTTCGGGAGATGAAGCATCAAGAAGTTGTTGAGTGAGTTGGTCAGAATAGGCGTTGGCTATCTCCGCGGTCTGCAGTTTAGCGATGTCCAGCTTTCTCTGTGCCTGGTTAAGCAGGGTTTTCGCTCTGCTTAGCCTAGTACGCACCTTCACTGCAGTGAGGTGGTGATCCGAGTTGATGTTCGCACCTCTGATCACTCGTATGTCTAAGACACTTTTCGCGTGCCTTTCATCGATTACCACGTGATCAATTTGGTTTCTCGTTACTTGATCGGGAAATATCCACCTTGCTTTGTGAATGTTTTTGTGTACAAATCGTGTGCCGCTAATTACCATGTTCCTTGCTGCAGAGAAATCAATCAGTCTGATTTCGTTTAGCGATGTGTCAGTGTGCAGTAAATAAAAATTTTCAGCTTAAATTTAGTAATTTTTATTAGCAAATTATTTGAAACTATTTGAAACTTCAAAGAGAACAACTAAAATTAGGAATTTCCATTTGAAATTCAGAAAATATGTATAAGTTTAAAAGCACTCTATCAAGTTAGACATTTTCAACTGTATTTCATAAATCTAAAAAGAAGAATACTCTTTTATACCTTCTTTGAGGGAGTTACATACTGTACATAACATATTGCAACAACAAGATTAGTCAACAAATAACAATCAACGGCAACATTTTGTTGTGCTTTTATTGACATACTAATGTCACATTTGTGACCTCTAGGGGTGTCGGAAGTTATATGGAGAATAACAAATTTGAGAATTTTGTCGGTGCCACACCCCAAAAGGCATGTCTCAAGCGTTATGGACGTGCGTGTGATGCGCGGTGCAAATATTGACTTGGATCACCACCTAGTTGAAGCCAAGGTACGCACTCGATTAAGTAGTGCTAAAAACACTCGTAGTCAAATGCAAAGGAAGCTAGACATCACAAAGCTGCATACCACTGAGATAGCCAATGCCTATTCCAACCAACTCTCTTAATTACTCTAAATAAACCCCCCTAGTATGTTGTTCTTGACAAACAGTGACAGCATATTGCGAATTCTATGACCACTACCGCAACGACCATACTGGGTTATGGAAAACCACTCTCAGACAAGCCCTGGTACGATGAGGAATGTCGCGAAATGTCTGGGGAAATGAATGCCGTATACAAGGCAAAATTGCAGCCAAAGGCGACGCGTGCAGTGACGGAGCGTTATAATGAGAAAAGGAGGGAGATGAAACGCCAGTTTAGGCGGAAAAAGCTTCTGTGGAAGAAAAGAGAGAGCCAGGATATCAAAACTACAGGGATAGAGGTGAGGTCCGAAAGTTCTACCAAAAGGTAAAAAGTAGAGGTTTTGGAACAGGGATCTCTACCTGTAAGGACAGAGACGGAAATCTGGTCACGGACACTCAGTGTGTGCTGCAAATATGGAGGGAACACTTTCAATATCTACTCGTTCCCGAAGTCAGCATAAGTGACGAAAATACACCAATCATCGACGATGGAGTAGACTGTCCACCACCGAGCCAAAAAGAGATTAGCACGGCAACTGCACGGCTGACAAATAATCAAGGTACAAAAGCCGATGGACTGCCGGCAGAGCTTTTTAAAGCCGGCAGAGATGAGCTGGTAACATGTATGCACCAGCTCATAAACACGATTTGGCTTAGGGAGTGCATGCCCGTTGATTGGAATCTGAGTGTTTTATGTCCGGTGCTTAAGGAAGGCGATACAAGTGTACGTACTAAATATCGCGGCATTAGCCTTTTAGCCATCGCATACAAGGTCCTGTCTAGTGTGTTATGAGAAAGACTAAAGCCCATTCTGGCGAACCTGATTGGACCTTATCAGTGTGTCTTGAGACCTGGTAAATCCACGACCGACCAGATATTCAC
Organism: Muscina levida; assembly: GCA_964034835.1. Taxonomy (NCBI): domain Eukaryota; kingdom Metazoa; phylum Arthropoda; class Insecta; order Diptera; family Muscidae; genus Muscina; species Muscina levida. The sequence continues at coordinate 142,318,263 of OZ035880.1, read as the reverse complement.
ATTACGACATACCCTGCAGAAGACCCAAGAAATGCAGATCGACACCTACCATCTGTTTATCGACTAAAAAGCTGCATTCGACAGTCCGATACTACAGAAACTATTAGATGCTATGGCTGAGTTTGGTATCCCCGCGAAGCTAATACAACTTTGCAAGATGACACAGACTGACACAAAGTCTTCAGTGAAAATTGGCAAAAATCTGTCAGAGCCATTTTCTAACAAGCGAGGCTTTAGACAAGGCGATAGGCTGTCATGCGATCTCTTTAACATCTAAATGAAGATGATCATGCGGATGGCTGCAGTAAACAGGGATGGTACCAGGGATTGAAAAGACTCCAAAACACTCTGCTCAACACATTTTAAACGTCGGTAATGAGCGCAGGCGAACTCAAAACACAAGAGTTTAATGATCGAAGATGCTCTGCACACAGAGTCAACACATAACAAAACTCTTGTACAATTTTTACCTGAGCACTCAAAGATGGTGTGCACACATAAACGAGCGACACTAAAATATTGGTAGAGAAGAAATGTAGCTGTATATGTATAAATATGTGTATGTATGTGTTTTTTTTCTCCATATGAATATTCATATGTTACTCCGTGTTTGGGTATTTTCGTTTCTTAGTGCACATATGAGTTGTGTCATCTTTATCGCACACACGACGGGAGTCAGAAAAAAGAGCAACATCGTTTTCCGACACTTAGCGAGATGTGTTTGCATGTTAACATGCTCAACGTTACAGAGTTTGTGTCACATTTACCTCTCAAACACTCTCATGAAAAGAGTTTTGCATACATTTTGTGCACATTTGTGAGTTTTTTTCAAACGCTGGATGGTACCATCTGCAACAAGTCACATGTTGCTCGCATATGCCGATGATATATATCATTGGCTGTGGATTGGGGAATGTTACTGCGGCTTTTTCGAGCATTGAAAAGCTGTCGGCGGAAGTGGGTCTGGTGGTAAATGAGGATAAAACCAAGTTATTTGCTTCAACAAAAAATCTTCGGCAATAAACTCGATCGGTGGCGCAGGAGGGGCGACCAAAACTCCGATGGATGGACCAGGTGAAAGAGCCGTTGAGGTCAGCTTGGTGTGCGGCTACTGATGGGTATAATTCTGTTGTTGCTGCCATTAAAGAAGAGGAAGAACATACTGGCAAATACCCTCACCATATCAACTTCAGTCACATGCGAAAAAATTTTAAATTCCTATTTTTCTTCATATTTTCATATTCATATTCAACCGAACTATGAAACAATATCATAATTCTTACAGATAAAAAAATAAAATAAAAACTCAAAATTTTTATTTGTCATTAATATTTTTTCGGTTTTGAAATTTAACTACAGATTTTTAACAATCTCTTTTCAAGTATCAAGTTAAATTAAGTAAGGATCGGGATTTCATATTACTGTCTTTGGACGTTTTTCCGGTAATTACAATTTAACCAAGTGTTTGTTGTAATGTGTTAAAAAGTGGGGCAGCCAAACCCGCAATCTATTCAAAATGAAATTAAACAACATTAGTAATATAATATCCAGTTTCACTTTCACTAGTTCACTTACCGCGCCAAAAATAGGTTCAGGTTGAGGTTCAGGTTCGGGTCTAGCCTGTACAGAGCAGAGAGCCAGGACCAAGCACAAGGCGAAGTAGAAAATGTTTTGGAATTGCATGTTGGTTATATTCAGGTAATTAAAATTGACAACTGATAATTAACTAGTAAAGGCAAAGCGCTTTTATACTAAATTAGTGTAGAACTTGAATAGTTGTGATAGTCAATATTAACATTCCTTTATTTGCATATACCTTTAAGACATTTGTTAAAATTCTTATATAAATACAAATATATCTGCCTAGCTGGCTGGCGCACGTATCACATTTATATTTATTCAGCAGAATTTAGCACAAATATTTAAGTAACATGTTTTTTTGTACATTAAATTGCAAAAATAATAATAAATAATTTTTTCAAGTCAACAGTTCCATATTAGCTTTAAGTATTTGCCACATCCAACGCATCTTCTTCGGTGCTCTGTGCTTTGTCTTGACTCTGTGCTTAGTTCAGGGTAGACCCGAACCTCAACATCAACCTGAGCCTGAACCCATTTTTGGTGCTTTGTACACCTTATCAAATGTAATTGTATTAATTTTTATTTGTATCTAATTTTTTGTTTTTAATAGATTGTATGTTGTACTTGTTTGTTAATCCTCTGAATTCGACATTTAATTTTCGGTTTGAAGCATATTTATAAGAATGTCTTGTGCGATGTCCTCTATGACATGGAAGCACTCTATTCAACGACTAGCTTTCCCGGCTCGCGTGGCTTCAATTGTACTTACAATGAATCTTCTAATTATATAGGAAATATGCGTATATATGATTATAGCTTTTACCGTTTGGTCTGGGAAATGGTACCAGTTTTATCCCTTTTCGGCCTTTTTACCCCTAAATGACCGAATTTCTAAAAACCCCATCAGACGGCTCTATAATTCTATATGGAGCAATTCTATATACAACTCTACCTTTAGGCATTTGTTCTAGGTTTTAGTACCAGTTTTATTTCTTATTCGGTTTTTTTTTAAACTAAAGAACGAATTTCGAAAAAATATCTTCACATCGCCCAACTAAAATATTCACTTTAATTTATGCGACTTTACCTTTAGTCGTTTAGTACCAGTTTTATTCCTACTCGGCCTTTTTACCTCTAAAAGGTAAGAAGTTCGAAAAACCTCCTTGCTTCGTTCTAATTCCATAGGGAGCAAGCATATACAAATTATCATGATTATAAATATCATTAGCCGTTTGGTCTGGGCGATTGTAACATTTTTATCCCTTCTTCGATTTTTTACCCAGAAATATCGGATTTCAAAAAAAAACCCCAATCCAATTTGATAGTACGTATACCCCCATGTCCATTTCATTATTCTTTCTACAGCCAGTAAGCAATTTTAAATATTTAGATTATTAAAATGTTATTACAATCGTTCTATTAATATGATCGACATAAGAATTTTTCAAAAAGGGGCATGGCACCGCCCATTTCTCAGCAACACGCAATTCCTCATGTACCATTCACATATGTAGGAAATCTCATCTTCATATCTCTAATTGCTCGTGAGATATGACCGATTAAAATTTCGGTTTGTGTGGGCGGTGCCACGCCCCTTTGTCTAACTATGTTTTCATGTACTCTATAATAGAGTATCAAAAAAAAATATATATATTTGCAATACCAATATATATGTACCAATCCTCGATGGTTTAAAAGTTACAGCCATTTTAAAAATCCAGTTGTATGGGGGCGGTGCCATGCCCATTTTACCCCCTTGCAATCCATATTTCCAAAAATCCTTTCTAAGTGCGCGCTATAAAAGTAACCTACATTCAAAATTTAAGGGTTCTAGCTTTAACCGTTTAGGCTGGGGAGCGATCAGCCAGTCATCCAAGCCTTTTATATACTTACTTAATTACTTACTTAGTGGTCAATTACAACTTACGAACGTGGTTCATATTAAAGAACTCCACACGCTTCAGTCTTCTGCGTGTGTTCTCCAGTTAGTCCTACCAGATGGTGGCACGACGTCTACCACTTGGTCCTTCCAACGGAGTTTGGGTCTCCCTGCTCTGCGCCGCCCTTCAGGTTCGCCTTCAAACACCTTTCTCGCTGGAGCATTTACATCCATCCTGGCAACATGACCCAGCCATCGAAGTCGTTGGATTCTGACTCTTTTAGCTACGTCGATGTCGTGGTAAAGCTCATACAGCTCAAGGTTCATCCGATGGCGAAACTCGCCGTAGACACAGACAGGTTCATATATTTTTCGGAGTACTTTTCTCTCGAATGCTCCCAGGTTTTGTATGTCCGTCCGACCCATGATTCGGCAGCATACAACAGAACGAGTAAGATTAGCACCTGGTAAAGCTGTATCTTAGTATTCCGAGATAAGGTGGTGTTACTAAAATGCTGAAGGAGTCCGTAGAAACATCTAGTGGCTAGCTCTATTCTCCGCTAAATTTCTTGGCTGACATTATTTTTCCTGTTGAAGGAAGATCCGAGGTAGGTAAACTCAGCGACTACGTTAAAACAATAATTGTCAACGTTCACGGTGCGTCCCCATCGAGAGGACTCTTTGTTCGTCGAAATCATTATTTTTGTTTTGTCTTCGTTGACCTCTAAACCCACTTTTTCTGACCCCTTTTCTAGTGATGAGAAAACTGCAGTAACATCCCGCAGGTTTCGGCAATCATGTCTATATCATAGGCATGGGCTAGTGGCATGTGGCTGTTATGGAATATGGTGCCAGACATGTTGACACCAGCTTTTCTCATCACCTTTTCCATAACTATATTAAATAGCGTACAGGACACTGCCTGAGATCTCTTTCCGTGTTGAATGGTTCAGACTGAAATTTACCAATCTTAACCGACGATTTGGTGATTTCCAAAGTCGAATCAGCTTTGCAGGAATACCAAACTCAGACATGGCCTCATAAAGACTATTCCTTATCGGAGAGTCGAAGGCAGCTTTTTTGTAGTCGCCAAAGAGGTGGTAGGTGCCGATCTACTTTTCATGAGTTTTTTCCAGGATTTGTCGTAGGGTAAATATTTGATCCGTCGTAGATTTACCAGGTCTAAACACGCACTGATATGGTCCAATTAGTTTTTCTACAAATGGCTTTAGACGTTCACACAATATGCTTGAAAGGACCTTGTACGCAATTGCTAATTGGCTTACTCCACGCTAGTTCTTACATTCACTACGACCTCCTTTTTGTATATGGGACATAACAGACTGAGACTCCAATCGCCGGGCATGCTCTCCTCTAGCCAGATGTTCTCCATGAGCTGATCATGCTCCCAATCAGCTTCTCCCAGTCTGCCTTAAACAATTCAGCAGGAAGACCATCGGCTCCAGCAGCTTTGTTGTTTTTATGGCAGGAGATTGCCACACGTATCTCGCTCTGGCTCGGAGGTAGACAGTTAATACCATCGTCATGGATTGGAGCGGGGTCTTCTGGAGTGGTGTCCATATCCAGTAACTTTCTGAAATGATCTCTCCATATGTTCAGAACGATATTCGGGTCCGTCACTAGATGGCCATCGCTATCCTTGCAGGAGCGCAAGCCTGTTCCACGCATTCTCGCCTTAACTCTCTGGTAGAATTTTCGGGCTTCCCCTCTATTTCGAAGCAACTCTGTGCACTCATCTTCAGCCTCTTCTTCAGCTCCTTCTTTTTTTTATATTGTCACTCCGAGGTTATATTATCAGGGGTTGGAGCATTCAGCAGCAGTTGAGTTAGGTGGTTGGAGTAGGCATCCGCTACCTCTGTGGACCGCAGTTTACCGATGTCCAGCTTTCGTTGTGCCTGGTTACGTACTTTTTTCGCCATGCTTAGCCTTGTGCGTACCTTTACTGCGGTAAGCAAGTGCTCGGAGTCAATGTTCGCACCCCTGATCACTGGTACGTCCAGAACACTCGATGCGTGCCTTCCATCGACTACCACGTGATCTATATGATTCCCCGTCAATTAATCTGAAGTTAATTATGTTGCCTTATGAATATTTTTATGGTCAAATCTAGTGCTGCTAACTACCATATTCTTGCCGCTGGAGAAATTATATGATCGCTGCCTTGCACATGACATTAAAATTGTTCTGGGAGATTTAAATACTAAAATTGGAAGGGAAGATGCACAACAGCACCTCCGACAACGGATTCAGACTAGTTAGCTTCGCGTCGACAATAAACTTGGTAGTGCGTGGAACCAGATTTCTGCATATGTGTATCCCCTGATCAAGATACAAGGAACCAGATTGATCGCGTGGTAATTGATGAAAGGCATGTCTCAAGCGTTATGGACGTACGTGTGATGCGCGGTGCAAATATTGACCCGGATCACCACCTAGTTGCATCCAAGGTACGCATTAAGTAGTGCTAAACACACTGGTAATCAAACGCAAAGGAAGTTAGACATCACAAAGCTGCATACCACCGAGACAGCCAATGCCTACTTCAACTAACACTCTCTCAATTGCTCCAAACAAATCCCCCTAGATCGGATGTTCCCGACACACAGTGGCAGCATATTACGAATTTTATGACCACTGTCGCAACGACCTTACTGGGTTATGAAAGACCACGCTCAGACAAGCCCTGGTACGATGAAAAATGTCGCGAAATGTCTGAGGAAATGGATGCTGCATACAAGGCAAAACTGCAGCCAATGGTGACGCGTTTGGTGACGGAGCATTTTAAAAAGAAAAGGAGGGAGATGAAATGCCTGTTCAGATGGAAAAAGCGTCTGTGGAAAAAAATGGAGAGCCTGGATATCGAAAACTACAGGGATAGAGGTGAGGCCCGAAAGTTCTACCAAAAGATAAAAATTAAAGGTTTTGGAACAGGGATCCCCACCTGTAAGGACAGAGACGGAAATATGGTCACGGACACTCAAAATGTGCTGCAAATATGGAGGGAACATTTTCAATCTCTACTCGTTTCCGAAGGCAGCATAAGTGACGAAATTACACCAATCAATTGCACGGCTAAAAAATAATCAAGCTGCGGCAGCCAAAGGACTGCCGGCAGAGCTTTTTAAATCCGGCGGCGATGAGCTGATAACATGCATGCATCAGCTCATAAACACGATTTGGCTCATTGAGTGCATGCCTGATGATTGGAATCTGAGTGTCCCATGTCCCGTGCTTAAGCAAGGCGATCCAATTGTGTGTACTTAAAATCGCGGGATTAGCCTTTTACCCATCGCATACAAGGTCCTGTTTAGGATTCTGTTCTAGGATAGCACATTCTGGCGAACCTGATTGGACCTTATCAGTGTAGCTTTAGACCTGGTAAATCCACCACCGACCAGATATTCACGCTACGACAAATCCTGGAGAAGACCCTAGAAATGCAGATCGACATCTTCCACCTGTTTATCGCCTACAAAGCTGCATTCGACAGTCTGATATGACAGAAACTATGAAAAGCTATGGCTGAGTTTGGTTTCTCTGCGAAGCTGATAAGACTTTGCGGAATAACACTGACTGACACGAAGTCTTCAGTGAATATTGGCAAAAATCTGTCAGAGCCATTTTCTAACAAGCGAGGCTTTAGACAAGGTGATAGTCTGTCATGCGATATCTTTAACATCACAATGGATATGATCTTGCGGAAGGCAGCAGCCAGAGCAGGAGGGGCGACTAAAACTCCGATGGATGGACCAGGTCAATGAGCTGTTAACTAAGCTTGGTGGAACGAACTATCTACGGAGCGCAAAAGACCGAAGCGCTTGGAATACTTTTCTACGTGGGGCTACTGATAGATAAGTTTCTGTTGTTGCTGCCATTAACAAATAAGAAGAATCTGCACATTTAGGTGGAAGTAAGTCTCTTCCGTTTAAGCATATCCTTCAAGATGATGTGGGCATATTTAAAACGCTAAACCGCTTATGCATAGAGAGCCTAGATTGTTTGCGAATACACGCTCTTGCACGCTCTACAATTTCTAGCTCGGCCAGATCGTGGATGATTCATTGTTGAACCTGTTGAAGATGAGGGGTAGGTATGTTTGGGATATATGTTTGGAGGGAAAATAACGGGGGAGGTCATACATTTGATCCTTCTGGTAATCTCCATGGAAGCGGAATTTTTATTCGTAAAAGAAATATATAAAATAAAAAGCTTGTATATGGACCACCTTAACAAGTGAAGATAGAGAATATATGATCGCTCTTTGGTGCACGACCGGCATAACTCAAAAAACGTAATTTTTGAGTTAATGATGTAGAATTATTCGTTATATCATACATCATGTTGAGTAAAAATTCCTATTAATATCTATTAAACACTTCTCTTGAGAGCTATTTGATTTCCTCACATTTCGAATTTATCTCGGAAACGATTTTTTTGATTTATGCCGGTGTTGCACCAAATAAACGATATGTTTTAAAAAAATGTTGGGCTTGCCAAAGATTGGGGGTCGATAATACATTTAGTTCCTCTAGAGGCAACATTGACGCAGTTAAAGCGGTGAAAGTTAAATTTAAAAAAAAACATTAGTTTTTTGTATAGGAACCTCCTTAGGGGGTGGTGACGGAAGGTAGGTATGTTTGGGGAAAATTTTATGAGGGAAAATTTTCTGGGGGTTAGTCTTATATTTTACCCCTGTAGCGGCGACTTACGAGGCCAGTTACGAGGCTTGTTGTGGATTTTTTCCTCTTCACCTTTACTGTTGATCCCGACTTTCCATCACCATCACTTTGTTGTGTCAAACGTTTGGTGATCGAATTATCTGGAAAAATGGACCTGTGAATTGGCAACTCTGTTCGTGTGATTTCATACCTTTGGACCAAATATGCTCGGAAAAAGGAATCCGAAATTGGACTAACGGGATGACGTTCTTAAGGCTCAGTCGTAGAGACCATATCGTCCCATTAATAAAACAATAGTGTATAGTTTTTTTGATGTTTTGAGAAAATCGACCTTTTGACGCACTTTGTGGAAGTAGATTTTGACGAAATTTTGATCAGGCATAGAATCAATGATGGAGATTCTAAATATGCAATATTTGGAACCATTGTTATATTAAGGGGACGATGTAACATAAATTATTTTTAAGCATTAGGTGTCATGCAACTTGTGAGCTAATTTGTTGTTTAGATTTTTTTTAAAATTTATGTCTCCAAAAAATTCCTTATTATATAGCGACGGACGTTTGGTCACAAATGTGACAATACAATGTCAATTAAAACAAAATGTTGCCGTTAACTGTTATTTGTTTACTAGTCTTGTTATTGTAACAAATAGCATTATCAATGAAATAAATATGTTATTTAAAATTAATAAAGGAGACCCCAACAAGAACTCAACTTTACAGTCCGTTTACTTTTTATAGTGACTAAGTCCGATGGACAAATGCGTAAACAAGAGCTTGTGCGTGTTATGCTGACGTGTGGCCTTCGTTGATGCCGTTTTCGGGCCGGTGTGTTTGGACTTCTCGATTGTTTCTTAAAGCTCATAACCAGGGCAACCGGAAATATGCCCTAAAAATCGTGTTTTATGCGCATAAAATATGACCTAAAAATGAACAAAATATGACATTAAAATCAACAAAAACATGCTCTAAAAATTAATTAAAATTAAAAATTAAAGTCACACAATTTTTTTCATATGAATTATAAATATTTTTATTTAAAGTAAAAAAAAAAAACAGATTACAAATTCAAAAGTAAAACAAATAACATTTTAAACAAAACAAAATTATATCAATTTACGTTAGTGTATCGTATGATACATTAAATTCGGCTAAAGATCAGAAAAATGTTTTTTTTATTTATTGTTTGATATTTTTGGTCAAATTCAGTGTGTCACGCACTAGGATGACACGTTTCGAACTCCATGACGAGTTAATCACTTGCAATTTCCTTGTCTGATCTTAATACGCCTGCTATTTCTGTCTGTTGCATCTATAGTTGCATCGATTGAGATCAATATAAATTCATTTTTTAGGTTTTCTCGTATATTGTCCATGCAGTCATTGTATACATTTTTTAAATATTTTGTTTGAAGAACTGTTTCCGATGGCACTTGGTAGTCCGTGTATTCCTCAATTAAAAAAAAACTTAATTTCCTTTTACACCCCATGAATGAGGTATGGGATAGCTTCTCGGGTTGTTGTGAATTAACACGCTTTCTATTTTTAAATTCACAACTAACGGCACCTACTTGTTCATCGACGAATGCGAACGTCACTGTTTGAAAAGCTTTTACTAGACATGCCGATTGACTCGACACTTATACTGCGAAGTTGCTGTCGACAATATCGAGGGGGCCGGCAACGAAAGCAAAATGTAGATGACTGGAGGCGGGATTCGAAACCGGGATCTCCCGCATGGTTGTCGCGTGTTCTAACCATCATGCCAAGGCCGGTTACCTTTATTCCTCAAGTAATGTTTTTATATTTTTATTTTTTATTTTGTAAAGTGGAATGTCAGCAGACACAAAAGCTCGCCACAGTTTTTCCTGAAAATCTTGTTCTTTTGAGAGTCTACCGGAACATTCTGACGAAAATAATTGTTTTGTCTGCTTTTCACTTGAATATGATTTAGTTGAATATGTTTGCCGCTTTCCAAATGCTGCTTTACTTGAAATCTGCGATCTGGTGCAATAACTTTAATGCAAATTTTACAATAGAGGAGTCCTTCATCAATTCGCAAGTCAGGAAACTCTTTTACAAGCGCCTTTAGTTTTGCTGCTTTTGCCGTTAGCTTTAGGTATTATGTAGTACTAGTAGTAGGCAAACATGTAGCAGATTTGGCTGTAACATTTGAAAAAAGCAGAGTTGCAAAGACTTCCTTGTTTTACGAACAAAAAATTTATGTGAAAAAACAAAAAATATGCTTAAAAAGGGATATTTTTTAAAAAAGAGGCCCTATAAAATTTAAATTATGCATAAAAAGAGGAAGTTTTTTTTTTAAAATATGATCCTATACAAAAGATGCCGAAATATGACTTTATGGGTAAAATATGCCAAAATATGCTCTAACAAATAGGTCTCAAAACACTTGTAGGACCATAAAACATGTAAATACATTGCCCATTTGTTAATATCTCGTTGTATAAAAAACATGCTGTAGCATATTTCCGGTTTCCCTGCTTATAACACTTAAGGTTGTGATAATGAGTGGAGAAGGCACTGATAATGATAGTTTGGCGACAGTCGAAATAGCTATCCGCCGAAGTTTAAGTCTGTTAGGTATGAATGTAACTCTCTCAAAGAAGGTAGACTATAACATTTTTCTTCTAAAATTTTTTAAATGCGGTAGCAAATTTCTAAATTGATAGTGTGTTTTTTTAAACGTATACATATTTTCAGAATTTCAAATGGAAATTCATAATTTGGTTGTTCTTTTCAAATGAAAAACTGTTTTCCAATTAATGTTTTCTTAATTTTAACTAAACATTTTTATTTATAGGTAAGTAATATATTTTCCATTTTGAAATGTTAGTTCAGGTTTTTATCAATCTTTTTCCGAGTATCAAGATAAATAAGGCAAGAACTGGGATTTCACACTACTATCGTGGACGTTTCTGCGGTAATTACAATTTAACCAATTATTTTGCCTATGAGTGGTGCGGCCAAACCGGCAATCTATTCAAAAAGAAATGAAACAACATCAGTAAAATAATATCCAGTTTCACTTTCACTAGTTCACTTACCGCGCCCAATAAGGGTTTTGGCTCAGGTTGAGGTTCAGGTTCGGGTCTAGCCTGTACAGAGCAGAGAGCCAGGACCAAACACAAGGCAAAGTAGAAAATATTTTGAAATTGCATTTTGGTTATATTCAGGTAAATAAAATTGACAACTGATAGTTTACTTAAAGCGCAAAGCCCTTTTATACTTAATTTGTGTAGTGTAGTGTAATTATTTCATAATTTGAATATTAAAAAAAAAATATTTAAATACACCACACCTGTTAAAATATTTGTTTATGGTTGATAAGGAAAATGTTAATATCTACGAAGGTTGCTATATATATTTTTGGGTCATAGCAATACGAGTGCTGCCAGATACTAAATTTGAACTTTCATTGGAAAAATTGACTTTTTTTAGCTTTAACATACTCGACTGCAGCTGTTGAAGCACTCAAAAACCATGTTTTGGAGGTGTCTCAATCGGTGTGGAAAAATTTGAAAAACAATTAAATCATTTCCAGCGATAACTAATTGTTTTTTATAGCTGGGTCAAAAAAATAAATAGCAACCCTCGTTTATTAAATACAATAGCAAATAATTGTATCACATTTCGACCATAATTGATGTTGTTGTATTTACTGCTGCTACGTTCGCAAGTAATAAAATTATATCAAAATAAAATGATTTTAAAGAATTCCTATGTTCAGCTTCGTTATTTAACTTTGTAGTATTTGGTGAGTTTTTTTCGTGTTTTCTGAGCTGGAAATTACTTTTTTTGTTCCATATTTGACTTGAATTTTTGAAGAGTTGTTTTCGAATATGATTTTACACAATACGAAATAGTTTTCTTAAAAAAAAAAAACAAACAATAAATCGCTCAATAGTCGTGTGTCAGTTGTTATCTCTGATATAGAAACATATACATGCCAATATTTCGACAATTGTAGTTCTATTTTTATTTACTTACTTCTGGTATGGAATCGATACTGGTATAATAACACGCAAATGTTTTAACGCCGCAGATATGCTATAAAAGCGTTTCACATTTATTACTAAACTATGAGTTGTAAATTCGAAAGTACCTGAACATAGCCGACATGCAATTCCAAAACATTTTCTATTTCGCCTTGTGCCTGGTCGTGGCTCTCTGCTCTGTACAGGCTAGACCCGAACCTGAACCTCAACCTGAGCCAAAACCCATTATTGGCGTGGTTAGTGTATTAGTGATATAAAGTGAAATTAATTTATAATTTATTTTTCTTATGTTGTTTCGTTTCTTTAAATAGGCTGCAGGTTTGCTTGCCCCTCTTTTAAGCAAACTTGGATAATTTTTCTGGCCTTTATACCTGAATGAATTTTAATAACCGGAAAAACGTTTAATAACTTTGTTAAAAACCTGTTCTTACATTTCAAAATTGAAAATACATTCCTCGTGATTATAAAAACAAATGTGCACCTTTAATTTATAACACACATTAATTGGAAATTTATATTTTCATTTGAAATTTAGAAAAGGTCAACTAAAATTAGGAATTTCCATTTGAAATTCTTAAAACAATTTTATCAAGTTAAAAATTTTTAACTGTATTTTATAAATCTAAGAAGAAAAAATAATATTTTATATCTTCTTTGAGCGAGAAAATTTTTAGCGACCATTACTTGGAAATGTATCAACGGCATAGGTTAGTGGCATATGGCTCTTGTAAAATATGGTGGCAGACATATTGACACCATCTATAGAGTACATTAGACTGGGTCGCGAAAAAAAATTTCCAAAGTCGAGGGCAAATATTAAAGATCACCTCGAGACAACTTAAAAAACAAAATTTTTTTTTCCTCCTCCAACCCCCGGAAAAACAGCCAAAATCGTTTTTTTATCACTGTTTTTTTGTTTATGCCTCAATCGTTAAATCAAAGACATCGGTGTATAGGTCTCGACGAGTACTATATTTGTCCTATAGATGTCGCTGACATTCGAAATCATCTTGTAATGATGTCCTCATTTAGAGCAATTTCTACCCCACAATTTAAAAATATTTTTTCTCAGAATTAAAGTCCTTTAAAAACCAAGAAAGCTTTGGAGGTATACAGTTTTATTCAAAAACAAAAAAGTTACGTATGAAAAAATGTATTTACAGCATCAACACTAATACTTTTTCCTGTTGTTTGCATTATTACAGAAAACTATTGCATAACATTTTCTTTCATTGTCGGCTGCCCTCGAATATTGTTGACAGCAACTTCGCAGTATTAAGCGTCGATTCAATCGTCGTGTCTAGTAAGAGCTTCTCAAACAGTGACGTTCGCATTCGTCGATAAACAAGTAGGTGCCGTTAGTTGTGAATCTAAAAATAGAAAGCGTGTTAATTCACAACAACGCGAGAAGCTATCCCATACCTCATTCATGGGGTGCAAAGGGAAATTAAGTTTTTTTTATTGCATACTTCTTAGCGTTTGGGGAAAAAATTAAATACAAGTTATTGCATACTTTTTAGCGCAAATAGTGTTTTCAAACATGCGAAAGAAGTTATTCAGCGTCACCAATATTCAAGCAACGAAATTATAAAGATATCTGGTGCAAAATGAAAGTATTAATAATAAAATATAGACATTAATATGCACTTGTATTCTTCCCATGCAATTTGCAACACTGAACATTTGTGCGAAATTTAAGTGAATCAGCGCTTGGAATGACTAATCAAAATGAAAAATTATTGCCAAACTAAAAAGTAGTGAACGGACCTTGAGTCGCGCCAATGTTTGCTGTAATTACATACATTTCTTTGCTCTTCTTGGGATATTATTTTTAATAAAAATTATATTTCGTCGGTAACTAGATTAAAAATGAATTATCTCAAGAAAATTTTTAATTTTTTTTCGATGTCGTTAAGACTTATGCAACAATTTGAGCTACAAAGTATAGAATCATTTTTATAAAAATATAAAGTATGCAATAATTTGTGATAATAATGCAAACAACATAAAAAAATGTTTTTGTTGATGCTGTAAATACATCTTATCATTCGTAACTTTTTTGTTCTTGAGTAAAACTGTATACTTCTAAAGCAAAATGTTCTTGGTTTTTGAAGGGCTTTAATCGTAGGAAAAAATATTTTTAAATTTTAGGGGTTGAAATTGCTCTAAATGAGACCATCATTACAAGATGACGTCGTATGTCAGCGACATCTATAGGACAAATGTAGTACTAGTCGAAACCTATACACCGATGTTTGATTTAACGATTGAGCCACAAACAAAAAAGTAGTGATAAAATAACGATTTTGGCTGTTTTTCCGGGGGTGGGGGAGGAAAAAAAATTTTTTTTTGAAGTTGTCCTGAGGTGATCTTTAATATTTGCCCTCGACTTTGGAGAAAAACAATTTTTGTATGGTGACCGACCCGGTCTAGAGTACATGATAAGCTACCATACTGCCTGAGACCTCATTACCCGAGTATGTTTTTCCCTAGTTTTTCCCTAGCCAGATGTTCTCCAAAAGCCGATGCGTGCTCCTAATCAGCTCCTTCCGCCTGTAAGGCGGGATATTGCCACACGCCCCGAAGCACAGTGGTCCTTTCCCATATTCTAACGTAGCGATATTAAAATTTTAGACCTTCGAAGAACATATCTACGCTATATCTTTAACACTTAGGGTGGTCCTCATATAAAATTTTTTATTTTTTGTAATGTTTTTTTGAAATCAGGTCCTGCCATGTGTCAGTCGTTGAATAAATGAAGCAACACAAACTATAGATTTTAAATTTTTTATTTATTTCTACCGTGAATATTATATATTCTGTTTGTAATATATAAAAATTAATTTGTAATTAGTATTTAGTAAAACGAATTGTAAACTATTATATGTAATGGGAATGCGAATTGCTTCTCTTTCTAAAGAATGTACATCGAATGCCAGGATATTAGATGCAAGCGGTTACTAGTGACAGATATTGAAAGTATAGCTTCCATTACTTAAAGTATTCAGTAAGATATTCACTTAGTACTACAAAGTATTTTCGTTGATATTTATGCCAAGGAAACTTATTTTAACAGGATATGTAACCAGGCCGATCTTGGTAAGAACATGCGGAAGAGCTGTGTTATAACCCTGTGACAGGCTTTTATATTTGTTTGATCGAGGACAGCGTCGATTAAGTGGCCCATTACATCTTACGGTAGTGGGTTATAAATTTGAGGCCTGAAGTATTAAAGAATTCAACACGCTTCGGGTTCTACATGCGTAACATCTCGCAGATTTCGGCCAATGATGTCTATATCATCGACATAGGCTAGTGGCATGTGGCTCTTGTTGAATACAGCGCCAGACATTTTGACACTAGCCTTTCTCATAACTTTCTGCATAACTATAATAAATAGTGAACAGGATAAGTTATCGCCCTGCCTGAGACATCATTCCGTGTTAATGGTTCACTGTGAACCCTTTCAATCTTAACTGAGGATTTGGTGGTCAGGATACATCTGCAAAGCCGAGTCAGCCTTGCAGGAATACCAAACTCAGAGATGGCCTCATATAGCCTATATATCGGAGAGTCTAAGGCAGCTTTGTAGTCGACAAAGAGGTGGTAGGTGTCGATCTGATTTTCATGAGTTTTTCCCTCATGAAAAGGTGAATATTTGATCCATCGTAGATTTACCAGATCTAAAGCCCCACTGATATGGTCAGTTTTTCTACAATTGGCTTCCGACGTTCACACAATATGCTCGTAAGGATCTTGTACGCAATTGGTAATAGGCTTATTCCACGGTAGTCCTTACATTAACTAGGATCTCCTTTCTTGTATGTGGGTTATAACTGGCTGAGACTCTAATCACCGGGTATGCTTTCCCCTAGCCAGATGTTTTCCAAGAGCTGATGCGTGCTCCTAATTAACTCCTCCATACCTGCTTTAAACAGTTCGGCCGGGAGATCATCGGCTCCAGCCGCTTTGTTGTTCTTAAGGCGGGAGATTGCCACACGTATTGGTGGCATATAAGGTGGACAGTTTATACCATCGTCGTGGATTGGAGCGGGGTCTTTTGGAGTGGTGTCAGTATCCAGTAAATTTCTAAAATAATTTCTCCATATCTTCAGAATGTTATCCGGGTCCGTCACTAGCTGACCATTGCTAACCCTGTTCTACGAATTTTCGCCTTAACTCTTTTGTAGAATTTTCGGTCTTCCCCTCTACTTCGGAGCAACTCTGCGCACTCATCCTGATTCTTCTTCCTTCTTTTACCGTCTAAAAAGACGAGTTGCCCCTCGTCTCTTCTCCCTGTGCTGTTCACGAACAGCTCGCGTTGCCATTGACTGCAGTTTTGCCCTGTATGCAGCATTCGTCACTCTCGTGGCATTGCGACATTCATCATCGTACCAGGCATCTTTTTGAGACGGCTTTGAGTACCCAAGTAGGCTTCTCGCAGTCCGTTCCATGGAGTCGGCTATATATTGTCACTGCGAGGTAATATTATCAGGGGTTGGAGCATTCCGTAGCAGTTGAGTTTGGTGGTTGGAGTAGGCGTTCGCTACCTCTGTGGTCCGCAGTTTACCGATGTCCAGCTTTCGTTGTACCTGGTTACGTACGTTTTTCGCCATGCTTAGCCGTGTGCGTTCCTTAACTGCGGTGAGGTTGTGATCAGAGTCAATGTTCGCACCCCTGACCCTTCCATCGACTACCATCTGATTCCTCGTTGACAGAACTCGAGAACCACTAGTCCGATTTAGCTGAAACAAGTTCCTCTAATCTGTTCATATAACGTTTCGCTACGTAAGCAACAGTTTTACTTTTCCATTCATCAAATGATTTTGAAATGGATTTATTTTGTAACAGTTACAATAAAACTGTTGTACTCCGTGGCGTATGATTTACGTGGAATATTACTTATGATAATCATACGCCACCATACAGTATTTATGTTATGTCAAACAAAATAGCCTAAAACGAGACAAATTCCCCTATACAATACTTACTAACTTCAAATCGATATTAAATTATTATGGCATGTAACTTGACAAAACGAATGAAGCAGAACTTCTTCTTTTTACGTATACTTTCACGTGCAGTTCTCAGAATTGAGTCCCAAAATCATGTGTTGTACTGTGTAAGTAAATCTAAAAAGTTCGTTAAGTAAATAAAACAATAGAGATTTTAAGTTTTGCATTAAAGCTTTATTTGTCCTCTTGTTAATTAACGACCCATTGTGACCATATCTTTCTGTAAGTTAAAAAACACACATTTTTTTAAAAATAGTTTTATAAGAAACAAACTTTTACACGAATTTGTGTCCGCTACGAAAATTAAAATTCCGTTGAAAATTTCAACGGGCACAAGTTTGAATTTACGTTGCAGCGTAAATACACACAAGAATGAAAGTATATAATTTCCACTAGAGTGGGACCAACTATGGCAATGAATTGAGGTAGCGGATTGTATTTTTTCCTATATGCCACTAGGGAGTTTCATAAAAATATACAAATGAGTGACCTATGTAACCTCCACAGCGTATAAATTAAACAAATGTAAAAGGTCGCTGGGGAATGATGGTGATTTATATACATTTCAAGATACAGTTCAAGATTCATGTTTATAAATCTGTGGTGGAAAGGAAAAACTGCTTAAGTCTGATTTTGCAGGAAAGCTTTTTCCAAGTTTAAACCTTATTTTGAAAAACTTATGTTGTACATTCCAATTTAGAAATTATATAATTTAAGGAGCTATTGTCAAAATATGGTCATTTTTGCTAAAGTCGACTTAAACACTTTTTCCTTTTCACCGCAGATAATTATAAATTACTGCACCATCCAATATAATGTTATAATAAATTTACATTTTTTTATAGTAAAAATCGAGCCACTATAATGTACTATGTATATTTTTCATATCTTATGTCAAACATCTAGTTAAGAGTCTCAGTAAATACTTACAATTTTGTCCAAATTCTGTTTCCAAAAAAAAGAGGAAAGTAAATAAACATTAGTAAAAATTATGGTTAAAAAAATAAGTAAAAAAACTATTGCAATTATATTAATTTCAAGAGTTATTTATAACTTACCCATGGCTCAGGTTCAGGTTCAGCCTGGACCGAGGAGAGAGCCAGGACGAAGCACAAAGCGAAGTAGAAAATGTTTTGCAATTGCATATTGATTATATTCAGATAGTTAAAGTTAATAACTGATGTCTTATAACTCTAAATGTGTGACTTTTAAAGCAAAAAAGTGACCTTGAAAAAATATTCTAATTGCAATTGTTGCTCTTAGCTGCATTATACATTTGTTTATGGGGTTCAATACCTCTAGATGTTTATGTTAAAATATTTGTTATGGTTTCTATGGCACGTGCATAATTTGTATTTGGATAAGTTTGTTGACAATTCGTTTAAGATTGTTGTGTTTTTGAATGTTGGTGACATTATGGGGCTTTATTTTGAATTGACAGTCCTATAATTTGTCAGTGTGAAAAAAAAAAACAAACCGAATATGTATCGTGTGCTCTTAATATTTAGACATGCAAAGTATTTGTAAGCGTATATTAGTTTTGTTTATTAACTCTTGAAGCTGAAATAAGACCATTAAAAAGTTCGCAGTAATCCTAATTTGGGAAAACGCTCATTTCTATGTCAAATTTTCCCAATATATCCAGAACTAGTGCTGTGACACGTCCCTGGTGGATGATGACATTAGGAATCATAACTTGTACCACTCCTGCATCTGTTCTGTAGTATCTGTTTTAGATCCAACGTCGAGGACCATGACTTAGACCACTCTTTAAAAGCATTAAAAATTATAAGAAAAAAATATATTGGTATTTCCCAGCGTTGCAGATGCACGTTTTTTTATTTTGTAGTTTTCTTGAAATATGCTAATGCATGTTCTTTCGAGAACGAGATATTAACAAATGGGTAAGGTATTTATATGTTTCATAAAGTAATATTTTAGCATATGTTGGTTTAGAGAGCAAATTTGTTAAAAAATTTGCATTTTAAAAAAAAAATTAATTTATTAAGCATATTTCATATTTTTAAGACCATATTTAAAAAAAAATCAAATTTTAAGCATATTTCATATTTTTTTTAACATTAATTTTTCGTTCTTAATAACAAGGAAATCTTCTGCATATAAGAAAGCTATGTAAAAGTTTAGTTTTTATTAGAGTATCCAATAATCCGGGTTAAGGTTTTGTTCGATTAAAAAAATAATCGATTTTAGGATTTTTGATTTGCTTGATTAATTGATTAAGGTTTTTAAATTGCTCGGATAATTCGATTAATCGAATAAGTCGAACAACTCGAAAAATTTCAGTATATCTGTATACCTAACGTGAAAAATAAACAAATTTAATGTAGGCGTTAAATTTTATTAATAAAAAACATAAAAATAATATTAAAACATAAAAAAACGTAAAATAATAATTTGTGTGAATTCAAAAACGTTTAATAAAATAATAATTAATTAGATACATACAAAATTTGATCTTTTTTATTTTAAAAGTTTTTAGTCACATTTTCTAAAACAATCTTTTAAAAATAATATGCAATTAAGATGTTTGGCTATTAGTCGATTTTTGGTTCCGTTTTAATGAAGCTTGACTTTGAAAACATCCTCTCACTTAAAGTAGATGTTGGCGAAACTGAAAGAATTGCATTGAAAAGTTTTTCTGATCTTTTTTTTTTGTTTTATCTA
The DNA here is from genome assembly GCA_964034835.1 of Muscina levida. Taxonomy (NCBI): domain Eukaryota; kingdom Metazoa; phylum Arthropoda; class Insecta; order Diptera; family Muscidae; genus Muscina; species Muscina levida. The sequence goes on along the minus strand of OZ035880.1, from coordinate 142,298,385 downwards.
GATACAGAAAATCATCAATTATATTACAGTTAAAATTTTGAATAGTTTTTATAGTATCGTTCAATTCCAGTAAAAGATTATTTTCATTGATATCAATTATTTCCTCTTCTTCTTCCAACACAATATCATCATCTGTTACATTTATAAAAAGGAAAAAGAATTTATTTAAAATTAATTTAAATCGATTAATCGGTTTAAATTGATCGATTATTCGTTAATCGAAATTTAATATTTTTTCTTAATCGAAAAATTATTCGAAAAAAATTCGTCGATTAATCGATTGGATACTTTAGTTTTTATTATTATTAGCCTTTAAAAACAACTTGACAACAAATATATTTATATCTTAAAGTCCAAGTCGAAATGATTAGAGATTTCCATTCGCTTCGATTTTGTGCGCACCGTCTCCAGTCAGTCCTTCCAAGCAGCGTCAGTGATTCCTCCACCTGGTCCTTCCAACGTAGTCGCTGTCTCCCTCTTTTGCGCCGTCCTTCGAGGTCTTGATAGAGTTTCCTCATCCATCCACGCGCTGGAGTTTCCTCATCCATTCTCACGACATGGCCCAGCCAACGTAATCGTTGCACTTTGATTCGCTTGACCACATCAATGCCGTGGTATAACTCGTACAGCTCATGGTTCATCCGAATCCTAAACTCGCCGTTTACGCAAATGGGACCATATATTTTGCGGAGTATTTTTCTCTCAAACACCGCCAGATGAGCTGCATCCGCCTGCATTAGCACCCAAGATTCGGAGGCATAAAACAGGACCGGTAAAATTAGTACCTGGTACAGCTGGACTTTGGTGGTTCGAGATAGGGTGGTGTTTATAAAGTGCTCGCGTAGTCGAAAGAAACACCTGTTGGCGAGCACTATTCTCCGTTTTATATCAAGGCTGACACTGTTGTTTTTGTTCATGGCGGATCCGAGGTAGATAAATTCATCCACTATCTCAAAGCAATAGTTTTCAACGTTCATGCTGCGTCCCCAACGGGTGGACACTTTGTTCGATGATACCATTAACTTAGTCTTGTCCTCATTCACTGCCAAACCCATTTTCGCTGACTCCCTTTCAACTAATGAGAAGGCAGCTGTTACCTCTCGCATCGTTCGACCGATAATGTTGATATCGTCGGCATATGCGAGCAGCAAGTGGCTCTTATTAAATATGGTTCCAGACATGTTAACCGCTGCTTTCCTTAACACCTTCTCCATCACTATGTTGAACAGTATACATGACAAACCGTCACCCTGTCTAAGACCTCTCGTCGTATCGAATGGTGCAGATAGATCCTTGCCAATCCGAACAGAGGATTTGGTATTCGTAAGGGTACACCGGCAGAGACGAATTATCTTCGCAGGAATACTGAACTCAGACATGGCTTCGTATAGTCGATCCCTGATGGGACTATCGAAGACAGCTTTGTAATCGACAAAGAGGTGGTAAGTGTCGATTTTCTTCTCATGTGTTTTCTCTAGAATCTGCCGTAGTGTAAATATCTGATTTGTCGTGGATTTGCCTGGTCTAAAGCCGCACTGATAAGGTCCAGGTTTGGCTTTAGACGTTCACACAGTATGCTAGACAGGACCTTATACGCAATCGGTAAGAGGCTAATTCCACGGTAGTTTCTACACTCGCTATGGTCACCTTTTTTGTAGACTGGACATATCACATTGAGATTCCAATCCTCTGGCATGCTCTCCTGAAGCCAAATATTTTTTATGAGCTGTTGCATGCTTAAAACAAGCTCATCGCCACCCACCTTAAACAACTCAGCTGGAAGACCATCAGCCCCAACGGCCTTGTTGTTCTTTAGGTGGGATATGACAGTCGTTATCTCAGCTTGGCTCGGAGGTGGACACTCGATGTTATCATCTCGGATTGGTACACAGTCTTCATCAGCCAAAAAATGTAAAGGTCCTAAGTGCGTTAAACGATGAAGAAAAAGAAAATTTGTGTGACTTAAATTTTTTAGAGTATATTTTTCTTGATTTTAAGAGCATATTTTATGATTTAAAGAGCATATTTGGCTATTTTTAGGGCATATTTTAAGTGCATAAAAAATATTGCAATTTTATACTATAAACGTCCGCCCTCCCGCTGGAAATATCCATATGTATTTTACTAAACACCGCAGTGCAAAACTTAAACGCCGCAGGTGTATTTATACATCTGTCAAATTGACACTTGTTTAGAACCAGTTAAGGGATACGTCCCCTCTTTACTAATCTTTGAACAGTTACTTTTAGACAATTGACACATGTGTGGAAGCCATCCGTATGTGGAATTTAGAAACAAGAAGTTCAAGCCCCGTAGAGTTATACAGGGAGTTCCACAAGATGGGGTGATATCTCCGACACTGTTTAACCTCTACCTTTCAGGAATTCCACTCCCACCTGATGGCTTTGATACCGTATCCTATGCCGATAATTGTACGATTCTGGCATTGGGCTCCTCGATTGATGACATATGTGGAAGGCTAAACGTCTACTTGGCTGAAATTGACAATTTATTCGGTGCGAAAAAGATGAAAATTTTCGCCATCAAATCATCGGCCACACATTTTACTGCATGAACAGTGCAAACGAAGGAGCAGCTCAACGAGATACTCGATGGCATAAATTACCCCAAGGTCCTTGGTATCACATTTGACTGCCTCCTCAGATTCATTGCGCACGCCACGGCTATCTGCAACCAGATGAGAAGTAGGAACAAGGTTTTCAAGTCGCTAGCGGGCAGCACTTGGGAAACCAACAAAGAAACCTTGTTAATCTCTTATAAAGCGATAGGTTGGTCTGTGGTTAACTTTGCAGCTACACTGTGGTCCTCGAATGTGAGCGAGACGCGGTGAAAGAACCATCATACATGTCAGAATGCCGCCCAGAGAAATTCGACAGGGTGCCTCCTCATGTCCTCTGTGGACCACCTACATGAGGAGACGAAGGTCATGCTCGCGCGCCGTCATGATTGTCTTCTGTCGAAACAGTATCTGCTTGGCTGTTACCGGCCCAGCCATTCCAAGCACTATCTTGTGGGTAGGATCCCACCCGCCCAGGCGGGTCAGGAAATAACTTCATGATCTAGAGGGCGAGGTCCAACGTTACAAGAGAGAGCCTTTAGATCGAAGAGCATTTCGGGCAGGCTTAGCTGACATTCATTCGGACGCCGTGAACAACTATAGAGTGTATGTTGTGCTTGGGAAACACCCTCCATCAGTGGCTTCGGAGGAAGATGTATAATCGCGGCAGACAAGAGTTGTTTTGGCCCAACTAAGATCTAGCTGGTTTAGCCGACTTAATTCGTACTGGGCAAGATTTGATGGCAATACGTCGAATATCTGTCCCGCTTGCAACCAGGGACCACACGACACACTAGACCTGTTCAACTGCCCTGCCAAACCAACTCAGCTTGTTCCCAGATCTCTTTGGACACATCTCGTGGAAATAGCCATCTTCCTTGGCCAGGAAACAAACTCAGCAGGAAATATCATACAAGGCGAAACACTTAACACCTAAGGACAACAAGACACATATACTGCTACAACAACAACTCCCACCTCCCATACAAACTCCCTTTTTTTGTAAATCTTTATAAGTTGTTGGTTGGCTTTGTCACTTTGCTTCAGAAGATATCTTGGAAAAAACATAAATTTCTTGAATATGTGTACAAATGCATCTGTGCAAATTTTATAAGCTGTGCAATAGAAAAGATATAAAATTTTCAGCTTAAAGAATTAATAACAGCAGGGCATAAGTAAATATTTAAAGAAATTCGGTCGGGTTTTCCATTTGGAATAAATTGACAAATTATACAGAGACACAATTAAAAATACGAATAAAAACATAATGTCGGCTCCATAAAAATCAACTAAATACACAACGAACTGAACCTTTTATTAAAAAATCTTATACAAACACAGATATGTGCAGTGCCCATTGTGTATAGTGGTATCTTATATTAAATATAAAATAAATATATCTTAAATATAAAAAAATAAAAACAAATATTTATATATCATCGTTTAAGACATATTCAAATGAAAAACTATTGTCTCCTGCAACTTTGAGCAAGAATTTTTTGTCGTTCTTACCTTTTTGGCTATAAAAGCCACACGCTTAGTGTTATAAGGTATCAGTTGTCAACTTTAGGTATCTGACAGTAATCAACATGCAAATCAAAAACATTTTCTACTTTGCCCTGTGCTTCGTCTTGGCTCTTGCCTCGGTCCAGGCTGAACCTGAACCAAATATGAAAGCGGTAAGTTTTTAATAACCCTGAAGCAAATGTAATTAATTGTTTTACAATTGTAACGATGTTGTTAAAAATTTTATATACAATAATTTTTTTTTAATAAATTTTTTCCATAATTTTTTATTTATTTTTAAAATCAATTAGCTGAAGGACAAAATTGTAAGTATTTTTTGCGACACTATATCAAATGTCTTAATTGGAGTTTGAAATATATATCAAGCACATAAGAGTGGTCAGGTTTTTACTATAATTAAAAATTTCTGTTAATTAATTAATGCATTAGCATGTTAATCGTATTCAACATTAATGGGCAAAAAAAATTAACACATGAAACCATTTTACTCTCAACTTTGACAGCATTTTTACACATTTTATTGTTATAAAGTTAATATTCTATATAAAAAATCTAAACTATTTCTTGATTTTTGTCTTTGATAACGTTTGCAATGTACGTCCGTATTACAGACTCCGTAATATGGAAGCTGCACTCTATTGGAATTATATATTTCATATTCTCGTATTATAAATTTTGTAAATATAATGACTAATTGATTACTTTTTAACTTACAGCTAAATATGAAAATCCCTCACTAAAATGGAGACAAATACAAACTAAATGCAAAACTTAAAATTCATATTGTTTTAATCACTTAAAACTGCCTCCCAAAGTTATTCGTAAAGTTATTTTTGTAGCGTAGCAATTTAATAACCAACAAAGATATTTTCAAGCACGAAAAAGCTAAAATATGAGCTTGAAATATGCCCTTAAAATTGAAAAAACATGCACCAAAAGTATGCAACATAAAACATTTTCAAATACCTTTAATGGAGATTTCTTTTCTTTTATACAAATTCTTATCATTTTTACTGCTACAAAAAAGTTTTGTAACGATGTCTTTCAAGTTTTTAAAAGAATACTCCCATATGCTGAAAAACTTCTTTCAACATCTGAGAAACGTAAAAATTAATTAATTTCTTTAAGAGGTTAGTATCGCTTACTTCTTCCGAAAATGGCATCGAGTTTTAAAAAATTTAGTTTTATATAAACGAGATCTGAAACCAAACGGCCTCAACTGAACAACTCTTAAGACACACGAATGGCTTCAGCATCGCCGCTGTTTAACGAATCTACAACACTTTTAACCTCATTGAAGTGATCGCAATAATAAAAAGCAGCATTTAGCCACGTACACCGACCGACGCGTTTTACGCGGTCTGGGTATCAGAAGTCTTGGCTTTGGGGCAATTGCAGTAAGTGCAAAAAATTAGTATTAAATTTAATATTAGAACAATTTTTGTGGGATTTTTTTTTCAATTTTCCATTAATTTTCGGAAAAAAAAACAAAAAAAAGCAAGAACGTGCAAAATATGCGCGAAAGTGCCAAATATGCAGAATATATATGCAATATGCATTTTAAAACCGCAATTTTTGAAGATCTGTTTCTCCTGTTGTTGATGCATTTGACAGCAATGTTCGTGATCCAACAAAAAATGGGCGGGATCGCATCAGTGGGCGTGGTATAAAACTTGAAACTTAAATTGGCTTTATCTCATTAACTATAAGAGGTATAAAGATGATATTTGGTGCATGTTGTTCGTACAGTATGATGTACAGCCAGGTGATTTTTTTCCATTTTTTTTATAAGGGTTTTTCAGAAAAAATTTTTTTTTTTAAATCGCGCGGTTTTTTGATTTTCTTTTTTTTTAGAATTTCTCAATTCATTTCCTTAAATTTTTCTAACTTTTTCCATGATTTTTTCAATTATTTTTTTGGTATATCCCGGAAATTTAAATGGTCTAACTCGGTCCAGGAGACCCGTAGAAAATAACATCGTTGGATTCGTCTCGAAAATATCTTTCATTTGAGTACCCGCACATGGGGGGTCATCATAGAACCGAAAGGGGCCCCTTTTTTGACCCCCCGGGCCCCATGGGCCTGAGCGCCAACTTTTACCTACCATTCCGATGTTTGGGGACCAAGACGAAGACAATGGCATATTTTTTTTAATCGTCTTCCCGCCCCATATTCTCTACTTCAGCCAAAAATATAATTCCGTAACCGAACGTTGGTAAAAAATATACGATTTACCAAAAACCAGACCTTTGACCTCTTTGGGGCACGGGAAATAGTTGTCCGATCTTACTCATGTTTCTGTCATGTGTTTTTTACATCAAGTGCCACAATATTCCGGTCAAATATATAGGAATATGAGTCGACTATTTGGCAGCAAGTTACCGCAATTCTCGGCTTTTTGTTCCAGGCTGAAGAAACCAAACTGTGTATGACATGTGTGAGACATACCCCCTTTTGGATAAGGTGAGGCCTATTTTAACACCTCTGCTACTCTAGGGATCTGTAGCACCCGCTGGCAATGCAACTCTACATTTGAGCCTTAAGACTCTGCCAGCGAGATGCGTAGAATCAACGAACAGGCGGAAACAAGTCCCGGGGCTCCTGATCCCCACGCTACCGGCCACGCTCTCCGATGTGAGTTTAGCAGAAAAGCTGCTATCAATTTGAGATTTATTGAACCATACTTCACAGGATTAGTCGCCTTTCGCAAAATGAGTTCAGTATGAAACTTTTACATAATTGTGAGTACCAATGCTTTCACATTAGTACCCCAAGCAGGTGAAACGGTCGATACTACATTTCAAGGATCTAGTACTCTCACCCTTTTAAAGGCGTGAGGCGAAATTTATGGACGTTTTTTTCGGACATATAAAAATGCCGGACAGGAATATTGTGGAAAAATCAGAAAGATCGGACAACTATTTCCCGTACGCCAAAGAGGTCAAAGGTCGGGTTCTTAAGAAATTGTATTTTATTTCTCGCAAAAATTTAATAGTCAAATATTGACGTGGTGTGGGCGGCGCCTCGGCCTTTTTTTCCAACTTGGTTCCAAATAGCCTGATTATATCTGTACTATACTGTGAAATTTTCAGGGCGATCAAACTATTAGTATAGCTGTTATAACATCAAAAACACATACCAAACATCGTCTTTATAACTCTTACAGTTCATGAGATACAGCTGTTTTATATCACGCCCTCTAATCCGATCCCGCCCATTGTTTGTTGGAGAAACAGTCGATTGGAGAAACAGTCCTCCAGATATTTCTGTTTTAAATTAGGGTTCAATGGGTGGGCCACACCCTCTTGATATATCAAAAATACAGTTACCCTATTTTCACCACCGATCACACAGTCAAGTTCTGTGAATATTAAAAAAATATCAGTCAAGCCGGTCTATACGGTACTAAACAAGCGAGAAAGTTTCAGTCGCGTTAAGCGACTTATTTATACCCTCACCCTCAGTAAAGACATAAAATTTGCATAAAAAAATTCAGAATTTGGGCACTCTCGCATTGGGTGTATGGGCAAACTGGTACATTTGAAAAAACTCCGAAAGTTTATTCTGTTATAGCTTAACAAAAGACAGAATTCGGACACGATTGTTTCGGGTGTATTTATATTACTTCGCTCATTCTAAATTAGGTGGAATGGTTCATTAAAATTTGAAATTTTTTTCCCAAAACTGTATCCTATTATAGCTTAACAAAATAATGAATTTGGGCAAGATCGCATTGGGTGTATGGATATTATTTCTCCATCTCTAAAGTGCTCGAAATGGTACATTTGTATGGGAAGTACCAGAAGGGGCGTGGCCATGTAGCCTATTCCCAATACCGTAAGTAGTTTTGGGAAAATATTAACATATACATAGTTTCAAAACAATTGGTTACGTTTTTCGAAATTGGTTACGTTTTTCGAAGACCGACGGATATGGCTCAAACGACTTAAAAAGTCATGAATCGAATTTGTTTCAAAGAAACCTAGGGTCTGAAGTGAATTCTTCTATGCGTAACACTATCAAATGATTTTCATATATATACCTAACTACCCCTATCTTCATCCCCTATAAAATTTGTTACTGTAACTACCCCAAAAGTGCCCCAAGAGGAGTCGAATGTATGACCGACCCCCAATATTTTTGCCAAGTGGAAGTGACAGATGTGTATTGTTACCCTTGGTACATAAAATATGAATGATGTTCGCTTATGAAAAGTTGAATTAGGAGTGAATATGGACTATATCGGTTCACGCCTTCTGGTACCTCCCATACAAAATTACCTATTTTTTCAAAATTAATATTTTTCCCATAACTTCCCAACGGACACTTGGGGTGTAATGAATATTGGTCGATAAATTTATGTTCTGATAGGAGGCGAAACCTCAGAGAGCCTAACTATTTGACACACCCTTTCTGGTACCTCCCATACAAATGACCGAATTGACCCTCATAGTTTTACATAGATATCTTTTTTGTACGTAAAGTGAATTCACTCAAATTTTGCATATGATGTTCGCTTGTGAAAATTAAACTCAGGAATGAACATGGACTATATCGGTTTACGCCTTCTGGTACCTCCCATACAAAATTACCTATTTTTGGAAAATTTATATTTCTCCCAAAACTTCCAAACGGACACTTGGGGGATAATGAAAATTGATCAGTAAATTTATCTTCTGATAGGAGGCAAAACCTCATAAAACCTAACTATTTGACACACCCCTGTTGGTACCTCCCATACAAATGACCGAACCCACCCCCATAGTCTCACATACATATCTTTTTTGTAAGTACACTGAATTCAGTAAAATTTTGCGTAAGGTGTACGGTTATGAAGATTTTACTCAGGAATGAATATGGACTATATCGGATCACCCCTTCTGGTACCTCCCATACAAAATGACTTTGTTTGGAAAATTTATATTTCTCCCATAACTTCTAAACCGGCACCTGGGGGGATAATCAAATTTGGTCAGTTAATTTATCTTGTAATGCGAGGCAAAGCCTCAGTAACCCTAAATGTTTGGCATACCCCTTCTGGTACCTCCCTTTTACATACGTATCACTTTTGTATGTACACTAAATTCAGACAAATTTTGCCAAGATAAGCGATCATTGAACGTTGACTTACGAAAAAAAATCAGACACGTTGTGCTGCCCCTAATTGTACCTTCTGTACAAATAGGTCAAATTTTGTATGTTTTTGCTCTACATACATCTATTAATTTCAATAACTCAAGACTTAAACAATATCTTATATCGGGTGATGGTATTTATCAGTCAGTTTACCTGACTGAAATTTCTGTATTGGTTTTACTAGTTTTTACTATGTGGGTTGTAGGAAAGAGGCCAATTTTTAAGCACATCTTCATAATGATATCACATATAAACTTTCAGAATTTTATCTCAGTATCTCAAATTTTACAGAGTTTTCCTCAAGTAGATTGTTGTTGTTGTTGTAACAGCTGGTGGCAGCTGGGGTGATAATTCTTTTTACCGATTTTCAATTTATCGGCACTCGATCGTGCATATTATCCGACTATCGTACGATCATTGTTGGCAACTCTGTTTCGTTCCTTTGTAGATAATAAGGTTTGTGTCAAGGATTGTTAGGCGTTGTTGTTGTGAGTTTTAACCGCCAAATTCCACCAAAGATGGCGCCAGCTGGCTTGTTGATTTATATGCGATGTTAATAAATCATTTTCCTTTTTCCTTGATCTAGGATGAGTTTTGTTGGCTGGAGAACTCAGAAGTATTTGAAAAGTAATTTTTCATCGATGTTGAATTGGCAGTGCCCCGGCCGGGAATCGAACCCGGCGCCTTCGGAATGCTAGTCTACGTCGGTTCCACTGAGTTATCGAAGGCCACCCCAAGTAGATTGTAGAGGTTAACGCCTTCGGGGCTGGATTCAATAGATTAATTTTGGGACATAAACAAGCATAAAAAGTTTTATCCGAAAACCTCTTTCTTCTACACAATGACGAAAAGATTTAAACCAGACTTTGTTAAATGTTCATGCAATTCAGCATTTCTACATGACATTGCTCTAATATTTGTTGCATATATCTGTATTTGTATAAAAATTTGTTGGTATACAAATTAGATTCTATTTAACTTTGTTTAAATAATATATAAACAAACCTCATTAACAAGCGTTACTACATGTATGATTGTGAGTAAATATTAAAAGCGGGCGTCACATGTTTTAGGTGTCATTATTTTTATTTTTCCTCCCACTAGAGTAAATATATTATTTTATTAATTTAATAAAAACATATCAATATGAAATCTTTTGTGTGCAATTATTATTCAAATGCAGATATATGCAACAAATATTTCAACAATGCCGTTTAGAAATAATAAATTGCTTAAACAATGAAATACAACATATACGAACATCCATAGCGACAATCGCAATTTTTGATATAAAACCACGCGGCTTGCGTAGTAAGATATCAGTTCTCAACTTTAAGTATCTGAATATAACCAACATGCAAATCCAAAATATTTTCTATTTTGCCCTATCCTTCGTCCTGGGCCTGTGCATCATTCAAGCTACACCAGAACCTGAACCACAATCTGCACCTGAAAATTTCGTAAGTTGTTATTCCGAGTCAGAGTCTTAATCAATTGTAACTGTATTGTTTTGTTTTTTGTAATTCTTAATTTTATGGTCATCTGGACTGAATTTGTCTTTGCTCGTCTCAACGAACTCTTTGGCACCTTGAAATCTGCTTCCACCTTGAAGAGTGGCGACAACCTTCCTCAGCCCAAGATAGCCAACACTGTCTTGTTTCATCATCATCATCTTAAGTCCGTAGAAAACCGCACGGTTCTCAGCGATCCCCGCAAGAAGGTGTTCCGTCGTGTCCGTCGCCTCAATGGAACCGTTGCTGCCCTCCAAAAGTACCTAATTGTCTTTTGAGGCTGTAAAATCCTACATTATTGTGAAATTGTTCTTCTTTAATATACATCATTAAGGATTTAAAAAAAAATCCGAGTGTATCGAAAAAATAAATTTAAAAAAAAATGTCCAAACCAAATACACTGTTTTTTCTATTGAACGATCTAATTTAAATGCCTAATTTGGCGCCGTGCAATAAAGGCATAGGTAATAAAGCCATATGGCCTTATTTCCCATTTGCTCCACACTGCAATCGTCTCCCGCTACAGAGAGAGAAAGAGTGAGTAGCGAGACTAATTACGCAACGGGACTATCTACGGCAACAGGGCGTGCCCCACCCACTGCATTCGTCTCGTGCTGCAGAGAGACAGAGTAGCGAGACTAAATAAGCAACGAGACTAACTACGGCGTATGCGGCGGGGGGGCGTGTTGTTGGTACAGTATGAATTATAGCCAGGTTGGGCCGTGCCACACCCATTTGAAAATAAACCGTAATAACAGCTATAATAATAGGTTGATCGTCCTGTCAATTTCACAGTATGGTAGAGATATATCCAGGTTATTTGGGACTAAGTTGGCAAAAAGGGCCGTGGCGCTGCCCACACACGTCAATATTTGACTATTACATAGGATATAACTAAGGATTTGTTAAGAACCTGACCTGATCTTACTCAAATATCCGTCATGCAGCCCTAATGTACATATGAGCAGGTCGACCATTTTTAAATTACGGCAAAAAAAATCGTCGACCTGATGTAAAAAATGCATGACAGACATTTGAAAAAGATCAGACAACTTTTTCCCTCGTATTTTTCCTCGTAAATATCTAAAAGTCAAATATTGTGTGTGGGCGTCGCCCTGCCCTCTTTGACAACTTGTTTCCAAATAGCCTGGTTAAATCTCTACTATATTGAAAAATTTTCAGGACGATCAGGCTATTATTATGGCTGTTATAATGGTTTATTTTATATGAGGCGTGGCACAGCCCATTTCCACCCTGACTGTAATTCATACTGTACCAACAACACGTACCAAATATCATCTGTATACCTAATATAGATCATGAGAAACAGCCGTTTACAGTTTCAAGTTTTATACCACGCCAACTGGTACGATCTCGCCCATTTTTTGTGGTTCACGAACTTTGTTGCCAAATGCATCCTCACAACATGCCAAGTGCGATTGGAGCAAGAGTCCATTAGATATTGCGGTTTCTAAAATAGGGTCCAATTGGCGGGGCCACGTCCACTTGATATCTTTGGTGTACGGCTTAAAGTTGCCCGATTTTGCTCAAATTTTAAACATAGCTATTTTATAGCAAGTTGAAATCATTTGAAAACATCACAGCTTTAACTATTTAAAAATTCATCAAGATGACGTTACCCGTTCAAAGGTTACAGAAATAATTCCAGAAAATCCGTTTTGGCACCACTGTGCGTCGCGAAGCTAACCAGTCTGAATGCGTTATCGGTGGTTATATTGCGTAGACTGAATTTCTGACTGCGAAACCAACGGCATCTTTCTTCCCTATTTTAGCATTAAAATCTCCCAGAGTCGTGGGCAGCTCAGCGATCTTATAATTCCTCCAGGCGCTCATTTAATGTATCTATAATGTCCTCGCCTTTATCTTCCGTCGGCGCATGTACAGAGATTTGATCACTTACAGGGTTAAACCGCGTGACCAGATGTCTAAGTCTCTTGACAACTTTAAATCCGCAGCTGTAAAATGTGTCAAAGTTGTGAGGCTCTATCCAGTTGGCCGGCATTGAAAGAGAAATGTAGATCTTCCACATAGCAGTGGCATGTTCTAACCATCACGTCATGGCGAAGATACTTTTATTTTTGCAAATGACCTCCAATGCCAAATCTGTTTTGACATTTGTGGACTAGACAGATGAAGAATACAAGTGAACAAGCCATGGAGCGATACACTCCCCCAGAAATCATAATAATCGTATCTATATTTATGCGTAACAATTCGCTGACACAGCGCGAATTCCGTCGCCGATTCCCTGACCGTCCGACACACACAGCGCGTGCCACAACCGACATTCTCAAGGCGGCATTCCCGGGCCGCCTCATTTCTCGTTTTGGCGATTTGCACCGGCCCGCAAGATCGCCCGATTTAACAGTTCCAGACTTTTTTTGTGGGGTTTTTTTGAAGTCCCGCGTTTTCGTGAACAAGCCCGAGACCCTGGAAGCCCTCAAGGCCAACATTCGACACGAGTACGAAAATCTGTCGCTCGAAGTTCTCGCCGAAGTGATAAAAAATGGCATAAAATGAGCCCGTATGACTATCAATTGTGACGGCGCCTATTTGACAGATATCATCTTCTCGACTTAACCAATAAAATTCTAAAGATTTAAATAAACATAATCAAAAAACACAATCGAAGTTCTTCATTTAGAAAAAAAAATGAGAGCCAAACAACATCGGATGACATCTTTTGGCCCACCTTGTATAAGTATACGAGTTTGCATCTAAACTATTTTCTTTAATCTGCAAAAAAGTGTGGGATTCCTTCAACTTCCAGGTTGGCCGTTTTATATTTGACTTATTGTGGAAATTGTCTCCTTGAATCTTTTACATTCATTTTTAAATCGATTGAATCGATGAAGTTACTTTTCTATGCTGTATTTTGTAATGAGCGCCAACATTTTGTTGCGTTATAGTCAAAGAATAATTGTTTCGATGGTACAGAATGTACGTTGTGCTCCACTGAATTACACCATGGCTTTGAATACCCATTAGCTGTTCCAGCCTATTACCCTATCGTGGCTGCTATACGCAGCTATCGAATTTAATATTTATAAACTTTTGACCCATCTTTTTTTTTTTCTTTTTACATATTCTTTTGTATTATACTTCATATGGTTAGAATCAATTACTAATTACGACATATTTTTGTTTCAGATTCATTTACGGTCTTTAAAGGTAAGTGTTTATTTTATGATTTCAAAGTAACAATGCCTAAAATGCTGATATTAACATAAAATATGCAAATGTAATATTAATTACGCTATTACACAAATTGTTTTTATCGATCGTTTGTTATTTTTTATAATACCCTTCACCAAGCGCCCACACGAAAGAAATGGTCCAGTTTGTTTTTCCTTTTACAACACCTTTTATATATACTAACTAGCTTTCTTACTTATATGTGAATACTTATTGTCTTTTAAAAATAAAATATAGTCTATATCACCCAGTGATCACGTAGCTTTCAACTGGCAAAAGAATCTCTATCTGAAATCTTCATGCTTCCCAATGCGAGCTAGAAATTGATTTTAGACACCAAGTTTATTGGTGAAATTTTCTAACAATTCATCGTAGATTCCGATTTTGGTTACGATTTTTGCGAATAAAAAAATTGTCCCACCTTACTGTTCATATCTCTAGGCGAACAGCAATATACTGTGGAATTTTGACAGTTATAACTGTTTGTTTTAGAAAGGGTGTGTAACAGCCCATTTCCACCCTTACTGTAATTCAGGCTCCACGAAAAGCCCCCCAATGAAATAACGCCCAAACGAGAAATGAAATATTCCCCAAATTTTTTTCATACATTTTTGGGTGTTACACTGTAGGTGGATGTGTAAAGGCCAAACGTAAAAGGCAAACTGTCTTCCGAACTGCAAAAGTAGAGCAAGGCTACAACGATCTACGATCCACACGATTCATTTCAATAGTTTTGCGACTTTGCTGTTGGTCCATATTGACTTCATGAAATCCTTAGTGAAACTGACTCTTTTATGAATTTTGGGCATAATTTAATTTTTGTTGCTGATGGGGTTTATTTCATTGGGGGTTATTTCATTTTCATCATTGGGTGTTATTTCGTATGAAATAACTCCCAAATATTGGGGGTTGTTTCGTTTTCGCTTTGGGGTTTATTTCATTTATTTTTGGATGTTATTTCGTTCACTGTTTTTGGGTTTTATTTCCAATTTTTTGGGGTTTATTTCATTGGGGGTTATTTCCTGGGCGTTATTTCATTGGGGGGCTTTTCGTGGAGTAATTCATACTGCAACAACAACATATGTAACAAATCTCATCTTCATACCTCTGATAGTTCATGAGATATAGCCTTTTTAATTTTCAAGTTGTATGGGCGGTGCCACGCACCTTTATCCAATCACAACCAAATATATCCTGGGACTATCAACAGGTCAACAGTACCACTTGGTAAAATTTTTGTATCAGTCGATCTATTAGAAAAGCCGTTAGAGCGATTTTTGAAAAGGGGGCACACTTCCATCCTGGCTGTAATTAATACTGCTCCAACAACATATATACCAAATCTCATCTTCATACCTCTGATAGTTCATGAAATAAAGCCTTTGTGATTCTCAAGTTGTATGTGCGGTGCCACGCCCCTTTATCCAATTACAACCAATATAGCCTGGGACTATCAACAGGTCAACAGTACCTCATGGTAAAATTTTTGTACCAATCGGTCTATTAAAAAAGCCGTCAGGGCGATATTTGAAAAAAGGGGAGTGGCGCAGCCCTCTTTTTGAAAAAAAAACTTTTGAACCATCCGGAAGCTATAGCGAACAAAACAAAAAAAAAATTGAAAATCGGTCCAGCCGTTTTTGAGTTTTAGCGAGACAACTGCACCGCAATTCATTTTTACATATATAGAAGATATTGTCCGGGACCGGCCGTGGGTTAGTGGTCAGAACACGCAACTACAATGCGGGAGACCCGTGGTTTGATTCCCGGCTCCATTCATATACATATTTCTTTCATTGCCGGCCCCCCCGATGTTGTCGAAAACAACTTCGCTGTATAAGTGTCGAGTCATTCGGCATGTCTAGTAAAAGCTTCTCAAACAGTGACGTCCGCATTCGATTTTTCCTGGTTTAAAAACTAAAATAATACCTCAACCTAAAATCTTCATGCTTCTTAGCTTCATGCTTGATGTACGAATTTTGCACAAAAAAAATTGACCCGCTCTATTGTGTATACATATTTTTTAAAATTGAATCAAATTTTATTTATTAAATTTATGTTCATCTTGAAGGCGGCCATAATCTCCACATACAAAATGCAGTTTTATGTCGGAAATGAAAACTTATAAAAATTGTGATTTTGTCCGTGAGGGTTATGTCCAGGCATCTTATTTCTGTAAGGTAAAAAGTGATAAACAGATAATTTTAAAAATATTTTTTGTAATATAAGGATAAGGAAAGGGTATAATTTCCAATAGAGTGTTCCGAATATTATGTATGTACGTTTTAAAGATCAAAGAAGTTAGTTATTGCCAAAGACAAAAATCAAAGGAGTGTTTTGATTTTATTTAGAATTGTTTAGTATATTGATGTTATAAGACTTTAAATTAGAGAATGAGAATAATTTTTGTGTTAACTGTTTTTTTTTTCATAAACGATAAATTTAATGAACTTTTAACCTTGGCGGATGTTGATGATTAAATTTTAGAACATCATGTGTTGCATATGAAGTCAAGAATATTATATAAAAAAAAAACTTAATCTCCCTTTACACCCCATGCATGAGGTATGTGATAGCTTCTCGCGTTGTTGTGAATTAACACGCTTTCTATTTTTAGATTCACAACTAACGGCACCTACTTGTTTATCGACGAATGCGAACGTCACTGTTTGAGAAGCTCTTAGTAGACACGACGGTTGAATCGACGCTTAATACTGCGAAGTTGCTGTCAACAACTTTCGAGGGGAGCCGACAATGAAAGAACATTTTTTTAAAACGACTTGAGCCAGGTTTGAACCTGCGATCTCCCGCATGGTAGTCGCGTGTTCTAACCAAGAATATTATATAGCTGCCGGGTTATATTTAAAAGTAACGTCAATGATGACGTTGGAATCAGAGTGACTTACGATACAAAAGTGATCTTAATGTCTTTCATTACTTTGATAAGAGCTGCATGCCCTTACTAGCAGACACCACTAACTTCATTGTCTGGTGTTGGGATCCCTCCTCTAGAAGAGCAGTACTGAACAACGCTTACATCAGAGTGGCATGGAAGAATTTTGATATTTAGCTCACTCACTTAGATAACTATAGTTTCAGAGTCGTTAAATGAGAGTATTAAGTGCAAATCATTAGAAGAAATTAATTAATATTTGCTTAAAACGCAAAGACAATAAATCCACCAACACTTAAAATTTGTCAACAAATCATCATAACTGCGGTTTCAACATGATTAGTTCTAAAAAATTAAAATGTATAAAGAGTAAAAACTTAACACTCTAATGTACTAGTATATCTTACAAGGGACATGTTAGTTGGAAGTCTTAGTAAATACTTACAATTGAGTCCCAGAAACCAGGAACCTAGTTGACAATTTTTTAAACATTTAATAAAATTCATTAAATTTTAATCAAATACATCTGTTTCAGATTTATTAACAACTTACCGGTAATGGTTCTGGTTCAGGTTCAGCCTGGACGGAGCAGACAGCCAGGACGAAGCACAAAGCCATGTAGAAAATGTTTTGGAATTGCATGTTGATAATATTCATATACTTAAAAGTGAGAACTGATGTCTTACTACACAAATCGCATGCTTTTTATAGAAAAATTATGATGGCGCAAATAATTTGTACTTTTATTGCTCTTAGCTGCTTGATAAGAATGTGTTAGCTTTTCAATTTTGCTAGACGGTGGAGTTTAAATATTTGTTTTCTTTTAATTTTATACAGAATAATTGTATGTTTCCCTAAATACAGATGGTTTTAGATCTGAGTCAAAAATGTCCATACAAAGACATAACTGAAAGAAAGAACTGATAATGTCAAATAGACTTAAAACACAAAGACCTAAAATTGTTTATGAAAATTTTAACCAAATGCAAACATGTGCAATTTATAGTGTCGCTCGATATGGCAAAAAAAGGTGATGCGTTTACCCACCAGTTTTGTAGTTAGTTATCCATGCACCCTACGACCACCGTTTATAGTATTTATTATGTTGTTTCGTCATTTGATATACTATCGAAACGAGGCACATATCGTTATTCACGTTTAATTTTTTCAGGTTGTAAGACATTTCTGATAATTTAAATTTTTGAGGTGACCTTTTGAATTTTACATCCTCTAAAATTTTTTTGGTTTATGAATACAATTTTTATATAATATAATAGTAGAAATTGGTATAATTGGGATGTATGTAACAAATAAAGTTAAAGAATCAAAATCTAAAATAGACGACAGAGTCAAAAATGACCAATAGGCTACATGTATCTATTGTTATCACTATTTAAAGTGTTATCATTATTTAAAGTGGACCGGCCCTGGCGTATTGGTTACTACACTCGACTAACATGCGGGAGATCCGTGGTTTGATTTCCGGCTCTAGTCATCTATCTACATTTTCCTTTTATTGCCGGACACCTAGAAGTTATCGACAGCAACTTCGCAGTATACATAGTGTCGAGTCAATCGGCATGTCTTGTAAAAAGCTTCTCAAACAGTGATGTTCGCATTTGGCGTTAAACAAGTAGGGGCCGCACAGTGTGAGATTTAGTCAATCTAGCATCTCAAAATTAATTTTTATATGAAGTTTTAGAGATATCAACTTGAAATTTGGCACGATCGTTAAGGAGATTATAAGCTTCAATATGGTGAAAGATAACTAGTTCCAACTAGTGTCAAAGGGGACTAGTTCCGGACTATCCTCAAAAACACTAGTTGGGGACAATTTTTTTTTACACATTTATATTCAATATTTCTTCTTTTTTTCTCTTCTAACTAAAACTTGTCGATATATTACATACAACCATTTCTATAAAATGCTTCAAGTTTCGAACTTTAGTTTTCGATGATTCATTGCAAATGAGAAAAATAAAAAGTTAATGTTGTTTCAATGTCAAATCTATTGATATCTAAAACATTATAAAGAGGAAAAACTAAAAAATTCAACAAAAGTTCTTAAAAGAATGGAAATATTCAAAATAAGATATCAAAAACCAAAATAAAGAAATTATATACAAATTATACAAAAGTAAAAAGCGAAAAGTAGAAAAAAAAAATAAGAAATTTATACAAAAATAAAAATTCCAGAGAGCTGCAAGCAAAGTTTTTTATGCTAAATCATCAAATTCATCTTTTAGTTGGGTGTGAGACAAAAGTGCAATGACCTCAGAAGGTAAAGTTGGTTTGGTTTTTGCGGGCAAACGTAAACTTGCAATCAAAGGGTCTGACGTGATAAGCAACCTATGCAATAAATCTATGTTGGTGTCAACTCGGGACGTTTTTCTTGTGAACAGTTCGCGATACTGTCTCGACTCTTTATTGCGTGCTTCTTGCGCTTCTTCAGAAAAGTTTCCTATGGGAAGAATGCATGAAGATATTAACTCTTTGCATTTCCGTTTTTGTGTACTCGAAGCACTTTCAGCAAACTCTTTTTCTCGCTTTCCGCGTTGCGGTATTTGTTTTGAAGTTGATGGTCCGTGATCAAGAGCAAAATCAACAGCAGAAATTTTTGAACTTAGCCAAATAGCATTGTCATGCATAAATCTTGCTTTATCACGGTGAGATTTGCTCCATCGCGATTTAAATTGGAAGCAAAGCTTTTTTTATACGATCTTTAATTTTGGTATCGTCAACATCTGGTCCAAAAATTCATATAACGTGCTTTTCGACCGCTTCTGTTTTTTCTATTTTCACCTTGCTCAACCAAATCCAAAATAGCTCCTCTCTCGATATTTCACTCATCCTAAAAAAAGGAAAAAAGTGGGCAGGATTTTATTTTTTAAATTTGTTTTGGGCACATTAACGAAGATTCTGCTGGCATTCCCATCACGGAACTCCGTGGGACTTGGAAGTTCTAGTCTTTTAAAGATTTGAAAGCTTTAAAATTTGTCTTACCTTTTAGGTGGTTATAAAACAATTTTTTCAAAATACTTGAGTGCAAAAATAAATATTGAATAAAACAAAAATTTTAAGTTAAAGTAATAACCTTCAATACAAAAATTATTTTAGGCCAAAAAAAACACTCACAACTTTGACCTGATCACTCAAACTTTTGCGATCAATGCAAGCTTGTAAATCAATTGTTGCATGCTATGAAATTGCTCGTGTTTGATAGCTGTTATCACGCCAATAACATTTTTTTATTCTCTTTTGTGTTTGTTTTCGTAAAAATTGGGGTCTCTTCTCACGTAAAAAAAATATGAGCGAGTTACGAAAACATTTTTTTTTTAATTTCGAGATGCCAGATTGATTAAATCTCACAGTGTGTGCCGTTTGTTGTGAGTCTAAAATTGAAAGCGTGTTAATTCACAACAACGCGAGAAGCATCCCATACCCTTGTAAAGGGTGTCCCAACAAGAGCGCAATTTTTAAATTTTAAATAAAACACAGATATTTTAAAAAAAAAATCATGAAACTTTATTATATCGTAAAGTAGACAGAATGAGGTTATGTATGGAACAATATATCGTGCAGATGGCCGCCGCGGCTTTGCTGGCATGCACGCGATCTTTTAATGAAATTTTCAATGACCGTTTCGCATATATGCTGCGGTATTTCATTAATGCAGCGTCCAATTTCCTCTTTTAAGGCTTGAGTCGTCATCGGCTTATTCGCGTAAACCATCGACTTCAAAAAACCCCAAAAGAAAAAAATCTAATGGTGTTAAATCGCACGATCTAGGCGTCCAATTCTGATCTCCAAAACGCGAAATAAAACGACCGGGAAATGACTGATGCAGCAATTGAATTGTTTCTCTGGCTGTATGACATGTGACACCGTCTTGTTGGAACCACATGCCCTCCACATTCATTTCTTCAATTCGAGGCAAGAAAAAACTGGTTATCATTTCACGATACCGTGACCTGCCTCATTTTCATAAAAAAAGGTCCAATGATTCCTCCAGCCCAAAAACCACACCACACAGTGACACGTTGCGGATGCATTTGCTTCTCGTGAATCACTCGAGGATTTTCCTCACCCCATATGCGACAATTCTGCCTATTGACGAAGCCATCAAGACGGAAATGGGCCTCGTCAATAAAGATGATTTTAGCGGCAAAATCAGCGAACTGTAGCCGCAAAACTTTCACCATTTTGGTAAAACAATTTCACAATGAGAATGCGTTGTTCATTCGTGTAGCGCTCCATTTGTACTAACCTCGTACCTTCTACTAGCAAACAATAACAATTGTTCAAATGTCAAACAATGACACTTCGAATGTTATTCGGTGTTACCTAAACTACAATTTCACTGAATATAGTATGCAAAAAATACTTATAATAAAAATAGTGAAAAAATTAGAATTTTTATCGGTTTTTTGAAAAATTTTATTATATCAATTTCTTAAAGGGACTAGTAGCTACAACTTTACTTAAGAAAGGGAATTAGATTAAAAACTGTAGAAACTGTTGTCAAACTGATGTCACCTTTTTTCAAGGGATCCAAGGGATTGCAAAAAGTTTATGGTTTTACTCAGCTCCGGTTGTACTATCGAATGTATAAAGTCACGTTCGGGTGTTTTTTTCACTGTTGCACTGTATTATTAATGCAGCCAACTTGACAAACCGAATGATGCAGATGTTCTTATTTTTGGGGCTACTTTCACGGGCACTTTTCAGAATCGAGTCCCAGAATCATATGTTGCACTGTATTATACAAAAAATTGGAAAAAAATTATTTAGACTTAAGTTGCATTCATCAACGTATGGACATAAGTACATAATATTTTTCATTTTGAACGTCGAGTTAACAATATTTTATTAAGTTTAGTGGATTGACAGATACAGATTTATAATTAGATCGACGGGGGGTAAGGAAAGCTGCCGCCAAAAAAAGATCTATATTATTTGTTGACCTTTAATTTGTATTAATATTTATGAAAATAGCATAGAACCATTTTTCTTCCATTTAGTAATATATTTTTTACAAGTATAAATATAATCACTCTTATCAAGATTGAGTTTTAAATGTAAAATTTTTCATAAAATAGATTTTAGTATAATGTAAAAATTTTCTAAGTAAATAAAACGAAACGAATTAAAATATTTTTTATTTGCTATTTATTTGTCATCATATGAATTTTTTATCTTCATAAGAATTAACGACCCATGTGACTCTGAAATTGAAAAAATTAAATAAAATAATGTATAATTATAATGCAGTAATACGAGAAATTTATAGGTTATAAAATATATAATTCACAGTGTAGGCTTTTACGATTTTTAAGAATGTCCGTCAGTTGCAGGAATCAAAACGTTGGAGTTAGCCAATGAAAACTCAAAAATAAGAACTTCATCATTATTCGTTTTGTCAATTTGGCTGTATCAAAATTGAATTACTACGCATTTTTTTACCTCAAGGTAAATTTTTGCGCTTTTTTTATATTTTAACACAGTTATATCTCGGTATACCGTACGTTCAGACACAAATGAGATATTCCGTACGGAAAACCGAGACATAACCGTGTCAAAATTAAGGAAAAGGCTTAAAAGTCAAATCTGTGCCAAAAAATTCGCATGGCCATTTAATTGTTAATGCAGCCAAATTGACAAAACAAATGTTGATGAAGTTCTTATTTTTGGGGCTACTTTCACGTGCAATTCTCAGAATTGAGTCCCAAATACATGATCTGAAAAATGCTGTACTGTTTTAAATAAGAAACTCAGAGTGTCACTACGGGGAACTTTTAAGACTACTGAACGTCAGCTTTTTTAGTAGTCATATCTCAAATGATTCAATGTTCACGTAAATGGTGAGGTCATCACCTCTCAAGTACACATAATTTGAGGAGCTTTAGTCAACATTAACATTTTTCCTCTAATCGAGTATATCTTTTAAATCCCTGCCTTTATCGATTATATGCTTTAAATCGATTATTAATGTTCCAAGTCACAGGAAATACTTACAAGTTGGTTCAAAACACTCTGGGGCTATTAAAAAGAGAATTACAAAAAAAAAACAATTAATACAATTTCACATGATTCACATTTATAACTAAAAACTTACAATTCCGTAAAGGGGCTCAGGTTGAGGTTCTGGTTCAGGTTCAGCCTGGACAGAGCAGACAGCCAGGACCAAGCACAAGGAAAATTGGAAAATGTTTTGGAATTGCATGTTGATTATATTCAGATACTTAAAGTTGAGAACTGATAGTTTATAACACAAATCGCGTGGTTTTTATATAAAAAATTTATTGGAAAAACTTGTTGCGATTGGTGTTCTAAGCTGTTTTATTTAATTTTTCTTGCAATCCATTATTTCTTAGTGGCATTGTTGCAAATATCTGTATTTGTTTAATAATTTTTTAGGTATACAAATTGGAATCTATTTAAATGTGCCTAAAAATAGATAACAAATAAGAAAAGTAAATATTAAAAGTGCGCGACACTTGTCTTATATGTCATTGTTTGACTTTTGTCTCGGAATTTTGCTAAATTAATAACTTTGCCATTATTATTAAATAAAGACATTGCAGGATGAAATATTTTGTTTAAATACTTATGCAAATACAGATATATGGCGACAAATATTTGAACAATGCTATAAAGAAGTAATGAAAGACATCATGCAGACTTAACTAGAACACCAATCGTAACTAGATTTTGCAACCAATTTTTTGATATAAAAACCACTTGATTTCTTTAGAAAAATATCAGTTCTCAACTTTAAGTATTTGACTAGAATCAATATGCAATTCCAAAACATTTTCTACTTCGCCCTGTGCTTCGTCCTGGCCCTCTGCACTGTTCAAGCTGAACCAGAACCTGAACCTCAACCCGAGCCCCTGATCAGAATTGTAAGTTTTTTTTTTATTAATCTGAATCAATTGAAATAGTATTAATTCCTTTTTTTAAATTCTTTGTTTAATAGCCCCAAGGAATGTTGGATAAACTTGTAAGTATTTTCTGTGGCTTGGAACTAAATAATAGACATGTGACATAAGTGATTTTACTATTAGAGGCAGAATGTTGTTTTTGACTAAAGTTCCTAAATTTACATGTATTTGAGAGGCGATAAACTCGTCTTTTAAGAAAGCATCGAATCATTTTATATATGTCTGCTGAAAGCTACTCAAACGTTCAGTAATCTTAAAAGTTTCTCGTAATGACACACTGAGTTTCTTCTTTAACACAGTACAGCATTTTTCAGTTCATTGATTTGGGACTCAATTCTGAGAATTGCACGTGAAAGTAGCCGTAATAATAAAAACTTCTGCATCATTCGTTATGTCAAGTTGGCTGCATTAATAATTTAATGACCATACAATATTTTTTGCTCCACGTAATTTTTTAGCATATTTTCTATATTTTAACACGGTTATATCTCGGTATACCGTACGGAATATCTTTTTTTGAGTCTGAAGGTACGGCATACTGCGATATAACCGTGCTAAAATAAAGAAAAAGTGATTAAAATTTACCTTGAGTAAAAAAATTTCTATGACCATTAAATTGTTAATGCAGCCATACTGAGATATAACCGTGTTAAAATAAAGAAAAAGTGCTTAAAATTTACCTTGAGTAAAAAAATCTATGACCATTAAATTGTTAATGCAGCCAACTTGACAATACGAATGATGCAGAAGATCTTATATTTGGGGCTACTTTCACGTGCAATTCCGAGAATTAAGTCCCAAAATAATGTGTTGTACTGTGTAATGCTCTCATTCAACGGACGAAATAGGATGCCAAATGAAATTAAAACTTCTTCTCATATACATAAATGCGAAAGGTTGCTAACTTATTGAGAACTTTGCAAGTTTTCACTGATGACTTTTAGCATTTTGATTACTGCAACTGACGGACATTCTTAAAAACAGTAGAAGCCTATATTGTGAATTATATAAATTTTACAATCTAAAAGCTTATCGTATACTGCATAATAATTATACAATAATATATTTAATTTTTTTAATTTCCAGACAAACAGGGGTCGTTAATTCTTATGCTGACATATAATTTGTATGATGATAAACAATTCTTAAGACGAGAAATAAATAACAAATAAAAAAAAAATAAATTAGTGTTTTTTTACATTTGTACTTGCAAAAATTACAGGGGAAAAAACACCAGAACGTGACTATATAGGTTCGATAGTACAACCGGAGCTGAGTAAAACCATAGCTCAGTTTGGCTACACTCAAAAAAAAAATCAAGTATTCCGTACTTAAATCATTCCCAAGCGGTGTCAAAAGTACGGTAAGTACGGATTTTCTTAATTTCAGTACAAAAAGCTTGATCCAAGAACGGAAAAACCTAGCCTTGTGGCACTTGATTTATAAATAAAGAATAATAGATGACATTAAGTCTGATGGGGCTTGAATTTTAAGTATAGAATTTTTGAATATAGATGGCATTAAGTCTGCTGAGGTTTGATTTTTAAGTATAGAATTCTTAATTATAGATGACATTAAGCTAAACGGGGAAAAGCTGATTAGATAGTTGCCAAACTATGTAATCAGTACCATTTTGCTTTGTTTTTTTTACTATCATTACAAACTTAAGTGTCATAATCTCCACGAAATCGATGAGAAGTCAAAACACACTGGTGCGAAAATGGCATCAACGAAGATCACACGTCACTTGATTCACACAAGCTCTTAAGATTTTCATACCTAATTAGAGAATTTATACTCTTAAATTCGGCGCTATGACATTACGCCCCACGAAAAACACCCCAAAGTGAAAATGAAATTAGGCCCCAAATTTGGGGTCTTATTACATTATGAAAATAGACCCCAAACATAAAATGAAAATAGGCCCTAAAATTTATATATTGAGAGTATGCAAATACACCCCAAAAAAATGCAAATATGCCCCAAAATATAGTGTTGTTTTTTTCTGTATTAAATTGGGGTATATTTTCATATTTGTGTTTGAGGTCTAATTTTCAAATAAATATCGCAGTTCGTATATAAAAACACAACACGCAAATAGGCCCCAAAACGGCGCCTATTAGAGATGAAAATTAAAAGTTGGCCAAAATAAAAATGTACCTAAACCAATTATGAAAATTGCTAAAAAAAAAAGTATTTTTTCATATGAATAATCACCAATCAAAATATATAATTCCAATGATAAGTAGTTTCTTTAATTTCTAATCATTGCATATTAGCTAAACTATACTGCCCGTAATGTCTTCGCATACAATACATATTTTGGCCCTCACATAAAATTTTACGTTCTTATTTTTTTTTCTATTTTTATATTCATTTGTATGGCAAGAAGGTAAGAATATATACGAATATATAGCGTAATGTAAGTTGTTAAATCAGGGGGAAGCACCGTAGGCGGAAAATTCTTTAGAACATGTAAAAAAATTTTAGCTTCTAAAAGGACTTTTTATATTTTAGCTGTTTTGTATTGTGGTTTTAAATTGTTAGTTGTATAACGTAATATGTATTGAGTAGTAAAAACATTAGGCAACACAAAACTTAAAAAAAATGCGCGAATTTATAAAAAAGATTCGAATTTTTAAGTGAAATTTTTACGTTGCCTATATTTATATGGAAATGAAATGTGAAATGCGCCGTAGGCGAAAAATTATTTAAAAAAATCGCCCGATTTTTTTAAGGTAATTTTTCATGATTTTAGTTTTTCAAAGAAAATTTTAATTTTTCATTGATGATTGTACGTTTTCTTTATTTCCCTATTATTATGTATGCCAAAACTGATGAGATGAAGCAAGGAGTCTGTAATCGTTGAAGCGTAGTGTTGTTAGAAGAGGCGAAGATAACGGTTAAAAAAATTCTTGAGAGAAAGATGGATGATTTTTACTCTCCGTGCAAGATGTTATACAAGTTTACAAATAAGTTTAAAGGTAATAAACTATATTATTTTCAATAAAAAACCAAGGCTTTTTTATTTTGCCGAAGGAAATTAGACCCCAAAAATATTAAGCCTGATAATAAAATAAAAGTGGACCCCAAATAGCGAAAGAAGGCCCCACAATTTTATGAAATTATGGGTCTATTGTCACACAGACATTTGGGGTCTAATTGTATTATGCAAATATACCCCAATAAAAATATGAAATTAGGCCCCAAAAATCATAAAATTTCGTGTTGTTGTTTTCCATATATTTTTTTGGGGCCTAATTTCATTTTTGATTTGGGGTGTATTTTCGTGGGGCCTAATGGCATACCGCCTTCAAAATCATTTGATGGAGGGAAAAGAGAAACGTTATATAAACAGATTAAAAGAATTGTAATTCTTAATTTTTTTAAATTTGTTTCAGCTAAATCGTACTAGTGGTTCTCGAGTTATGTCAAACAAAACGTGACATGATACTTACTAACTTTAAATCGATATTAAATTATTATGGCATGTAACTTGACAAAACGAATGTTGCAGAACTTCTTTTTTTTGGGGATACTTTCACGTGCAGTTCTCAGAATTAAGTCCCAAATCAATAAGCTGATCACCGTATGGACATAAGTACATACTATTTTTCATTTTCATAATCGGGTAAACAATATTTTATTAAGTTTAGTGGTTTGAAAAGAAGTACAGATTTATAATTAGCTCAGCGGAGGGTAAGGAATGCTGCTATAAATGTGAAAGATCTATATTATTTGTTGACCTAAATATTGCATAGAATTATTTTTTTTTTATTTAGTAACATACTTTTTGCCTGTAAAAAAGGGGACATTTTGAACCCGACCCCCTCAGATTTCAATGAAATTTTGAATACAGCTACATTTTACCTACAGAAACACAACCTCATTTTTAGAAATTACATTTTTGAAAATATGTGGGCGTGGCAAGGTACCGAAATATTTGAAAAATGACGGTTATTGGTACTTTTAAGCTGCTATGGAATGACTCAACCGATTTGAAAGATCTAGGTTCCATTAGAAAGGTATATAAGTAAGCTTTCGAAAACATATACTGTAAAAATTTTATATTACACTGAAAAATTTTTGTGCTAAAAATAAAAGTTAAAACTTGGAAAACACTTCGAAGACCAAGTCTTTTTTTCCAAAAAAAAATATTTTTAGATAGGCCTATTTAATATATATAACATTCTGAAAACTAAAATGGGGGTTTTCTTATTTTTTTTTTAAACAATTTTTAAGTAAATGTACCCCACCAGCTTATTCATGTGTTCTACAAATTCCTTGACAAAAAGCAGTAAGATAGTTTCAGTCAGGCAACCCGACTTACATCTAACCTCACTCTCAATAAAACATAAAATTTTCTATTATATTGATATTATGACTCGATTTATAAAGTGGTCGGAGTGGTACATTTGTATGGGAGGTACCAGAAGGGGTGTGTCTAAACTTCAAATTTTTTTCTCCAAAACTGTATCCTGCTATAGCTTTACTAAATACAGAATTTGGGCACGACTGCATTGGGTGTATTGATATTATTACTCGATTTCTAAAGTGGCTGGAATGATGTATTTGTGTGGGAGGTACCAGAAGGGGCGGGGACATGTAGCACATATGCAATACCGTAAGTAGTTTTGGGAAAATATTAACTCGTGCAAAATTTCAAAACAATTGGTTGCGTCTTTCGAAAGTTTTCGTGCGCACCAGTCGGACAGACAGACAAAAGGACATGGCTCAAACGATTTAAATAGTGATGAATCGAATTTGGTTCAAAGAAACATAGGATCTAAAGTGACCGCTTCAAACTTTCAAGACCTCCACAGAAGTTACTTATGCAGACGCTGACAACTACAATAAAACAAAAGAAGAGCTATTTTCAAGGTATAAAAATGCTAATACTATTACAGGAACTTAAAGCTTTCATTTTTTTATACCTTTAGAA
Source organism: Muscina levida (assembly GCA_964034835.1). Lineage (NCBI taxonomy): Eukaryota > Metazoa > Arthropoda > Insecta > Diptera > Muscidae > Muscina > Muscina levida. The sequence continues at coordinate 142,269,641 of OZ035880.1, read as the reverse complement.
AATTCACTAAATGCTAGCAAATATACCGAAAGTCAACAGTATTTCTTGCGCAAAATTTTTTATATTTTTGGGGGTGTCTGAAAAATTTATACTACGATTCTTGTTCTAATCTTATAGAATTACCAAAAAAATGTGTATAACTTCCGAGGTTTAGCTACTTTATTCATTTTTTTTTACAAAAAAATATATAAATATAAGGAATTTGCTTAGAAAAATTTAAAAAAAAAAAACCCCATTTTAGTTTTTGGATATGTTGTATATATTAAATAGACCAATCTAAAAATATTTTTTTTTGGAAAAAAAAAGACTTGATCTTCGAAGAGTTATTCAAGTTAAAACTTTTATTTTTGGCACAAGTGTAATAAAAAATGTTTACGGTGTATGTTTTCGAAAGCTGACTTATATACCTTTCTAATGGCACCAAAATTTTTCAATTCGGTTGAGTCGTTCCATAGTAATTGCAGCTTAAAAGTACCTATTGCCGCCATTTTTCAAATATTTTGACACCTTGCCACGCCCACATAATTTCAAAAATGCAATTTATAAGAATGAGGTTGTGTTTCTATTGGTAAAATCTAGCTGTATGCTAAATTTCATTAAAATCTGAGAAGGTCGCGTTCAACGAATATCGGTTTAGATATGAAATTCATCAAAAATATTATGAGTCTTATGAACATTGGGTTTTAAATGTAAAATTTTTCATAAAATAGATTTTAGTATAATGTAAAAATTTTCTAAGTAAATAAAACGAAACGAATTAAAATATTTTTTATTTGCTATTTATTTGTCATCATATGAATTTTTTATCTTCATAAGAATTAACGACCCATGTGACTCTGAAATTGAAAAAATTAAATTAAATAATGTATAATTATAATGCAGTAATTCGAGGAATTTATAGGTTATAAAATATATAATTCACAGTGTAGGCTTTTACGATTTTTAAGAATGTCCGTCAGTTGCAGGAATCAAAACGTTGGAGTTAACCAATGAAAACTCAAAAATAAGAACTTCTGCATCATTCGTTTTGTCAATTTGGCTAAATCAGTAATTGAATGACCATGCATTTTTTTAGCTCAAGGTAAATTTTTAGCGCTTTTTTTATACTTTAACACAGTTATATCTCGGTATACCGTACGTTCAGACACAAAAGAGATATTCCTTACGGTAAACCGAGACATAACAGTGTCAAAATTAAGAAAAAGTGTTAAAAATCAAACCTGTGCCAAAAAATTGGCAAGGCCATTTAATTGTTAATGCAGCCAAATTGACAAAACAAATGTTGCTGAAGTTCTTATTTTTGGGGCTACTTTCACGTGCAATTCTCAGAATTGAGTCCCAAATTAATGATCTGATGTTGTACTGTTTTAGATAAGAAACTCAGAGTGTCACTACGGGGAACTTTTAAGACTACTGAATGTCAGTTTTTTTAGTAGTCATATCTCAAATGATTCGATGTTCACGTAAAAGGTGATGTCATCACCTCTCAAGTACACATAATTTGAGGATCTTTAGTCAACATTAACATTTTGCTTCTAATCGAGTATATCTTTAAAATCCCTGCCTTTATCGATTATATGCTTCAAATTGATTATTAATGTTCCAAGTCACAGGAAATACTTACAAGTTGGTTCAAAACACTCTGGGGCTATTTAAAAAAGAATAACAAAAAACAATTAATACAATTTCACATGATTCACAATTATAAATAAAAACTTACAATTCCGTAAAGGGGCTCAGGTTGAGGTTCTGGTTCAGGTTCAGCCTGGACAGAGCAGACAGCCAGGACCAAGCACAAGGTGAAGTAGAAAATGTTTTGGAATTGCATGTTGATTATATTCAGATACTTAAAGTTGAGAACTTATAATTTATAACACAAATCGCGTGGTTTTTATATCAAAACTTGATTGGAAAAACTTATTGCGATTGGTGTTCTAAGCTGTTGTATTTAATTTTTCTTGCAATCCATTATTTCTTAGTGGCATTGTTGCAAATATCTGTATTTGTTTAATAATTTTTTAGGTATACAAATTGGATTCTATTTAAAAGTGCCTAAAAAAATACAAACAAATAAGATAAGTAAATATTAAAAGTGTCTTATATGTCAATGTTTGACTTTTGTCTCAGAATTTTGTTAAATTAATAACTTTGCCATTATTATTAAATAAAGACATTGCAGTATGAAATATTTTGTTTAAATACTTATGCAAATACAGACATATGGCGACAAATATTTGAACAATGCTATTAAGAAGTAATGAAAGACATCATGCAGACTTAACTAGAACACCAATCGTAACTAGATTTTGCAACCAATTTTTTGATATAAAAACCACTTGATTTCTTTAGAAAAATATCAGTTCTCAACTTTAAGTATCTGACTAGAATCAATATGCAATTCCAAAACATTTTCTACTTCGCTTTGTGCCTAGTCCTGGCCCTCTGCACTGTTCAAGCTGAACCAGAACCTGAACCTCAACCAGAGCCTTTGATCAGAATTGTAAGTTTTTTTTTTTATTAATCTGAATCAATTGAAATAGTATTAATTCCTTTTTTTTAATTCTTTGTTTAATAGCCCCAAGGAATGTTGGATAAACTTGTAAGTATTTACTGTGGCTTGGAACTAAATAATAGACATGTGACATAAGTGATTTTACTATTAGAGGCAGAATGTTGTTTTTGACTAAAGTTCGTAAATTTACATGTATTTGAGAGGCGATAAACTCGTCTTTTAAGAAAGCATCGAATCATTTTATATATGTCTGCTGAAAGCTACTCAAACGTTCAGTTATCTTAAAAGTTCCTCGTAATGACACACTGAGTTTCATCTTTAACACAGTACTACATTTTTAATCTCATTGATTTGGGACTCAATTCTGAAAATTGCACGTGAAAGTAGCCCCAATAATAAAAACTTCTGCATCATTCGTTATGTCAAGTTGGCTGCATTAATAATTTAATGACCATACAATGTGTTTTGCTCCACGTAAATTTGTAGCATATTTTCTATATTTTAACACGGTTATATCTCGGTATACCGTACAGAATATCTTTTTTTGTGTCTGAAGTTGCGGTATACTGAGATATAACCGTGTTAAAATAAAGAAAAAGTGCTTAAAATTAACCTTGAGTAAAAAAAAATCTATGACCATTAAATTGTTAATGCAGCCAACTTGACAATACGAATGATGCAGAAGATCTTATATTTGGGGCTACTTTCACGTGCAATTCTGAGAATTAAGTCCCAAAATAATGTGTTGTACTGTGTAATGCTCTCATTCAACGGACGAAATAGGATGCCAAATGAAATTAAAAACTTCTTCTCATATACATAATTGCGAAAGGTTGCTAACTTATTGAGAACTTTGCAAGTTTTCACTGATGACTTTTAGCATTTTGATTACTGCAACTGACGGACATTCTTAAAAACAGTAGAAGCCTATATTGTGAATTATGTAAATTTTACAATCTAAAAGCTTAACGTATACTGCATAATAATTATACAATAATATATTTAATTTTTTTAATTTCCAGACAAATAGGGGTCGTTAATTCTTATGCTGAAATATAATTTGTATGATGACAAACAATTCTTAAGACGAGAAATAAATAACAAATAAAAAAACAATTTAATTAGTTTTGTTTCTACATTTGTACTTACAAAAATTACAAAGTGCAACAGTGAAAAAGTAACACCAGAACGTGACTATGTAGGTCCGACAGTAAAGCCGGAGCTGAGTAAAACCCTAAATCAGTTTGGCTAGATTGGCTACACTAAAAAAAAATCAAGTATTCCGTAATTAAATCTTTCCCAAGCGGTGTCAAAAGTACGGTAAGTACGGATTTTCTTAAATCCAGTACAAAATGCATGATCCAAGAACGGAAAAACGTAGCCTGGAATTCTTATTTGTAGATGTTATTAAGCCTTGTGGCGCTTGATTTTTAAGTATAAAATTCTTTATAATAGATGACATTAAGTCTGATGGGGCTTGATTTTTAAGTATAGAATTCTTGAATTTCATTATATAATAATATGTGGATAGCTAATTAGATAGTTGCCAAACTATTTAATCAGTACCCTTTTGCTTTGCTTTTTTACTATCATTACAAACCTTGACACTTAACATAATCTCCACGAAATTTTCGAGAAGTAAAAAAACCACTGGTGCGAAAATGGCATCAACGAAGATCACACGTCACTTGATTCACACAAGCTCTTAAGATTTTCATACCTAATTGGAGAATTTATACGCTTAAATTCAAGTACGATTTTTGCAAAAAATAAGAATTTTAAACTTAAATTTAGAATGCGAATTAATCGTGGTGAGAAAACATTAAGCTAAGAGAGTAAATGTTATTTCTCTCAGAAATTTATGTAAGATTTTTTATTCTTACTTTGAGTCAGATATTATTTGATATTTATTCTAAGAATTTTTTACTTGATAGTTGACAAGTTCGTTCTTAATATTTTCCAAATTAAGTTCGTACATACTTAATTGGTGAATTTCATTCTTATTTTAATAATTTCTACAAAGATTAATGTACGATTTTTATTCTTACTTTAAGTCAGAAAAACTTGATATTAATTCCAAGAAGTTTTTACTTTAAAGTTGAGAAGTTCGTCCTTAAAATTCTGTAATTAAGTTTGTACAAATTTAATAGGAGAATTTCATTCTTATTTTAATAATTTGTACGCTTAAATTTTTGAACATATTCCGTTTTTTACTTGATTTAAAAATAATTAGCACTGTTCGTACTTAAATATTTAAGTTCATTTTCTGCAAAAAATAAGAATTTAAAACTAATATATAGAATGCGTTTTTTTTCTGTGTACCAAATTCTTTTTTTGGCCCCTAAACTATTTGGAACCCTTGAAACCCTTGAAAAAAGGTGACATCAGTTTTTGGCCAACAGTTGCTACAGTTTTTAAGCTAGTGCTTTCTCTTCTTAAGCAAAGTTGTAGTTAATAGTCCGCTTATGGATTTTTTTTAATAGTATTTCCCAAAAGAATTTTTTTTTTCAATAAACTTCGGAAAAAATCAAATTTTTCACTTTTTTAGGAGTTTTGGGCCAGTGAGCAATGTTTTTACTTGCTACCTTTAGCAAAAACGTACTTATGGCAAAAAGGTGGTTCAATTTTAAGGGCCGATGTTGATTTTGAATAAACACACAAATTATTGTCACTTCTTTTTATTATGATAATATTGGTATGGTTCAATTAAGTATGGATCAAAATATCGATCACGGCGGCACACCTCCATCCGATGGTCCAAACTTTCGATGACGCTGAGGCATAATTAAGGTTCTATGCCATTAATGTGCCGAATTATCTCATCCTTTAGCTCTTGAATTGTTTCTGGCTTATCGACGTACACCTTTTCTTTTGCCTCATCACTGAAAATGATTTTCTTCGAAAATTGATCATCCACTGTTGCCATTTCCTGCCACCATTCTGATCATTGACGACGTTTGGAATGGTCAAGAGGCTTTAGTTCTTGAGTCAATTGCACCTTGTTAACGTGTAAATGCAAGTCTTTATGCATAACGTTCATCAACGACGAGCGTGAGAGGTGCAATTGTTGGGCACGATGACGAGTTGAGGTGAAAGGCTCTTCAGCCACACTATCGTGAACAGCAGCAATATTTTCTGCAGTACGAGCTGTAGGCGAGTGCACTGGTGTTCTCACATGGCCTACATACCCGGTTTTCTGAAATTTTTGAACGATTTTCCGACAATTAAATTGACCGAAAAAATCACGAACTGCACGATATGTATTTTGATTTGAACGCCCATTTTCATAATAAGCCTGAATAACTTTAACACGTTGCTCGATTGTGTATCTTTACATGGTTCAAATTGAGTTAGTCTGAAATTGAGAAATGTCAAATGAAATGCAGAAAATAACTTGACGTTTATGTAGGTGTGGTTGACATTCAACATCGGCCCTTCCAATTTAACCACCCTTTATAAGAATTTTATTAATATAAATCGTTGATATCCTCTAAAAAGGCCTCAATTCCACTTTTTTGTGAAATGGACAAGCCACGTTAACAAATATCCCATAGCTCTTTTAAAGTAGTTTTGTATCAAAACAATATATTCTATGTCCAAAACACAAGCGGCCATAAACTTCAAATCATCATAAACTCAGAAACACAAAATGTGAACGGGAGATGTTTTTGCAGGATGTGTTAAATTATATATATATATATATTTTTTATTTATTATATTTTTAAATTGAACTAAATTTTATTTCACAATATAAATTTATTTTGGGTATTATGTGCGAAAGCTTTCCGGTCATAGTCCGGTCCATCTTGAAGGCGACCATAATTCTGTCCGAATTGAAAAACTATAATATTTTTTTCCCTGCGTCAAATACCTTGGAGGCACCTGATTTCTGTAAGATAGAAAGTGATAAACATATAATTTTAATAATATTTTTATAATATAAGGATAATGAAAGGATTTAATTTTCACTAGAGTGTTCCGAATATTAGTTACTACCAGAGACAAAAATCAAAGGAATGTTTTGATTTCATTTAGAATTGTTGTTATATTAGTATTTAAATTTTAGAACATACTGTGCTGCATATATAGCATGATATAGGAAACAACAGTGATGTAAATGTCCCTCCTAACTTAGATCAGTGAAGCATGCCTTTACTAGCAGACCACATTAACACCATTGTCTGATGTTGTGATCCCTCCTCAAGAAGAGCAGAACTGAACAACGCATACATCAGAGTGACATGACATGAAACTAGATCGCTTTAGTTACGGAGCCGTCAAATGAGAGTATTAAGTGCAAATCATTACAGTGAAATAATTAATATTAGATTAAAATGCAATGATAATATATCCACCGACACTTAAAATTTAACAACAAATCATCATAACAGCGGTTTCAAAAAGATCAGTAATAAAAAAATTAAAATGTTTTAAGAGTAAAAATTTTAACACTCTAATGTACTACTATATATCTTCCAAAGGCCATGTTTAACATGTACACAGTTCGGAGTCTTAGTATATACTTACTATTGTGTCCCAGAATCCGGGAACCTATTTGAAAAATTTAAAAAAAAAAATTTGTAAATGTTATACAAATATATTTGTTTCAGATTTATTAGCAAATTACCGGTAATGGTTCAGGTACAGGTTCAGCCTGGACTGAGCAGACAGCCAGGACAAAGCACAAAGCGAAGTAGAAAATGTTTTGGAATTGCATGATAATATGCAGATACGTAAAGTTGAGAACTGATATATTACTACACAAAACGCGTTGTTTTTATAGAAAAGTGTGATGGCGAAGAGAGCTGTTGATTTTATTTGTTTAAATCTAAATTAAAAATTGCTTTTAATTAGCAGTTCAATTTTGCTAGACCGTAAAAATTAAATATGTGTTTTATTTTAATTTGACAGATAATAATGAACGTATGTTCGCATGTATTATGTTTGCTGCACATGTCTTTTTTGTTCTACGTCTCTAACAGATGGTTTTATATCGTTGTGTATTAAGTTGAAAGACCGCATACAAAGACATAATTAAGAAAAGTGCTCAGAATGATCATGATCTATGTCTCATTTTGTTCATAGGCTTTTAGACATTACGAGAAAGTAGAAAAACTTGACATTTTTTTCCGTTATTGATTTTTTGTTATATTTTAAATTGAATTTTTTAGGCAAATTTTTTATTTTATTTATTCATAAAATTATTTTTATCTGCAAAACTGTAGGATATGTAGCGTTATCATTTGTGAAAATTTAATTGATTTAATTTTAATTCATAAATTTCGGTTTTTTGTTGCATCAAAATTGGACCAGTCGTTCTTGAGTTATCCCCGGGTGGTGAAATATTAAGGGCCGATGTTAATTTTGAATAAAGCACAAGTTATTTAGGAAATTATTGTTATTTCTGCCGCGATCTCGACGGCACACCTCCATCCGATGGTCAAAATTTTCGATGACGATCATTGAGGTTCTATGCCGTTAATGTGCCGAATTATCTCATCCTTTAGCTCTTGAATTGTTGCAGGCTTCTCGATCTTTTCTTTCAAATAACGCCAAAGAAAGAAGTCCAACGGTGTCAAATCACATGATCTTGGCGGCCAATTGACTTCGCCACCACGTGAGATAACACGGCCATTGAATTTGTCGCGCAAAAGAGTCATTGTTTCGTTAGCTGTGTGGCAAGTAGCACCGTCCTATGGAAACCACATATCTTCCACATCCATATCTTCCAATTCGGGCCATAAAAAGTTGGTTATCATCTCACGATATCGAACACCATTCACTGTAACTGCCTGACCGGCCTCATTTTGCCTGTTAAATTTAATTCCCAGAATTGAACCAAATTTGCACCAATTTGTCTCTGATATATTGCTGACAACTGTGTTGAATTATATCAAATAATGTCGAAGGACACGCCCACCTCCCATATATCCTGAAATGAAAAGAAACTTATATTTTCCAATATTGTTGTTGGCATTGAACCAAATTTAGCTCGATTTGTCTCTGATATATTACTGACAACTGTGTTGAATTATATCAAATTATGTTGAAGGACACGCCCACCTCCCATATATTCTGAAATGGAAAAAAACTTATATTTGCCAAAATGAGATACATTCACTTAATTGTGAATAAAAGCGAAACGCGATAATCGAGTTTCATGATCTATGTCTCGTTTCGTTCATAGGTTACGTGGCATTACGTGAATGTTTTGGATTTTCTTTTTATTATTTTTTAAATAGAATTTTTTTTTGGCATAAATTTACTATCGAATATTTTTGATTAAATTGGATTTATTGCACTTTTTCTATATTTTAACATGGTTGGTACACCACACAAAATATCTGTGTTTGAAGCAGAGTTGTAGATATTAAATAGGAGAAAAAAATGCGAAACAAAGCTACCCGCAAAAAGTGCATCCAGTGGCTTAAAAATAGCCAATTTTTTACAATTAACCTATAGGTTTAAGGACATGAGCTCAGATTTTCCTCTTCAAGATATTTAATTTTGTGCTTGTGTTGGAGTTTAATGACATTATTTTGTGCAGTTATTGTTGCCTTTATATGAACAAAAACGTGATTTCGTTTCCTTCGCAGAAAAAAAAAACAAAAATATACTCGCTCATACGCACATACTTACTTAAGTACTTACTTAACTGGTACTTCTATGCAATCCCAGTGGATTATATACCGCACGTAGAAAAATCTTCTGCGCTTCTTCTCCAGTTAGTCACACCGAGTTCTGTAAGGTTCTCAGTAACCTGGTCTTTCCAATGGAGTTTTGGTCGCCCTCTTCTGCGCCGTCCATCGAGTTCATTGTCGAAGACTTTTCGAGCTGGAGCGTTTTCGTCCATGCGTACAACATGACCTAGCCAACGAAACCGTTGCACCTTAATGCGTTTGACCACGTCAATGTCAGTGTACAGCTCATGATTCATACGACGCCGATACACTCCGTTAACGATGATGGGCCCATATATTTTACGGAGTATTTTTCTCTCGAATACCGCCAGAACCGATTCATCTGCTTGTGTCATAACCCAGGATTCTGATCCATACATTAAGACAGGTAGAACCAGTATCTGGTATAGCTGGAGTTTTGTTCGTCGAGAGAGGGCTCTGTCATTGAAACGCTTGCTTAGTCCGTAGTAGCATTTATTTGCAAGCAGGATTCTTCTCCGGATTTCTAGGCTGACATTATTTTCTTTGTTGATGGCGGAGCCTAGGTAGACAAAATTATCTACCACCTCGAAATTATAGTTGTCAACGTTCACGCAGTTTCCCAAACGAGTAGATTCTTTGTTCGTTGAAACTAATAACTTCGTTTTGTCCTCGTTCACCGTTAGGCCCATTTTCGCTGATTCCTTCTGTATACCCGAGAATGCTGCAGTCACATCCCGCAGTTTTCGACCGATGATGTCTACGTCATCAGCGTACGCGAGTAGCATGTGGCTTTTGTTGAATATAGTGCCACTCGTGTTTACTGCAGCTTTTCTCATTATCATCTCCATCACAATGTTGAAGAGATCGCACGATAGGCCGTCGCCTTGTTTTAGGCCTCGTCTGGTATAGAATGGCTCCGAAAGCTCCTTGCCAATCTTCACTGAAGACTTCGTGTCAGTCAGCGTCATTCCGCAAAGACGTATCAGCTTCGCTGGAATACCAAACTCAGCCATGGCTTCAAGTAATTTCTGCCGTATCGGGCTGTCGAAGGCAGCTTTATAGTCGACAAAAAGATGGTACGTGTCGATCTGTTTCTCTTGGGTCTTTTCCAGGATTTGCCGAAGTGTGAAAATCTGGTCAGTTGTTGATTTTCCAGGTCTAAAGCCACACTGATAAGGTCCGATCAGGTTGGATAACACTGGCTTTAGTCTTCCACATAGCACACTCGACAGGATCTTATATGCGATGGGTAAAAGGCTGATCCCGCGGTAGTTGGAGCACACACTTGGATCACCTTTTTTCAGCACAGGACATAATACGCTTACATTCCAATCGTCGGGCATGCACTCTTTAAGCCAAACCGTGCGCAAGAGCTGGTGCATGCTCGTTATCAACTCCTCGCCACCGGACTTGAAGAGCTCTGCGGGCAGACCGTCGGCACCGGCTGCTTTGTTGTTTTTCAGCCGCGATACTGCTCTTCTTACCTCGGCTTGACTTGGTGGTGGGCAATCTAAGCCGTCGTCGACAATTGGCGTGATAACTTCACGTGCGCTGCCTTCTGGGACCAGCAGTTGCTGGAAGTGTTCTCTCCATATGTGCAGCACACTCTGCGTATCCGTGACCAGATTTCCATCACTGTCCTTACAGGTGGGGAGGCCATTACCGTATCCATTTGCTCTTACTTTCTGGTAAAATTTTCGGGCCTCACCTCTATCCCTGTATCGCTCTATATCCTCGTTCTCCCGTTCCTTCATGTGACGTTTTTTTCGCCTAAATAGCTGTCTCGCCCGTTTTACTTTCTCCTTATGCCGTTCCCTAACAGCACGGGTTACAATTGGCTGTAGCGTTGCTATATAAGCAGCATCCTGTTCCTCAGACGCTATGCGACATTCTTCATCGTACCAGGATTCGTCTGAGCGCCGCTTTTCATATCCTAGCACGGTTGTTGCGGCGGTTGCCATGGAATGCGCAATATGCTGCCACTGTGTATCGGGAACGTCAGAAGTAGAGGCGTTGTGTCGTAAAAGTTGGGAGAGCTGGTTGGAGTAGGCAGTAGCTATCTCTGGGATTTGCAGCTTCGCGATGTCCAGCTTTCTTTGTGTTTGGTTACGTGCGTTTTTCGCTCTGCTCAATCTTGTGCGCACCTTGGCTGCAACCAGGTAATGATCCGAGCCAATATTAGCACCACGGATCACACGCACGTCCATGACACTAGATGCATGCCTGCCATCAATTACCACATGATCAATTTGATTTTTGGTGTTTTGATCGGGGGATAGCCAAGTTGCCTTGTGGATATCTTTGTGCTGGAATCTGGTTCCACTCACTACCATGTTCCTTCCCGCTGCGAAGCTAACCAGCCTAAACCCGTTGTCTGACGTGTCGGTATGCAGGCTAAATTTACCGATCGATGGACCAAGAACATCTTCCCTTCCTATTTTTGCATTAAAGTCTCCCAGAACAATTTTAATGTCGTGGCCAGGGCAGCGGTCGTATGTTTCCTCTAGGCGCTCGTAAAATGCATCTTTAATCTCATCGTCTTTATCTTCCGTCGGGGCGTGTACACAAATCAGCGTGATGTAAAAATATTTCGCCCGGATGCGAATGGTGGCTATTCGGTCACTTACAGGGTTAAACCGCGAGACCAGGTGTCGAAGTCTCTTGCCGACTATGAAACCACATCCAAATTCGTGTCTTTCTGCATGGCAGCTGTAAAAGATGTCACAGTTCTTTCGTCGTGTGCATCCCTGTCCCGTCCATCTCATTTCCTGTATGGCGGTGATGTCAGCCTTGTATTTGTCAAGGACATCCGCCAGTTGGATAGAGGCACCATCTCTGTAAAGAGTTCGGACATTCCAGGTGCATATCCTTAAATCATGGTCCTTATATCGTTTGCGGGGGTTGTCAACATTTGGGGGGGTTCTTGTTTTATTTATTCTCCGTGTTTTCATAATAAATTTTGTTTAAGGAGAGTGGCTTATTAGGCCACCGCTCCCGATCCTAGTTTCTTGGGGCTGCCAAAGCCACTAGGAGAGCCTGTGTTGAGCTTCAGTAACTTCTGTTACCTAATTCCTAAGACGCATCGGTGGTAGCATGCCGATTAGGTTACTCAACGTTTCGCCTTCTAACTCTAGCTAACTTCTAAGCGGTTGCTTTAAAGTCATTGCCCAGGGAATACTTGGTCTAAGACCGGAAGTAGTTAGCTGCTTGGACAGTGCCGCAAAGGAATCGATTCTGGTCACTCCCAAGTGAGTGACAATCAGTAACTTTCAGCCTCTGGGCAAAGTCCCATTCCCCCGCTCATACGCACATACACATATGAAATACGACAACTTATGTCTTATGCGGTAGGAGAAAATTTTGTTTGTGAAAGGTTGTCGACAATTCGTTATTGAAAATACTTCGAAATTTTGCGAATTCGATTCCTTGTGTCTGAACGCGCTTTTTAACTTACTTTCGTATATGCTGACTTACGTATGAGTAATATATCAAATGCCACATAACTCATACGCTCTGGCATAAGTAAACTTCATATCGTTACATAATTTTCTATGAAGTAATTAATACATAGCTTATTGCGACACAATAATGTTTAACATACAATTATTAGGTCATTTGATGATTCATTACAATAAAAACAGATTTAGTTAATTTTTAATAATGTTTTGTTTGCAAAAGCCAAACCCCAATGGCGAGATATGATCGTATACAAATATAGAAAAAGTGCTAAAAATGCACCTTGAGCAAAAAACTTCGTATGTCCATTAAATTGTTAATGCAGCCAACTTGACAAAACGAATGATGCAGAAGTTCTTAATTTTGGAGCTTCTTTCGCTTGAAATTCAAAGAATTGAGTCCCAAAATCATGTGTTGTACTATGTTATCAAAAATAATGGGGAAAAACAATTATTTAAGCTTAAGTTGTGTTAAGCGCCCATGACTTAAGACAATTGACTTAATTTCCTCCCCTTCGAATGTATCTGGATTTATCCATGAAAGCTCTCTCTCTCTCTCTCTCTCCTGTGAATTGTATTTATGTATTTATAAGTACTAAAAGGTATCGAGATCGCTACTTAGCGATCTCCTAGTTAGTTACTCAACTACCCCCAACCCGCGCAGTCGTTACCTCTTCCCAACTTGCCTACTATTATAAACGTTTAACCCAATATTAATAAACTTTATTATAACTAATATTACAATTAGAAATAAAGTGTTTTACTTCCCAGTTTTTCCCGCATCAAAAAGGTAACCCAAAATAAGCCGTACATCTGTAATTAAACTCCCTATTAATTCCGTTCTCGGTATTTTTATCCCTCCCCCCCCCCTATAATTCTTGTGTGAGTCTTTGCTAGATCGGCTCACCCCCTTAACAAGTTGCATTCATCACCGTTTGGACATACAAAATTTTTCAAAAAATAGATTTTAGTATAAAATCTGAAAATTTTCTAAGAAAATAAAAAAAACAGAATTTCATTTTTTTTTTAATTGTTATTTATTTGTCATCATAAGAATTAACGGCCCAAGTGAATCTGAAATTTAAAAAATTTCATAAATTAATGCATAATTATATTGCAGTAATACGAGAAGCTTATAGGTTATAAAATATATAATTTACAGTATAGGCTTCCACCGTTCGTTCCAATTTCCATCAGTTGCAGAAATCAAAATGTTGAATGTTACCAGTAAAAATTAATAAAATTTACAGTTCTGATTTCACCACGAGTTTCGTAGAATAAATACATGCTTAGATTTAAATTTTTTAACAACCCTTTGGTAATATATGTATGAAAAGAATTTTTGATTTCCTTTTCATTCGTTGCATGAGAGCTTTTAATTTAGGGAGCTTTCTCGCAACTCAGTGTGTCATAACGTGAAATTTGTACGACTACTGAACGTCAGCTTTTTGAAATGCTTTCAGCAGGCACATATCAAATGATTTTTCTCTCGACTCATCGCGGTGCTGTCGTAAATGATGAGGTGATCGCCTCTCAAGTACACGTAAATTGAGTAGGTTTTGTCAATAATAACATTTTGATTCTAATGGTCTATATCTTTTAAATCCCTGTCTTTATCGACTACATGCTTTAAATCGATTATTTATGTTTCAAGTCACAGGAAATACTTACATATTGGGTATTAATACTTTTGCGCTATTTGAAAAAAAAAATACAATTAATAAAATTTTTCTTGATTCAGATTTATAAATAATAACTTACACTTCCGGTAAAGAGCTCAGATGGAGGTTGAGGTTCAGGTTCTTCTTGTTTAGCTTGTACAGTGCAGAGAGCCAGAACGAAGCACAAGGCAAAGTAGAAAATGTTTTGGAATTGCATAATGGTTATATTCAGATACTTAAAGTTGAGAACTGATAACTAACTACACCAAACGCGTGGTTTTTATATCAAAAATTGATTTGAAAAACTTGTTGCGTTTGGTTTTCTAAGTTAAATGTTTATGCAATTCACAATTTTTAAATGACATTATTGCAAATATCAGTATTTGTATAACAATTTTTTTTGGTGTACAAATTAGTGTCTATATAAATTTTCCTAAATACTAGATAACAAAAAAGATAAGTAAACACTAAAGGTGCGCGACACTTGTCTTATTTGTTATTGTTATTGTTGTTTAACTTTTCTTTCGGAATTTTATTAAGTTGATAACATTGCCACTCTTATTAAATAAAGACATAGCAGTACGAAATATTTTGTTTAATTACTTATGCAAATACAGATATATTCCACCAATATTTGAACAATGCCATTAAGAAGTATTGAATGGCATGATACATAATTATCGTAGAACTCGTGATCGCAACAAAATTTTTAAACCAATTTTTGATATAAAAACCACTCGATTTCTATAGAAAAATATCAGTTCTCAACTTTAAGTATTTGAATATAAACATCATAATGCAATTCCAAAACATTTTCTTTTTCGCCCTGTGCTTCGTCCTGGCCCTCTGTACCGTCCAAGCTAATCCTGAACCTGAGCCACAGCCAGAACCTAAACCTATCGTAAGTTATTAAAGAGTACAAGTCCGTAAAAGTAGTAATTATATTATTTTTTTTTAAATTTTCAATACAGTTCGGAGCTATAACGGGCGCTCTTGTAAGTATAACGAAATACTATTCTGAATTAGATATTCCACTTCGTTGTTGAATGGTTATCATATGTGTACACTTAGTTATCCGGAAAATAGAATTGGTGTTAATTTTCCGAGTGCTAATAAATTCGTATAGTTACTTTGATCATTGCATTCAATGTCCATCCTTTTAAACTATATTGTCACTATGATGGAAAATTATCCTATTTGAACATGTGTTACAGAATAGCAGCTGATGTCACTGAATTATAATTAACATTTTCTTTTTTATTTCAATTTACAGGGAAAATTGGTCGGCCGTGAAAATTTGGAATATTTGACAAACGTAATAAATATAAAAGTTTAAATCTACCTAGAACGTTTTGTAAATTTTACTTCTTAAAGCAAATGTGCCTTTCTTCAAAAAAAAAACATAAACTAATTTGAAACAAAATTAAATCTTGTTAGGCGATAAAAAAGTAACTAAGTACATATAACTTAATTTTTTTTTTATTGATTACACTATGACACAATTTGATGGTCATTGTCTCGTCGGTGAACCAAACCAATATCAAACGATAGCATTTGACCTCAGTAACAAAACTCTAAACTCCATTTTGCCCCACTACGTCACAAATTTTTTTTACAGTGGTTTAAAGTTTAATTTTTTTGGTCAAAAGTCGAATAAAAGAAAATGAAAAATCATGTTTAAAAATAGGTTTGGGATAGTTCATGTCTGCGGAGACATACATTAAAATTTTCAGAGGAAATTTTCATCAGAACATTCGAACCCTCCAGCTCCTACCCTTAGGATGAATTTTGAAAAACAGCTTAAAAGTCAAATTTCTCAAAATGTTCAAAATGGGTGGCAGATAGAGGGTTAAAATGTTTTCAGGGAATATTGCCCGGAAAATTTTAATGTAGGTCTCCGAAGACATGAACTATCCCAAATCTATTTTTACACATGATTTTTCATTTTCTTTTATTTGACCTTTGTCTACAAAAATCCAAATTTAACCCACTGTATTCAAAAATTGTGACGTAGTGGAGCAAAATGGAGTTTATTTTAATGTAGGTCTCCGAAGACATGAACTATCCCAAATCTATTTTTACACATGATTTTTCATTTTCTTTTATTTGACCTTTGTCTAAAAAAATCCAAATTTAACCCACTGTATACAAAAATTGTGACGTAGTGGAGCAAAATGGAGTTTAGGGTTTTATTACTCAGGTCAAATGCTATCGTTTGATATTGGTTTAGTTCACTCCCGAAAAATTGCGTTGCACTGTTTGCTCAAAAATAGACTTTTTAATATTTCAGTAACATTTCATTTTGATTTTATTTTGGAACCTTTGACTCGTAGAGGTTATTTGTCTTCGGTGACTCTTAGTGAATTTTTCCGGACAATATTTCTATCGACGATCCCATTCGGGTGGGAGCTAGAGGGTTAAAATGTTCCGAGAAAATATTCCCCTGATTGTTTTAATATAGGTCTACAAAGACATGAAATACCCCAAACGTATTTTTATGGATGATTTTTCATATTCTTTGATTCGACTTTTGACCAAAATGTGACGTAGTGGAGCAAAATGGAGTTTAGGGATTTGTTACTAGGGTCAAATGCTATCGTTTGATATTGGTTTGGTTCACCCCCGAAAAAGTGTGTTGCACTGTGTTATTCAGTTACTATATATATGCATTGAATACAAACAAATTTGTAAATAATTGTAAAAATTTATAATTTTTACTACCCGCCGACTTTAGGGTTATCATTTTTACACACTTGGATTGTTCATTGAATACCATAAAAATTAAAATTTTAAGTAAGTATATCATGTAAACCTGACCGGCCGTGACATAGTGGTTAGAACACGCGGCTACCATGCTGGAGATCCCAGGTTCGACTCCTGGCTCCAGTCATCTACAATTTTCTTTCATTGCTGGCCCCCTCGATGTTGTCGACAGCAACTTCTCAGTATAAGTGTCGAGTCAATCGGCATGTCTAGTAAAAAGTTTTCTCACACAATGACGTTCGCATTCGTTGATAAACAAGTAGGTGCCGTTTGTTGTGAATCTAAAAATAGAAAGCGTGTTAACTCACAACAACGCGAGAAGCTATCCCATACCTCATTTATGGGGTGTAAAGGGGAAATTAAGTTGTTTTATATCATGTAAACGTTTGAACTATTGCAATTAAAAAAGAAGTAAGAAAATAATAAAATTAAATTAGGAAAATTAGAACACTGTATAGACCAGGTGCCTCCATCCAACTGGCGGAAGTCCTCGAAGAATACAAGGCTGACATAAGCGCTTTACAGGAAATACGGTGGGCGGGGTGCTCGCGCATGAAGACGTGCGGCATCTACTATAGTGGCCATAAGGACAAGCACGAGTTTGGATGTGGATTTGTGGTTGGCAAGAGACTGCGACACCTAGTCTCAAGGTTTAACCCGGTTTGTGATAGCCACCATAAGAGTCAAAACAAAGTTTTTCCACATAACACTTATATGTGCCCATGTTCCGACAGAAGAAAAAAGCGATGAGAACATAGACGAGTTCTACGAGAGCCTAGATAATGTATATGACCATAGCCCACGCCATGACATGAAAATTGTACTAGGCAATTTAAATGCCAAACTAGGCAGGGAGACCGCATTTGAGCCTACCATCGGAAAATTCAGTCTGCACACCGAAACGTCAAACAATGACATCAGACTGATTGATTTCTCTGCAGCAAGAGATATGGTAGTTAGCAGCACTAGATTTGACCATAAAAATATTCGTAAGGCAACATGGTTATCTCCAGATCAATTGGCGAGGAATAAGATACAACACGTGGTGGTCGCTGGAAGGCACGCATCGAGTGATCAGGGGTGCGAACATTGATTCCGATCACTACCCTACCGCACAACCAAAACTGGACATCGGTAAACTGCGGACCACAGCGGTAGCGTACGCCTACTTCAACCACTAAACTCAACGGCTACGCAATGCTCCAACCCCTGATAATATAACCTTACAGTGTCAATATATAGCCGACTCCATAGAACGGACTCAAGAAGATCCCTGGTACGATGATGAATGTCGAAAAGCTACGAAAGAGAAGGATGCTGCATACAGGGTGAAACTGCAACTAATGGCAACGCGAGCTGTGCGTGAACGGCACAGGGGGAAGAGACGAGAGACGGAAAAAGAAGGAGCTGAAGAAGAGACAGGATGAGTGCACAGAGTTGCTCCGAAATGGAGGGGAAGCCCTAAAATTCTACCAGAGAGTTAAGGCGAGAATGCGTGGTACAGGGTTACCCTCCTGCGAGGACAGCGCAGTGACGGACCCGGATAACGTTCTGAAAATATGGAGAGATCTGTACAGAAATTGACTGGATACGGACACCACTCCACAAGACCCCGCTCCAATCCATGACGATGGTATTAACTGTCCATCTCTGAGCCAGAGCGAGATACATGTGGTAATTTCCCGCTTTGAAAACAAAAAAGCGGCTGGAGCCGATGGTCTCCCAGATGGTTTACTGGATAAGGACAGCACTCCATAAGACCCCGCTACAATCCATGACGATGGTATTAACTGTCCAACTCCGAGCCAGAGTGAGATACGTGTGGCTGTCCCCTGCCCTAACACAACAAATCAGATGGAGCCAATGGTCTCCCTGCTAAATTGTTAAAGGCAGGCGGGGAGTAGCTGATTGGGAGTATACATCAGCGGATTTAGAACAGGAGAGCATGCCCGGGGATTGGAGTCTCAGTCGGTTATGTCCCATATACAAGAAAGGAGATCGTAGCGAATGATAGCACTACCGTGGAATAAGCATATTACTAATTGCGTACAAGGTCCTTTCCTATTGTGTGAACGTCTAAAGCCCAATTGTAGAAAAACTAATTGGAACATATCAGTGCGGCTTTAGACCTGGTAAATCTACGATGGATCAAATATTCATCTTACGAAAAAACTCATGAAAAGCAGATGGAAACCTATCTCCTCTTTGTCGACGGCAAAGCTACCTTGAACTCTTCGATAAGGAATAGGCTATATGAGGCCATGTCTGAGTTGGGTATTCCTGCTGCAAAGCTGATTTGACTTTGCAGATGTATCTTGAAAAAAAAAACAAACTCTCGGTTAAGATTGGTAAGATGATCATTTTGAACCATTCAACATGGAAAGATGTCTCAGGCAGGGTGATGGCTTGTCCTGTATACTATTTAAGATAGTTATGGAGATGTTGATGAGAAAGGTGGTAACTTGTCTGGCAGCATATTCCATATTCCTATAACGATGATATAGACATAAGTGGCCGAAATCTGCGAGATGTTACTGCGGTTTTCTCATCAAATGAAAGGCAGTCAGCAAAAATAATGATTTCGACGAACAAAAAGTACCCTCAATGGGGACGCACCGTGAACGTTGACAATCATTCTTTTAAGGTAGTAGATGAATTTACCTACCTCGGATCTTCCGTTAATAAGGAATATAGTGTCAACCAAGAAATTAAGCGGAGAATAGTGCTTGCCAATAGATGTTTTTACCGAATTTGGCAGCACTTTAGTAACACCACCTTTTCGCGGAATACTCAGAAACAGCTGTACCAGGTACTAATTTTACCTGTTCTGTTGTATGCTGCCGAATTGTGGGTGCTTACGACAACGGACATACAAAACCTGCGAGTATTCGAGAGAAAAGCACTCCGAAAAATATGTGGACCTATCTGCAGTGTTGCCGTTGTGCGACTAAAGTGGCAATTTGACCCTTTTTTGAAGCCATGCCACTTTTGCTGCCCCTTTTTCACAAATCCCCTTTTTTGCCACTTTTTTTAATATCTGCTACTTTTCACAAACCAAGATGTATGCTTACCGGAGAGAAAAGTACTCTTTATTTTGTAAAGCCTACCGTTGAATAAAAGCGCCTCCGCAAAGAGCAACATTTTGAAAAATATCTGACGAAATACTATTCAGAATTAGTATAAATAATATACACCTGATTGCTGTAAGATATTTAGACCATAATTTAATTAAGGCTAGTGAAGACATTAATTATTCTGACAAAGTATCTGAGTATAGTCATATTATACAAAATTCTGAGGCATTCATATATGAAAACCAATAGAAAAATTATGAATACTTATTTTGTATAACTGACATATAACTTTTTTTGTACAAAGAAGGCAATTTAAAAAATAGTTTGAATGACGTGAAATGAAATTTATTATACCCTTCACCATGCGCATGAACGGAGTGAAGGGTATATTCATTTTGTTCTTCCATTTGTAACGCCCATAAGGAGGCGTGGTAGGTATAACAATATATATATATATAAATGATCAGCATCGAAATCTGAGTCGATTTAACGGTGACCGTCTGTCCGTCTGTCTGTCTGTCTGTCCCCGCGATTACAGCCGCAGTTTATGTTATATCGAGCTGAAATTCGAGGAATGCAAGCTTCTATCATCAAAGCGGAGGTTAAGTTCTAAGATGAGCCCGATCGGTCAAAAACTACTCCCACCTCCCATACAAACTCCCCCTTTTTGGGGTCTATCCCTGCGGTTACAGCCGTAGTTTCAGGCGAATCAAGATGAAATTTTGTATGCAAGCTTCCCAACACTAGGCGGAGGTTGGGTTCTAAGATGAGCCCGATCGGTCAAAAACTGCTCCCACCTCCCATACAAACTCCCCCTTTTTTTGGTATATCCCTGCGGTTACAGCTGTAGTTTATGGGCAATCAAGCTGAAATTTTGTATGCAAGCTTCCCTACACTAAGCGTAGGCTGAGTAGTAAGATGAGACCGATCGGTCAAAAACTGCTCCCACCTCCCATACAAACTCCCCCTTTTTGGGGTCTCTCCCTACGATTGCAGCTGTAGTTTATGGGCAATTAAGCTGAAATTTTGTATACAAGCTTCCCAACACTAGGCGGAGGTTGAGTTCTAAGATGAGCCCGATCGGTCAAAAACTGCTCCCACCTCCCATACAAACTCCCCTTTTTTGGGTCTATCCCTGCGGTTACAGCTGTAGTTTAAGGGCAATCAAGCTGAAATTTTGTATGTGAGCTTCCCTACACTAAGCTGAGGTTGAGTAGTAAGACGAGCCTGATCGGTCAAAAACTACTCCCACCTCCCATACAAAATCCCTCTTTTTGGGGGTATCCGTATGTCAGTCCCCGCGATTACAGCAGTAATTTAAGAGCAATCAAGCTGAAATATTGTTCGCAAGCTTTGCTGCTCTCAATCGAGGTTGAGTTCTAAGATGAGCCCGATCGGTCAAAAACTACTCCCACCTCCCATACATACTCCCCCTTTTTGGGGTATCCCTACGATTACAGTTGTAGTTTAAGGGCAATCAAGCTGAAATTTTGTATGCAATCTTGCCTACACCAAGTGGAGGTTGAGTAGTAAGATGAGACCGATCGGTCAAAAACTACTATCACCTCCCATACAAAATCCCTCTTTTTGGGGGTGTTTGTATGTCAGTCCCCGCGATTACAGTAGTAATTTAAGAGCAATCAAGCTGAAATATTGTATGAAAGCTTTTCTGATCTAAGCGGAGGTTGAGAATTAAAATGAGACCGATTGGTCAAAAACTACTCTCACCTGCCATACAAACTCCCCCTTTTGTGGGTTTGTCCCTGCGATTGCAGCTGTATTTTAAGAGGTATGTAGCTGACATTTTGTACTCAAGATTCAATATCTAAGCAGAGGCTACTTTCTAAGATAAGCAATGTTGGCCAAAAACTACTCCCACCTTCCATCAAACTACCTTTTTTGGGGTGTCCGCGTAACTGCCCCCGCGTTTATAGCCGTAGGTTAGGAAATATTGGGCTGAAATTTTATTTGCAAGCTTTAATCCTATAATAGGAGCTTATGTTGTAAGATGAGCAATATCGGACGAATACTTCTCCCACCTTCCATACAAACTTCCCCTTTTTGGGGGTGTCCGTCTGTATGTCCCTACAATTTATGAGCTTTCGGGCTGAAATTTGGTATGTAAGCTTCTGTCCAGAAGCAGAGGTTAAGTTCTAAGATAAGCATGATCGGATTTAAACTACTCCCACATCCCACACAACTTCCCATTTTTGGGGAGTTACAAAATTCATAAAAATAAGCTCCAACTCACCAACTCATAAACTTATCGGTAAATCGAATACAATCGATACAACATTACTGACAAAATGGATGTGTGAAGCTAAAAGTAACATCCACTTCTCACCAACTCCCCTGTTTTGTGGTACAAAGTTTAATAAAATATAGTTGTAGTGCAAATAACCAGTTTTAACCCCATTTATACAAATGGTGAAGGGTATCTGAGCTTCGGCATAGCCGAAGATAACCGCCTTACTAGTTTTAATTTGTATTTTATAAATTGACTATACCACAAGCAGTGCTTTCGCAGATCGTATATTTTGAAAGCTGGCACTGATGAAGAGTAAATTAACTAATAAGTTAAAAATAAAAACACGTGAAGCAATGCTTTCAGCTTTGAATTTGCTGGACACGAAGCTGGAAGACTGGACACCTAATGAGGTACTTGCAAAAAGTATCAACATGAAGTTTCTAAAAAATAACAGCCATATTTATAAACATTTATAAAGGTTTATAAATTATTATGAATAAGGCCTTAAATCTGTTTGAACAAAAATTCAATTTTGATCTCCAAACATATACACAATGCGTTGTAACGTATTGTTTTTTTAGTATATTTTACATCTTAATGTAATAAACTGAGTTGTTTTTTGTATAGTATTGTTATTTTTTATTTAATTTTATTGTTTTGTTTAAATAAAATGAATTTGCGACTTTTTTAAAAAAAATCCCCTTTTTGTGCCACTTTTTGAAATTTTTCAACGGTAACCCTGCCTATCTGTGTCGACGGCGAGTTTCGCCATCGGGTGAACCATGAGCTGTATGAGCTTTACCACGACATCGACGTAGCTGAAAGAGTCAGAATGCAACGACTACGATGGCTGGGACATGTTGCCAGGATGAATGTATATGCTCCAGCGAGAAAGGTGTTTGAAGGCGAACCTGAAGGACGGCGCAGAGCAGGGAGACCCAAATTTCGGTGGAAGGACCAAGTGGTTGGCGACGTGCCACCATATGGTATGGTAACTTGAGAACGCACGCAGAATACCGAAGCGTGTGGAATTCTTTAATCTTTGGTATATCCCTGCGGTTACAGCTGTAGTTTATGGGCAATCAAGCTGAAATTTTGTATGCAAGCTTCCCTACACTAAGCGTAGGCTGAGTAGTAAGATGAGACCGATCGGTCAAAAACTGCTCCCACCTCCCATACAAACTCCCCCTTTTTGGGGTCTCTCCCTACGATTGCAGCTGTAGTTTATGGGCAATTAAGCTGAAATTTTGTATACAAGCTTCCCAACACTAGGCGGAGGTTGAGTTCTAAGATGAGCCCGATCGGTCAAAAACTGCTCCCACCTCCCATACAAACTCCCCTTTTTTGGGTCTATCCCTGCGGTTACAGCTGTAGTTTAAGGGCAATCAAGCTGAAATTTTGTATGTGAGCTTCCCTACACTAAGCTGAGGTTGAGTAGTAAGACGAGCCTGATCGGTCAAAAACTACTCCCACCTCCCATACAAAATCCCTCTTTTTGGGGGTATCCGTATGTCAGTCCCCGCGATTACAGCAGTAATTTAAGAGCAATCAAGCTGAAATATTGTTCGCAAGCTTTGCTGCTCTCAATCGAGGTTGAGTTCTAAGATGAGCCCGATCGGTCAAAAACTACTCCCACCTCCCATACATACTCCCCCTTTTTGGGGTATCCCTACGATTACAGTTGTAGTTTAAGGGCAATCAAGCTGAAATTTTGTATGCAATCTTGCCTACACCAAGTGGAGGTTGAGTAGTAAGATGAGACCGATCGGTCAAAAACTACTATCACCTCCCATACAAAATCCCTCTTTTTGGGGGTGTTTGTATGTCAGTCCCCGCGATTACAGTAGTAATTTAAGAGCAATCAAGCTGAAATATTGTATGAAAGCTTTTCTGATCTAAGCGGAGGTTGAGAATTAAAATGAGACCGATTGGTCAAAAACTACTCTCACCTGCCATACAAACTCCCCCTTTTGTGGGTTTGTCCCTGCGATTGCAGCTGTATTTTAAGAGGTATGTAGCTGACATTTTGTACTCAAGATTCAATATCTAAGCAGAGGCTACTTTCTAAGATAAGCAATGTTGGCCAAAAACTACTCCCACCTTCCATCAAACTACCTTTTTTGGGGTGTCCGCGTAACTGCCCCCGCGTTTATAGCCGTAGGTTAGGAAATATTGGGCTGAAATTTTATTTGCAAGCTTTAATCCTATAATAGGAGCTTATGTTGTAAGATGAGCAATATCGGACGAATACTTCTCCCACCTTCCATACAAACTTCCCCTTTTTGGGGGTGTCCGTCTGTATGTCCCTACAATTTATGAGCTTTCGGGCTGAAATTTGGTATGTAAGCTTCTGTCCAGAAGCAGAGGTTAAGTTCTAAGATAAGCATGATCGGATTTAAACTACTCCCACATCCCACACAACTTCCCATTTTTGGGGAGTTACAAAATTCATAAAAATAAGCTCCAACTCACCAACTCATAAACTTATCGGTAAATCGAATACAATCGATACAACATTACTGACAAAATGGATGTGTGAAGCTAAAAGTAACATCCACTTCTCACCAACTCCCCTGTTTTGTGGTACAAAGTTTAATAAAATATAGTTGTAGTGCAAATAACCAGTTTTAACCCCATTTATACAAATGGTGAAGGGTATCTGAGCTTCGGCATAGCCGAAGATAACCGCCTTACTAGTTTTAATTTGTATTTTATAAATTGACTATACCACAAGCAGTGCTTTCGCAGATCGTATATTTTGAAAGCTGGCACTGATGAAGAGTAAATTAACTAATAAGTTAAAAATAAAAACACGTGAAGCAATGCTTTCAGCTTTGAATTTGCTGGACACGAAGCTGGAAGACTGGACACCTAATGAGGTACTTGCAAAAAGTATCAACATGAAGTTTCTAAAAAATAACAGCCATATTTATAAACATTTATAAAGGTTTATAAATTATTATGAATAAGGCCTTAAATCTGTTTGAACAAAAATTCAATTTTGATCTCCAAACATATACACAATGCGTTGTAACGTATTGTTTTTTTAGTATATTTTACATCTTAATGTAATAAACTGAGTTGTTTTTTGTATAGTATTGTTATTTTTTATTTAATTTTATTGTTTTGTTTAAATAAAATGAATTTGCGACTTTTTTAAAAAAAATCCCCTTTTTGTGCCACTTTTTGAAATTTTTCAACGGTAACCCTGCCTATCTGTGTCGACGGCGAGTTTCGCCATCGGGTGAACCATGAGCTGTATGAGCTTTACCACGACATCGACGTAGCTGAAAGAGTCAGAATGCAACGACTACGATGGCTGGGACATGTTGCCAGGATGAATGTATATGCTCCAGCGAGAAAGGTGTTTGAAGGCGAACCTGAAGGACGGCGCAGAGCAGGGAGACCCAAATTTCGGTGGAAGGACCAAGTGGTTGGCGACGTGCCACCATATGGTATGGTAACTTGAGAACGCACGCAGAATACCGAAGCGTGTGGAATTCTTTAATCTTTCAGGCCTCAAATTTATGAACCCCGTTCGTAAGTTGTAATGGGCCACTTAAGTAAGTAAGTAAGCTTAGGGAGTCAGAGGCATTTAAGTTGTACAATCGTCCTGTCCAAACAACAAAAGCTAAAAGCACAAACATTGGGGAGAAGCTAGGATTTTTAACTTTTTTTCTTTTAGAGAATAAACAGGACAAAAGATACAATCACATTAAGTGGTTTGACCATTCATCTTACAAACTGGTTGTGGGATAAGACATAT
Organism: Muscina levida; assembly: GCA_964034835.1. Taxonomy (NCBI): domain Eukaryota; kingdom Metazoa; phylum Arthropoda; class Insecta; order Diptera; family Muscidae; genus Muscina; species Muscina levida. The sequence goes on along the minus strand of OZ035880.1, from coordinate 142,243,500 downwards.
TTTTTTTTAAATTTGTACCATTAAGGCCAAAAATGTAAAAACAAGATACATGTTTTCGATTTCGATTTTGGACACTGAAGTAGACACCATATTTTAATCATAAATATTCCATTTTTTTATGAGTCAATATTTATTTTGGTAACGCGTGCAGGTAGTATTGCTCCTGCCAACTAATATAAGACAAGTTGTTCGAATATAATTAACCAAGATTGGCTAAAATTGTCATAAAAGCCTCTACGTTATTCCACAAATATAAGTATACTATCTTGGACAAGCATTTAAAATCAAATTGAATTTGCAAATGGTTCAAATTTTTATCAACTAATTTATAAATTTATTTTGCGCATGTTGCGTTGCTAGGTATACAACAGCAACAACAGCAATCTTTAGTTTTTTAAAACATGATCCCATTTAATATATAATAACTATTCAAATATTTCAACAATTGTATTTGAATTTTTGTGTAAACAATTTTGGTACACTTTCTTATTAGCACACATGTCATTCAACCGCGCTACCGCAATTTGCTATAAAAAACATTCGTTTCTATTCTTCAATTATCAGTTGTCAACTTTAAGTATCTGAATATAATCAATATGCAATTGCAAAACATTTTGTTCTTCGTTATGTGCCTCGTCCTTGTTTTCTGCTCGGTTCAGGCTAGACCGCAACCTGAACCTTTTAAGACGGGAATGGTAAGTTTATTGGTAAACGTGATACTACAACAGTTAATTGTATTAAATATGTTCATTATTTCTCAAATAGGGTCACATTTTATGTCGCAAACTTTGTGTAAGTAGTTATATATGACTTGTCTTGCTTTTTAGCGTAACTTATCTTTCCGATCAAATTGTACTCGTGATACCTATGATATGATAAACATAGAAGTGTATTACTGCATATCTGTTTAATAAATGTTGAATGAGTGCGATTGTTGCTGTTTTTTTTTTAGTATCTCAGCTGATATTTAAATTTATATTTTTATAGTAAAAGAGACTCAATAGATAAACAGTTCATGCGTAAAGAATGTTAAGCCGAGCCAGATTGGTTCATTCATTCAAGATTGTATATCAAACTTTAACAAATTTTAAAACCTGTATACTTGCCAATTTTATAAATGAACTGCTATAGCATTGAATTTGATCGGAGTAAAAAATCAAAGCAAATTATCACGACACACACTTAGAGGTTACTAATACTAATTACTTCATTTCCTTATTGTCATTTTTAGGTAAAACCAACAAAAAAACCTTAATTTGCAATAAAAAATAAATATCAAATTTAAAACAGCAAAAACGTATTGTTTTATCTTATATTTTCAGTGATTACGTACAATCTATCAAATACTAGACCAATCTAACCCCCACATGTAGGGGATGTCTAATAACATTACTTAATTTTGAAATTTTTAGTGAGAACATCATGGTTACTATGATAACGTCACATTGTCCGTAAAAATATAACTTTATTTCGGATAGATCTGGATTGTAAAGATTCCAAACTGGTTTCCAGAAATATTAGAATGGCTATACAAGTTTTAAAATCAAGTTTTTGTAACGTAGTTTTCTCGTCGGCTGGAGTAAGTCCAGTCGTCGCCGCGGTCGCCATAAGGACCCACAAAACCTTACTCAGTCGATATTCCCTGACTAGGGCAAAATAACCATATTGTTTATTGACTGTCGTAAACTCAGGATCGTGTTAATGACTTGTGTTTGTCTGTAGATCAACTTCTGCAAATCCAAGTTTTTCGATTCCGAATTCGCGACAGAACTAAAATTCGAACTTGACGGAGTGTTATTATCAAGATGATACGGTGCTAATTTCTAATACAGGGCTACAGGAACGAAGAGCATCTTCGTGTAACAGACCGATATCTGTGCAAGCGACGAGTCGGTATAACCAACCGGAGTAGGATTCAATAGACCGAAGTCCGATTTAACAGACCGAAATCCGATTTAACAGACCAAATTCAGATTTAACAGACAAAAGTCCGGTTTAACACACTAAAGTCCGATTTAACAGACCGAAATCCGATTTAACAGACCAAATTCAGATTTAACAGACAAAAGTCCGGTTTAACACACTAAAGTCCGATTTAACAGACCGATGTCCGATTCAACAAACCGAAGTCCGATTCAACAGACGGGAATCCGATTCAACAGACCGAAGTCCGATTCAACAGATCGAAGTCTGATTTAACCGACCGAAGTTCGATTCTATAGACCGAAGTACGATCCAACAGACCGAAGTCCGATTTAACAGACCGAAATCCGATTAAACAGACCAATGTCCTATTTAACAGACCGAAATCCGATTCAACAGACCGAAGTTCAATTCAACAGACCGATGTCTGATTTAACAGACCGAAGTCCAATTCAACAGACTGAAGTCCATTTAAACAGACCGAAGTCCGTTTCTACAGACCGAAGTCCGATTCAGCAGACAGAAGTCCGATTCAGAGATCGAAGTCCGATTCTACAGACTGAAGTCCGATTTAACCGACCAAAGTCCGGTTTAAGAGACTAAAGTCTGATTTAACAGACTGAAGTCCGATTCAACAGACCGAAGTCAGATTCAACAGACCGAAGTCCGGTTCAAGATACCGAAGTCCGATTTAACAGACTGAAGTCCAATTCAACAGACCGAAGTCCGATACTTCAGACAGAAGTTCGATTTAACAGAGTGAAGACCGATTCTACAGACCGAAGTCCGATTCAACAGACCGAAGTCCGATTCAACAGACCAAAGTCCCATTCAACAGGCCGAAGTCCCATTCAACAGGCCAAAGTCCGATTCAGCAGACCGAAGTCCAATTTAACAAACCGAAATTCGATTCAACAGACCGAAGTCCGATTTAACACATCGAAATCCGATTTAACAGACCGAAATCCGATTCAACAGACCGAAGTCACAGACTGAAGTCTGATTCAACTGACCGAAGTCCGATTCAACAGACCAAAGTCTGATTTAACAGACCGAAGTCCGATTCAACATACCGAAGTTTAATTTAACAGACCGAAGTCCAATTTAACAGACTGAAATCCGATTCAACGGACTGAAGTCCGATTCAGCAGACCGAAATCCGACTTAACAAACCGAAGTCCGATTCATCAGACCGAAGTCCAATTTAACAGACCGATGTCCGATTCTACAGACCTAAGTCCGGTTCAACAGACCAAAGTCTTATTCAACAGGCCGAAGTCCAATTCAACAGACCGAAGTCCGATTCAGCAGACCGAAGTCCGATTTTACAGGCCGAAACCCGATTTAACAGACCGAAGTCTGATTTAACTGACCAAAGTCCGAATCAACAGATCGAAGTCCAGGGCCCAAGGCGCCCTGGGAGGGTCAAAAAGGAGTTCCTTGGATTCTTTGATGTGCGGGTACTCAAATGAAAGATATTTTCGTTGCGTACTTAGTATCGCTTCTCTGTTTCTCTGAAGCACGAGATGAATGCGGTGGGGGGGGCAGGCCAATCGAATGGGATATAAGGCCATTTGGCTTTATTGCAACACGCCGATGCGTTCAATCCCCACTTTGGTAATTTGTCCGCAAAAAATTTGAGGACATTGATTTTTTTTTGATCCATGCACCCTACTTCTCCTTGTGCCCCTTTGCTTTCTTCCTTTTTTTCGCTATCATCATTCTCAGCACCTTCATAGCCGCTTATTCTGTTTGATTTACGTTTATACCATAGGTACCTTGTGTGAGCACGAAATAAATCGCTTAATAATGTTTCATTAAAAAAGTAATCTTCAAATCTGAAAAGTTTTGTATGCAAATAAAACAATTCGAGTTTTCAATATTTAATTTTTCGTTTATTTGTCATCTTAAGTATTATTTGCCGTCATCATAGGAATTAACCGCTCAACAAACCATTCTGTAAATTAAAAAAATTAAATAAATTAATTTTCATTTAAAATTAAGTAATCCTAGTTGCATAAAGGTTATTAAAGATATAATGTTCAGCGACGGTATCAATTATTTATAAGAATTTACACCAGTATGAAGAATCAATAAGTTGAAGTTTTGATTTTATGTAGAATTTCGTAGATTACTAACGAAGCGAAGAAAGAATTCCGTAAGCAACCTTCGGAAATATATTTATATAACATTTCATTTAGTAACAATTTCCTTGTGTACCCTTTTTATCCTTTGAATGAGATATGGGGGAGATTTCTCGCAACTTTGCGTCCCAACACAAGCTTAGTTTTTTTAGACTATAAAATGTCTTATTAACAACTATAATGAATAATAGCTTTCTTCAGAATCTTGTCAAGTGATTCGTTTATCGACTCATCTTGTTGCTGCCGTCAACAACGAGGTGACCGCTCAATTGAGTAGTTTTAGTTAATACCAATATTTTACTTCTATTGAACTATATCTTTTAAATTCCATGTCAGGTTTTAAGTTCCAAGTCACTGGAAATACTTACAAGTGTGCCCAAAACAGGTGTAAGCTATTTGAAAGAAAAATTAAAACATTAAATTCTTATTCATTCGACTAAGATTCGTTAATAATAACTTACCAAACCCAAAATTGGCTCAGGCTCAGGTTGGGGTTCTGGTTCTGGTCTGGCTTGGACCGAGCAGAGGGCCAAAACGAAGCACAGGGCGAAGTAGAAAATGTTTTGGAATTGCATGGTGGTAATATTCAGAAACTTAAAGTTGAGAACTGATAATATTCTACGGAAATCGAGCGGTTTTTATACCATTTGGAATGCGTAAATTCTTACGATCATTACTCTTAGCAGCCTGACCAATTACTTGTTATTAAATGATGTTTTCGAAGTACATATTGGTTTTAGTTTATGTTTACTATATACCAATTTAAGCCTTGTGCAATCAAGGCCCACATATCTGTATTTGTCAAGATTAACCATATGGTTTCCGATCGTTTTGTGTTGAGTTGATTATAATGGCGATATTTTCAGTCTATTTGAGATTGGATCTGTTTATAATTTGATAGTTTCTTTCAAAGGAAAGAACTATGAAAAATATGTCGTTCTTCTTTTAATATTGACATGCTAAGTTTTGTAGTTTATTGACATTTGTTTATTTATTCTTTTAACTTAAATTCAATGTTGTCTCTGTTATTATAAAATTTTATAGTTGTTTTAATATTTTTTTAGTTCATATGTCCTTAGACCCCATTGTATACAAAATATACAAATAATACGGTTGCTTTAATTTAATATTCGAATTGTGGCCACAAGTCATAAAAGCTTATGTCTAATTTTAAATTTTTCCAGAACAGTAGTTTAAAGTTCCCACTGAAATTCCGAATTTAAGCAGGGTTTTTTTGGTACAACTTATGTAGGAAAAACTTTTAGTCATACTTAAAAAAAAGTTTGTTTATTATATTCGAACACTATATTTGACACAATCTCGAGTTAGGCTGTAATGGGTTGTAGAAAGTGGGTGTAGTTTTTGTAGGATTTTTCTAATCATAGAACTTAAACTCCGCTCAGGGGTTAAAAGTTTGCATACCAAATATCAGCAAAATAACTCTTAAACTATGGCCGTTATCGCAGTACCAGCGCACAAAAAAAGGGGGAGTTGTATGGGAGGTGGAAGTAGTTATTGTACGATCTTACTAATCTAAGAACTCAACATCCGCTGAGAGGATAATAGCTCTAAAGCTAAGGCTATTATAGCGTGGATAGATGAACGGACACGTCTTCTTATGGTCATTTGAAGCTTTTTACAAATGAGTTAAAATTAAATTTAAAATAAATATAAATGAAAAAGAATAACTTATTTGTAAAATATTTCGTCGTTTCAGTCATGTGTAGAATATATGGGAAATGTTCTAAAATAAACAAGTTTTTTGGGTCTTCTGAAAAGTTATAATAATGCACGTGACAGTTTTGGACGGTGCAGCGACGATTTATAAAATTAACATTTTTAACGTTATTCTTATAACAGTTTCTTAAATTAAAGAAAAAGCTCAAAACATTTTTAGAATTTATGGAAAAATCAATCAAATGGATTTTTAAACGATAAATTATATCTTTAAAAAACAAAACATTTGTGTATATTTTCATTTGAGTCTTTTGGTACAATGAAAAAGGGTTTAGTATCCAAGTGAAATATTAACTAATTACTCAAATGTTAGAACATATCCTTTTTGAATATTAACCCTTTCTATCCATACAAGCAAACATTGTGAATAATCCATGTGAGGTCGTGTTTTTTATTTCAGGTGGAGGTTAGAAATTGTGTACATTTACCTGCAGTATTTAACTTTGAATTTATATATTTTTTTTTTTGGTCAGAGTAGTTTTGAAATCTTAGCATGAAAATTTCAAAATGAAAGTTTTCAGTTTTTAACTGTGTATATATATATTGTTTTTTTTTTTTTTTTGGTCAGAGTAGTTTTGAAATCTTAGTATGAAAATTTCGAAATGAAAGTTTTCAGTTTTAACTTTGAATTTATATATACATATATTTTTTTTTTTGGTCAGAGTAGTTTTGAAATCTTAGTATGAAAATTTCGAAAGGAAAGTTTTCATTCTATTCGTTGATTTCAATCAAATATAAACATTCGGTGTGGTATTGAATTTTATTAGGGGCAAATTGGAAATTAAAATTTCATTGCCCATATACATATATAAGGACATAAATATATAGAGGTAAGGACTAACACGTGGATATTTTAAAATTCAATCCTTTATTGAATACTCGTTTTTTCCTTGCTGTAGCTTTGCGTGAACGCCATCACACCTTTTCTTTGGCTTTTGCTGTTTCGAGGGAGAGGAATAGTTCTGTGCCTTGGTACAAAGTCCAAGGGCGACAATCATACATTGATAGTGGAGATTGCGCCATACTATTCCATAACAGAAGCCTCAACAATTGAACTCCAAATCTATTGCCATCCATTGTCGACTTCGGTTTGGCTGGAGTTTAATGCTCCGAAGATCCAATCGGAAACTCAAGAACAGGCCCAAAAATTAATGGTTTTGAGTGCGGAGATAAGTGTGTTGGGGAAATTTTCCCATCTAGTGATAAATTGCAGTGCTTTAGTGGTTTTTTTTTTCGTGAATTCGAAATACGATGGTGTTCAATAATTTTCCATTTAATTCATAAATTTCTAAATTTTACTTATTTCTTTTTCCCTAAAATTAATAATTTAACGTTCTTTGTTTTTTTCCCAATAATGAGTAATTTTTCTTTGTTCTAATGATATAAAAGCAGTAATTTTTTATTTTTAATTTCTAATTTTATTCCTATTTTAAATGCTAAACTTAATTTTCGATTACCTACATTAAATCATATATATATTTAAATTACACAAAATATCGTAACACAAACACCCTAATACAATATGTCAGATTAAACTTAGTGAAATTTCAAAGCGAACGTGAAACAGTCAAGATAACAGGCCTGCAGTCGAAGCTGAATTTACATTGGTGAGTTAATAACTTTATATTACCATTTTCTTTTTGTTGTGGGTGTTTGTTTCTATCTATTCCATATAATTGCGTTATTAACTTAAAATGACAAAAGTAACGTCACATTAACTTATTTATAACATTTTCACTTTCATATGTATCGAAAATTTAGTTTTTTTTTTTTTAAATCTGCCTAGAATCTATTGTCATAATTCTTAATATGTTTTTCCCCTTTTGTGATTTTAATGTAATAAAATAATTTATTGTACATTCATAATGAATTATTAAGTTTATTTTAATGATTCCACGAAAGTTTTAGGCAATACCGGAGTCGGGTTTAATGGGCTATTCAAGTTTGTTTATTCAGAATTGCATAGGTGGGTGGGTACAGAAAATGAAGAAGCGCATAACATCTAGCTTCCTTCACATCTAACAATATTTCCCTCCGTTCTGCTCGGTAATTTTTACTTACCACTTCCCTTTGACTTTCTTAAATACGCGGTCGATTCAAGGATTCAGCTACTTAATTTTAAATCTTATAGTAACAGGTTCTTACCTACTTGGAAGGAGAAAAGAACACCCCCATTTTCCCTGAGCACGGCCAGAGTTATAAGTAGCAAGCTCTCCTGAAAAGTAGGGCCCGTGTGTGTCGAGCCGTTACATCCATTCTAATCGCACAACTACTCCATACGATGTACGCCTTAAAGGTACAACAATTTTTAGGATTGAAGCTTCAGCCATTTGCTCTGGACGATAATAACACTTTTTGCCCTTTTTCCCCTCAAAGAACAAACCCCTTCTCACAAATATTTCATAAAATAAACGGATATCCCAATTTTTGTTGCTTAACCAGTTTGGTTTCGTCTATGGTACCACTTTCGTCCTTTTTTGTATCCCTATAAGAACGAATTTCCATGAATCTTTTACCATTCGGTCTGAGTGATGGACCACTTTTTACCACCAAATTTCAAAAAATCTTCTCTTACAGCTCGCCAACTCTACAAGGATCATTTTCAGCAAAATTATCGCGATCATAACTTTAGCCATTTGATCAGGGTCATAATTTTTTTCGCCCTTTTGTACCCTTTTTTCTTCTTATATGGCTGCACGACTGATCCCGCGAAAGTTGGTGTACATACTTCTATCGTCATTCTTAATCATTGAATATAAAACACTCAGATTCCAATCATGCATTCATTCCTATAGCCAAATTATGTTTACGAGCTGTTGCATAAATTGTCGTCGGCCTTTAACAGCTCGTCTTTATTATCTATACTGTTATCGTCGATGGGCATGATTTTGTTACGTGTCCTTTCTTAGCAACGAACAGATTTTAAAATATCTTCCCCTATGTATCCACCTCTTTCCTTACAGGTGGAGATTCCAGTTTCAAAGCCTTTACATTTTACCTTCTGATAGAACTTTTCGCTATCATCATTCTCTTTGCACCTTCATAGGCGCTTATTCTGTTCGATTTGCTTATATATCATAGGTACTTTTGATGAGCACAAAATCAATCGCTCTAATGAACAATGTGTCTCAAATTAATAATGTTTCATGAAATAATATTTCATTATATCTGATAAGTTTTTATGCAAAAAAACAATACGATTTCCCAATATTTAATTTATAATTTTTAGTTTATTTAACATCATAAGAATTATTTGTCGTCATCATAGGAATTAACCGCTCAACAAACCATTCTGTAAATTTAAAAATTAAATAAATTTATTATCAGTTATAATTTAGTAAAGCAAGAATTATAAAGGTTATAAAGATATAATGTTCAGCGAAGGTATCAATTATTTATAAGAATGATCATCAGTGTGCAGAATCAATAAGTTGAAGTTTTGATTTTATGTAGAATTTCTTAGATTAATAACCTGCAAAGAATGAATTCCTTTAGCCATTCTCCAAAAATATATAAATATGAAGTTTCATATATTAAAAATTTAACCCTCTTTATCTTTTAAATGATATATAGGGGAGATTTCTCAGAATTTAACGTGTCAAAACGAGCTTATATTTTAAGACTATTGAATGTCTTATAAACATCTATAATGAATCTCAGCATTCTTCAGAATCTTGTCAAGTGATTCGTTTATCGACTCATCTTGGTGCTGTCGTCAACAACGAGGTAACCTCCGCTCAATTGAGTATTTTTAGTTTATACCAACATGTAGTCTCTATTGCACTATATCTTTTAAACCCCATGTCGATTTTTTAGTTCCGAGTCACTAGATATACTTACAAGTGTGCCCAAAACAGGTGTAAGCTATTCAAAATAAAAAATTTCAAACATTTAATTCAAATTCATTCGATTAAGTTTCATTAATAATAACTTACCAAACCCAAAATTGGCTCAGGCTCAGGTTGGGGTTCTGGTTCGGGTCTGGCTTGGACCGAGCAGAGGGCCAAGACGAAGCACAGAGCGAAGAAGAAAATGTTTTGGAATTGCATAATGATTATATTCAGATACTTAAAGTAGAGAACTGATAATATTCTATAGAAATCGCGCTGTTTTATACCATTTGTAATGCGAAAATTTCTTCCGATCATTGCTCTTAGCTTCCTGTTGTATTGTTTGTTATTAAATGATGTTTTCGAAGTACATATTGGTTTTAGTTTATGGTTACTATATACCATTTTAAGTCTAGTGCTAGCAAGGCTCACATATCTGTATTTGTCTAAGATTTATCATATGGTTTTCGATCGTATTGTGTTGAGTTGATTATAATGGCGATATTTTCAGTCTATTTGAGATTGGATCTGTTTATAATTTGTCAGTTTCTTTCAATGGAAAGAACTATGAAAGATATGTCAAACTCTTTTAATATTTACTTATGTTAAGTTTTATAGTTTATTTTTTATGTGATATTTGTTTAGTTATTCTTTTAACTTAATTTTCAATGTTGTCTCAGTTATTATGAAATTTAATAGTTGTTTTTAATATTTTTTGCAGTTCATATGTCCTTAGATCCCATGTGCAAAATTGTCTTATATATATATATACAAATAAGACTGTTGTTTCAATTAAATATTTGAATTGTAGTCACAAGTCATAACAGCTTATGTCTGTTTTAATTTTCTCACTGAAGTTCAGAATTTAAACAGGGTTGTTTTGGTAAAACTTCTGTTAGAGTCTTAGAAAATGGTTTCTCTTACACGTACCTAAAAAAAGATTTGTTTATTATATTCGAACACGATATTTGACACCATCTCGAGTTAGGCTGTTAAGATTTTTAGAAAGTGGGAATGTAGCTCTAAAACTAAGGATGTTATAGCGGGGATGGACGGACGGACATCTTCCAAGCGTCACAGAATCCGAATCTGGACGCTGGTTACTTATATATATATATTGTCATACCTACCACGCCTACTTATGGCGTTACAAATGAACGAACAAACTGAGTTTAGCCTTCGGCCCGGTGAAGATATTTACACCTTTGACTCTTTTTACAAATAAATTCTTTTTACAATAAAAGCAATATTTAGATTGATTTATTTGAAAGTATTATCTGAGAATAACTTAAATTTTGACATTTTTTCAGTTTCTGTCTCAAAAGTAATCTTTCAAAAAATTTTAAAGAATAATTTATTTGTAAAATTCAGAGTTCAATTAATCATGCTCGAGGTCTCGAGGCCTACCTCCAGCTTGATTCATTGAACTCTGAAATTAAAGAAAATAGGACGAAAAAAACCATTTTAAACAAAAATAACCAAATTACTAATACAAGCCAGAAAAATGTTTTTAAACTTTTTTTATTGATGACGGTGGACTTTTCTGTGGAATTACCCACATTTTTGTTTACTATCCGACCCTTTTTATCCATAAATACAAACATATCAAATAATCCATTCGTATCGCACAACTATTCCATAAGATGTACGCCTTACGGTACAACAATTTTTGGAATTGCATCTTTAGACATTTGCTCTGGGCATTTATACCACCCTTTTGTCCCTTAAAGAACAAATTCTGAAAAACCCCTTCTTACAAATATATCATAAAATAAACGGATACCCCAATTTTTGTAGCTTAACCCGTTAGCACTAGGCTAAGGTCCCACTTTTGTCCTTTTTTTAGACCTATAAGTATGAATTCACAATAATCTTTTAGCTTTTGGTTCTGAGAGATAGAGCCGCTTTTGTCTCTTTTCTTCCTTACTTCACCCCTACATTTGAAAAAACTCCCTGGTTACAGCTCGCCTTCTCTACAAGGAGTAAAATTTTCGTGATCATAGCTTTAGCTTTTTATTCAGGGTTATGGTAACAGCAGTATCGTTGTTTTCTCACTTTTTGCAGCTTTCTTCTTCTTATTTGGCCGCGCGTAAAACAAGACTGATCCCGCGACAGTTGGTGCGCATACTTCTATCGTAATTCTTTAGCACAAAACATAGAACACTCAGCTTCCAATCATGCATTCATTTCTATAGCCAAATTTAGGTTTACGAACTGTTTCATGAATCGCCGCCGGCCTTAAACAGCTCTGCCGGTAGTCCGTCGGCAAAATCAGTAATTGATGTACTTAACCTCGTTTTTGTTTGGTGGTGGATAATCTACGCTGTAATTGACGATTGGCATGATTTTGTTACTTGTGCTTTCTTGGCAACAAACAGAATTTCAAAAATATTTCCCTATGTTTTCATCTCTATCCTTACAGGTGAAGATTTCTGTTTCAAAGCCTTTACATTTTACCTTTTGATAGAACCTTTTGCTATCATCATTCTCTATGACCCTCCATAGGGACTTATTCTGTTTAATATGTACTTATATATCATAGGCACTTTTTAATGAACATTGTGTCTCAAATTATTAATATTTCATAAAATTAGTCTTCGTTAAATCTTAAAAGTTTATTTAGCTAATAAAACAATAGGAGTTTTTAATATTTAATTTATAATTTTTAGTTTATTTATCATCATAAGAATTATTTGTCGTCATCATAGGAATTAACCGCTCAACAAACCATTCTGTAAATTTAAAATTTAAATAAATTAATTTTCATTTAAAATTTAGTAATCCAAGAAGCATAAAGATTATAAAAGATATAATGCTCATCGAAGGTATTAACTATTTATAAAACTGCACGTCAGTGGGCATAGTCAATATATTTTGATTTTATGAAGAATTTCGTAGATTAATAACCTGCGAAGAATGAATTCCTTTAACAACTCTTTTTATCCTTTGATTGAGATAGGGGGAGCTTTCTCGCAAACTTTGAGTGTCAACACAAGCTTATTTTGTAGACTATTGAATGTCTTATTAACAACTATAATGAATGTCAGCTTTCTTCAGAATCTTGTCAAGTGATTTTCTCGACTCATCTTGGTGTTGCCGTTAACAACGCTCAATTGAGTAGTATTAGTTTATATTTTAGTTTATACCAACATTTTGGAAATACTTACAAGTGTGCCCAAAACAGGTGTAAGCTATTTAAAATAAAAATAAAAATTAAGACATTAAATACAAATTTATTCGACCAAGAATCAATAATAATAACTTACCAAACCCAAAATTGGCTCAGGCTCTGGTTGTGGTTCAGGTTCTGGTCTGGCTTGGACCGAGCAGAGGGCCAAGACGAAGCACAGGGCGAAGTAGAAAATGTTTTGGAATTGCATATTGATTATATTCAGAAACTTAAAGTTGAGAACTGATAATATTCTACAGAAATCGCGCTGTATTTATACCATTTGGAATGCGTAATTTTTATGATCATTGCTCTAAGCCGGATGATCAATTATTATTGCCATTATCTATTTGTAAAATATGTTTTCGAAATACATATTTGTTTTAGTTACTGTTGGCTATATACCAATTTAAGTCTTGTGCTAACAATGCGCAAATATCAATATTTGTCTATGATTTACTATATGGTTTCCGGTCGTTTTGGGTTGAGTTGATTATAATGGCGATATTTTCAATTTATTTGAGTTTGGATCTGTTTAAAATTTGTCAATTTGTTTCTAAAGAAAAAACTACAAGAGAAATGTCGTTCCTCTTTTAATATTTACTTATGCTAAGTTTTGTAGTTTATTGTTAATGTGATATTTGTTAATTTATTCATTTAACTTAAATTCAATGTTGTCTCAGTTATTATAAAATTTAATAGTTGTTTTTAAATTTTTTTAGTTCACATGTCCTTAGACCCCATTTGCTAAATGTATATTATAAAAAAAAAAAAAAAAATTCCCATTACATCCCATGGAGGGATAGGGGAGAGCTTCTCGCAATCAATGAGCTGTGCGCTTTTTATTTTTTAGACACACTGATTGGGACCTACAGTTTTACACCGGTTCCGAACGGAATTGAGAAGCTTTTTCATGGCTAATTATACTCGATAGTGTCGCCGGCACTAAGCGAGGTGACCGTCGTCGAAAGAAATGTAAAGTGGTCTGACCGGGATTCGAACCCACGATCTAATGAATAACAGGCGCGCACGCTACCCATTACACCACCGACGGCCACACAAAATGTATATTATATGTATACACAAATAATACTTTTTTTTCTTAATTAACTATTCGATTTGTGTTTACAAGTCATAACAGCTTATGTCAGTTTTTAATTTTTTCAGAAGAGTAGTTTAAAGTTCTCACTGAAATTCCGAATTTAAGCAGGATTTTTTTGGTACAACTTTTGTAAGAAAGTCTTAGAAAACGTTTTCTTTTACGCATACTTTAAAAAAAGGTTTTTTTATTATATTCGAACACAATATTTGACACAAACTCGAGTTAGGCTGTTATGGTTTGTAAGAAGTGGTAGTAGTTTTTGTACGGTCGTGCTAATCTTAGAACCTAACCTCCACTTAGAGGATCGTAGCTCTAAAACTAAGAATGTTATAGCGTGAACAGACGTACGGACGGACATCTCTAAATCTACTCAGAATTCGAATCCGGACACTGGTTTTTTATATATAGAATAGTGGTCCCGGCATTGCTTCGCTATTGCATATTTGACTCTATTTAATTGACTCACAGTTATAAGTGCTTCCGTATTTTACTTTTAAACGTACTTTGGGAAAGCTTCCTTAGAACGCTAACAGTATGTTGGGCCTGATGTCTTTCCTCTTACCTTATACAGTCCTAACAACAGTTTTTGCCTTCATATGTATAGCTGTAGTGCCGAGTACTATCTGTGTGTCGAATGGTTACAAAAATTGCTCTAGCGCTAAAAGACTTTTGCCACGCCCCTTCCGCCCACTTATCGAAATAAAATATTTTGTCTGTATATTCCTATCAATATTGCCGGGAATATATGTGTATCAAATATTATCCCCTCAGTCCACTATTTAGAAATAAAATATTCGTCTTCATATGCATCGGTGTATAACATTTTATATCATCTCTATGGTTAAAAAAACACTTTTGGCACATAAAATCTACCCACTTTTATCATTTCATTTTTATATCTGTTGTGCTACGTAGTATCTGCATATTAAATGTAATCCTAAACCCTAAAAAATATTTTGTCACGCCTCCATTTGAAAATTAAAATTTCGTCTGCATATCTGCATTCATATCTGTTGTGCGCAGTGCTATATTTGTACCAAATTTCATATATATCTGTATACTCGTAGCAAATTGTACCAATCTAGTCCCAAAACACAGTTTAGCCCACGCCCACTGATTGAAAATGTATAATTGTTGCACCGAGGTATATATATATATATATGGGCAAGGCCACCGTCAGTAATGTCACGTTCGTTTCATACCTAGACAATTTTGCTGTATCTCGTTTTGTTGTGAAGTTATGACCATTTTAAGCCGTCAGTAACGTCACCGAATTCTGGAAGTGTGTTTTGAGGTAACTGAAGTTTGTGTAAAAATTAGCGAATTGAAAAGAGTTAATGTTTATAATTGCCCGGTATTTAAAAAAGGAAGGATGAAAGATGATTTTTATCTAAAGGTTGGGCTTAAATTGTATGTTTGAATCACGTAAACGCCATAAAAGCAGCGTCAGTAACGTCACACAAAAATGTCAGTAACATCACACGTACGAATTTCGTTATAATTTTTGGGTATTTTTTTCTCTTGGGTTAATAGAGGGACCCTAAACGACCAAAAAAATCATCGTAGAGGAATTTTAAAATGCAACCTGGGAAGGTATTAAGACTAAACCACTCTCCTAAAAAAAATTTTAGTAAATCGGGCTTGACCTTTAGAGCTGATTTTTGTATGATAGAGTGTTAGTTAATTAAATTATATCTTCAATAATGTGTATAGCTTGAGGGTTGAAATTGGTTTCTGATCAGTTTTGCATCATTAAAATTTGTAAATTTATCCTACTTTTCAGTCTTAGCGGCTATTTAGTACGAAAAATGTCGAATTAACTTCTGTTTTTGTTTTTATTTTTGCAAAAAATTCGTGAAATTTCTTCCTAAATGGTGATTAAAATTTTGCGCCAGTATTTTGAACTAAAGCCAGGACACTCCGTAAAATAAAAAACACTTTATTATCGGAATAAACAAAAGTCTTTATTAATTCAGACTTGTTAATTTTCGCAAAATTAAAGAATCGCTTCAGTTGAAGTTTTTTTTTAACGTAAATAAACATAAAATATCACAAAAATAAGCAATTTTAATTGTATCCCTGCTGAGCTGCTATTTCGTCCCCAATGGTACGGATTTGGTGCGAAGACGAAATGTCACGAATGTTTTTTGCGTTTGCGAAAATTGTGGCCGTATCCAAAATGGTTTTTATTTGTATTACTCTTCTTCAGCAGCTTCCGCAACTAATATTTGCGATTGTGTATATTGGAACGCCTCAACGAATTCCCGTGCACTGTTTACTATGCAGTGACGAGCTTTTTCCTTTTGTACTCGTCGTATTTGTTGCTTTTTTTTTTAGCTTTTTAACACAACGCTTGTCTCTTTGTGCACCAGGAATCGAAGTCGAGCAAGTATATGCCAAATTGTTAAGCAAAAAAGTAAAAAAAATAAAATTAATATAATACGTCAGTAACGTCACACAATCTTTTTTTGCAAAAATACCCTGCTATGTGCTAATAATGCATCATTTAAGCATTGATTATGAAAGTACTTCAAAAGTACTCAAAAAAATCAGCTCATGCAACCTCTTTGCTAATTAGTTAATGCATAAAAAAAAACATTTTATAAAAATTTGTCAGTAACGTCACCATTTATTTGCGGCTGATTACTTTAAGCCCTAATTGGTCCAAAACCCAAGCATTGTACACAAATTTGCTTGCTAATCAATAGTTTGATTTGTATTCTACCAAAAAAAAGTAATCATCTGTCTAAAGTATAAAAAAATAACAACAAAATTTACCTTTTTTGCCGACATTGGTATATTTTCCAAATACACCTTGCACGTGGCACTTATGAAAAGGATGTAAAATGTTAAAGCAGACACAAAATTTTGCACTGGCATACATTGCTGCCATATTCTATACATATTAGACATTTGAAATATAAAAAAAATTTTGGACCTTGTGACAGAAAAAAGATCTATGTGGTTTCATTTTTCGTGGTCTTGCCGATATGGATATGGGAACCGAAATACAGGAATTCAACAGTCAAAATTGGCTTCAAAGTCAAAAGTTGTTCCATTAGTAAAAAAACCAGTACAGAAATTTAAGTCACGGGACCGGCCGTGGCATAGTGGTTAGAACACGCGACTACCATGCGGGAGATCGCAGGTTCAAACCTGGCTCCAGTCATCTTAAAAGAAAAAAATAAATAAAATTTTCTTTCATTGTCGGCTCTCCTCGAATGTTGTTGACAGCAACTTCGCAGTATTAAGCGTCGATTCAATCGTCGTGTCAAGTAAGAGCCTCTCAAACAGTGACGTTCGCATTCGTCGATAAACAAGTAGGTGCCGTTAGTTGTGAATCTAAAAATAGAAAGCGTGTTAATTCACAACAACGCGAGAAGCTATCCCATACCTCATTCATGGGGTGCAAAGGGAAATTAAGTTAAGTAAGTTAAGACCGGCCGTGGCATGGTGGTTAGAACACGCGACTACCATACGGCAGACCGCAGGTTCAAACCTGGCTCCAGTCATCTTAAAAAAAATTGTTTCTTTCATTGTCGGCTCCCCTCGAATGTTGTTGACAGCAACTTCGCAGTATTAAATGTCGAGTCAATCGGCGTGTCTAGTAAGAGCTTCTCAAACAGTGACGTTCGCATTCGTCGATAAACTAGTAGGTGCCGTTAGTTGTGAATCTAAAAATAGAAAGCGTGTTAATTCACAACAACGCGAGAAGCTATCCCATACCTCATTCATGGGGTGCAAAGGGAAATTAAGTTTTTTTAAGTTAATTCACCGGCCGTGGCATAGTGGTTAGAACACGCGACTACCATGCGGGAGATCGCAGGTTCAAATGTGGCTCCAGTCATCTTAGAAGAAAAAAAATAAATAAAATTTTCTTTCATTGTCGGCTCCCCTCGAATGTTGTTGACAGCAACTTCGCAGTATTAAGCGTCGATTCAATCGTCGTGTCTAGTAAGAGCTTCTCAAACAGTGACGTTCGCATTCGTCGATAAACAAGTAGGTGCCGTTAGTTGTGAATCTAAAAATAGAAAGCGTGTTAATTCACAACAACGCGAGAAGCTATCCCATACCTCATTCATGGGGTTGCAAAGGGAAATTAAGTTTTTTTAAGTTAATTCACAACAACGCGAGAATCTATCCCATACCTCATTCATGGGGTGCAAAGGGAAACTAAGTTTTTTTTAAGAACTTACCGATAAACAACCTTACCATTGCGAAAAATTCTTAAGTTCTTATTTTTCTTCATATTTTTATATTCATATTCAACCGAACTATAAAACAATATAATAATTCTTACAGATCAACAAAATAAAAACTCAAAATTTTTATTTCTAATTAATATATTTTCGGTTTTGAAATGTAAGTACAGATTTTTAACAATCTCTTTTCAAGTATCAAGTTAAATTAAGTAAGGATCGGGATTTCATATTACTGTCTTTGGACGTTTTTCCGGTAATTACAATTTAGCCCAGTGTTTGTTGTAATGTGTTAATAAGTGGGGCAGCCAAACCGGCAATCTATTCAAAAAGAAATTAAATAACATTAGTAAAATAATATCCAGTTTCACTTTCACTAGTTCACTTACCGCGCCAAAAATAGGTTCAGGTTGAGGTTCAGGTTCGGGTCTAGCCTGTACAGAGCAGAGAGCCAGGACCAAGCATAAGGCGAAGTAGAAAATGTTTTGGAATTGCATGTTGGTTATATTCAGGTAATTAAAATTGACAACTGATAGTTTAATACTAAAGGCAAAGCGCTTTTATACTAAATTAGTGTAGAACTTGAGTAGTTGTGATAGTCAATATTAGCATTCCTTTATTTGCATATACTTTTATTGCATAAACCTTTATTTACTATACAAACATAACATTTATACACAATTTTTAAGGAGTTAACTGAAGACGAACTCAAGACATTTGTTAAAATTCTAATATAAATACAAATATATCTGCCTAGCTGCCTGGCGCACGTAACACATTTATATTTACATTTATATTTATTCAGCAGAAATGAGCACAAATATTGAATCAACATGTTTTTCTACACATTAATTTGCAAAAATAATAATAAATAATTTTTTCAAGTAAACAGTTCTATATTAGCTTTAAGTATTTGCTACATCCAACGAATTTTCTTTGTTGCTCTGCGCTTTGTCTTGACTCTGTGCTTAGTTCAGGTTAGACCCGAACCTCAACATCAATCTGAGCCTGAACCCATTTTTGGTGCTTTGTACACCTTATCAAATGTAATTGTATTAATTTGTATTTGTATCTAATTTTTTTTTTATAGATTGTATGTTGTAGTGTTTGTTAAATCTCTGAGAATGGCGATATCCAATATGAGATGGAAGCACTTTATTCAACGACAAGCTTTCTCGGCTCTCGTTGCTTCACCCGTACTTACAATGAATCTTCTTATGAATTTAAGCAATACAGATAAAACACAACGCTTCATAAGATGAAAGAACACCTCATTTCTGTGATTGTAGATTTATCCCATTGGTTTGAGTCGAATTTAAAAGATAAATTAATATCACACATCTAAAATGGACTGGTACCCCCTCCAATACGATTTTATCCCTTTTTCAGCCTTTTTACCGCTTAATGATCGATTTTCTAAAAACCCCATCAGACGGCTCTATAATTCTATAGGGAGCAATTCTATATACATTTTCGTTACTCTACCTTTAGGCATTTGGTCTAGGCGATAGTACCAGTTTTATTTCTTATTCGGTTTTTTTTTAAACTAAAGAACGAATTTCGAAAAAATATCTTCACATCGCCCAACTAAAATATTCACTTTAATTTATGCGACTTTACCTTTAGTCGTTTATTACCAGTTTTATTCCTATTCGGCCTTTTTACCCCTAAAAGGTAAGAATTTCGAAAATCCTCCTTGCTTCATTCTAATTCCATAGGTAGCAAGCTGATATAAATTATCATGATTATAAAGGGTTGAACCACCCTTTAAGGGCCGATGTTGAATGTGAACCACACCTAAACTTTAAGTTTTTGTCTGCATTTCATTTGACATTTCTCAATTTCAGACTAACTCAATTTGAACCATGGAAAGATACACCATCGAGCAACGCGTTAAAGTTATTCAGAAAAAACTTCAAATCAAATGCATATCGTGCACTTCGTAATTTTTTCGGTCAATTTAATCGCCCAAATGTGCCTACAATCGGAAAAATGGTGCAAAAATTTGAGCAAACCTTGTCTGTAGGAGATGTGAAAACAGCAGTGCATGCGCGTACAGCTTGTAGTGCAGAAAATATTGCTGCTGTTCGCGATAGTGTGGCTGAAGAGCCGTCTACCTCTACTCGTCGTCGTGCCCAACAATTGCACCTCTCACGCTCGTCGGTGAAGAACGTTATGCATAAAGACTTACATTCACCGTTGGACTTATTTCTTTGGTGTTATGTGAAAGAAAAGGTGTACGTCGATAAGGCAACAACAATTCAAACGCTCAAAGATGAGATAATCGGCACATTAACGGCATGTGTCGTTAATGGGGACTTTGCCCAAAGGTGGAAAGTTACTGATCGTCACTCACTTGGGAGTGACCAGAAGCGATTCCTTTGTGGCACTGTCCAAGCAGCTAACTACTTCCGGTCTAAGACCAAGTATTCCCCGGGCAATGACTTTAAAGCAACCGTTTAGAAGTTAGCTAGAGTTAGAAGGCGAAATGTTGAGTAACCTAATCGGCATGCTACCACCGATGCGTCTTAGGAAGTAGGTAACAGAAGTTACTAAAGCTCAACACAGACTCTCTTACTGGTTTTGCAGCCCCAAGAAACTAGGATCGGGCGCGGTGGCCTTATAAGCCACTCTCATTAAACAAAATTATTATGAAAACACGAAGAAAAGAAAAAACAAGAACCCCCCAAATGTTGGCGACCCCCGCAAACGATATAAGGACCATGATTTAAGGATATGCACACGGAATATCCGAACTCTTTACAGAGATGGTGCCTCTATCCAACTGGCGGATGTCCCCGACAAATACAAGGCTGACGTCACCGCCATACAGGAAATGAGATGGACGGGACAGGTATGCACACGACGAAAGAACTGTGACATCTTTTACAGCTGCCATGCAGAAAGACACGAATTTGGATGTGGTTTCATAGTCGGCAAGAGACTTCGACACCTCGTCTTGCGGTTTAACCCTGTAAGTGACCGAATAGCCATCATTCGCAACTGGGCGAAATATTTTTACATTACGCTGATTTGTGTACACGCCCCGACGGAAGATAAAGACGATGAGATTAAATAGGAAACATACGACCGCTGCCCTGCCCACGACATTAAAATTGTACAAAAAGAATTAGCGAAAATGGGTCTAACGGTGAACGAGGACAAAACGAAGTTATTAGTTTTAACGAACAAAGAATCTACTCGTTTGGGAAACTGCGTGAACGTTGACAACTATAATTTCGAGGTGGTAGATAATTTTGTCTACCTAGGCTCCGCCATCAACAAAGCAAATAATGTCAGCCCCGATATCCGGAGAAGAATACTGCTTGCAAATAAATGCTACTACGGACTAAGCATGCGATTCAATGACAGAGCCCTCTCTCGACGAACAAAACTCCAGCTATACCAGATACTGGTTCTACCTATCTTAATGTATGGCTCTGAATCCTGGGTTATGACACAAGTGGATGAATCGGTTCTGGCGGTATTCGAGAGAAAAATACTCCGTAAAATATATGGGCCCATCATCGTTAACAAAGAGTATCGGCTCCGTATAAATAGAGGGACCCTAAACGACCAAAAAAATCATCGTAGAGGAGTTTTAAGATGCAACCTGGGAAGATATTAAGACTAAACCAGTTTCATAAAAAAAATTGTAGTAAATCGGGTTCGACCTTTAGAGCTGATTTTTGTATGATAGAGTGTTAGTTAATTAAATTATCTCTTCAATAATGTGTATAGCTTGAGGGTTGAAATTGGTTTCTGATCAGTTTTGCATCATTAAAATTTGTAAATTTATCCTACTTTTCAGTCTTAGAGGCTATTTAGTACAAAAAATGTCGAATTAATTTCTGTTTTTGTTCTTTTTTTGCTAAAAAAAAATTGTGAAATTTCTTTCTAAATGGTGATATAAATTTTGTGTTTTTGTGAACTAAAGCCAGGACACTCTGTAAAATAAAAACACATTATTATAGGAAAAAACAAAAGTCTTTATTAATTCAGTCTTGGTAATTTTTGCAAAGTTGAAGCATCAATTCAGTTGAAGTTTTTTTGAACGTAAATAAACATAAAAATCATAAAAGGAGCAATTTTAATTGTGTCCCTGCTGAGCTGGTATTTCGTCCCCAATGGTACAGATTTGGTGCGAAGACGAAATGTCCCGAATGTTTTTTGCGTTTGCGAAAATTGTGGTCGTATCCAAAATGGTGTTTATTTTTTTAAACTCTTCTTCAGCAACTTCCGCAACTAATTGCGATTGTGTATATTGGAACGCCTCAACGAATTCCCGAATTTCCTTTTGTACTCGTCGTATTTGTTGCTTTCTTTTAGCTTTTCAACATAACGCTTGTCTCTTTGTGCACCATTAATCGGAGTCTATCTATTAAATACCAAATTATTAATAAAAAAAGTTAAAAAAAAATAAAATTAAAATAATCCGTCTGTAACGTCACACAATCTTTTTTTGCAAAAATACCCTGCTATGTGCTAATAATGCATCATTTAAGCATTGATTATGAAAGTACTTCAAAAATACTCAAAAAAAAATCAGCTCATCCAACCTCTTTTATAATTAGTTAATGCATAAAAAACATTTTGTTAAAATTTGTCAGTAACGTCACCATTTATTTGCGGCTGATTACTTTAAGCCCTAATTGATCCAAACCCAAGCTTTGTACACTTGCTTGCTAATCAATAGTTTGATTTGTATTCTATCCAAAAAATGTAATCATCTGTCTAAAGTATAAAAAAACAACAACAAAATTTACCTTTTTCGCCAACATTAATATATTTTCCAACTACACCTTGCACGTGCCCCTTATGAAAAGGATGTAAAATGTCAAAGCAGACACAAATTTTGCACTGGCATATAGTGGTGCCATAATCTATACATATTAGACATTTGAAATATAAAAAAAATTTTGGACCTTGTGACAGAAAAAAAAAATTTATGTGGTTTCATTTTTCGTGGCCTTGCCGATATAGGTATATATGTATATATATCAAGTTTTATTTCTCTAGGGTTAAAATACAAATAAAATTTCTCCTGCAAATTTGTAATTGTAGTGCCAACTGCTGTATGTGTATCAAATGGTATCTTTTTAGTGCTTAAATACAGTTTTGCCAAGCCTCTCCACCGGTAATAAAAAATAAAAATTTGGTCAGCAAATGTCCCTTTAGTGCTACAATACAAATTGACATGTTAAGCGTCCCATACACGAGTACTGCCGCAGTTCATGCCGATGAATCCCTTATGTACGTGTGTGATTGATAGTTTCGATACACACTTATCAATCATTGTTTTATTTTGAATTTGGAAACAGTAACACCTTGGTTATACCTTCAAAATTATGTTCCACAATGCCGAAAAGGACTGGTACAATCCTATAAATTTAAGAACAAATCGCTTTTCTATTTCTTTTTTTATTTATTACAACAAACAATTTCCAAATTTCGTTGTTTATACTTTCACAAAACAATTTTGTGGTAGAATCTGATATATTTGAAATATAAAAAATACACAAAGTTCATCTGATTGATAGGTGTGGTGTTCATTTTGAAAATCAAAACTATTTTGATTTTCATACTGCATTGTCTGTGTGACATATACATTCTCATGTTCTATCAAATTCACAAATACACATATATTGCCGTTCCAGCGGCAGTACTCGTCTATGGGGCGCTTTAAATCCGTCCAATCAGCAAAAATTAAAATTTTGTTTGCATATCATATTGAATCTCCCTAACTCATATTTATATTCATGTTGTCGAGTAATATCTGGTTATCAAATTGTATCTCTCTAGCTCTAAAAAAATATCACACATATCACAGAACATAGAACACTCAGATTTCATTTATGCATTTATTCCTTATGCCAAATTGTGTTTACGGGCTGTTGCATAAATCGCCGCTTTGCCGGCAGTACGTCGGTAACGTCAGTAATTATGGAACTGACCTCGTTTTTGTTAGGTGCTAGATAATTAATAGTATAGATTATCCATATAGAACAAATTGGTGTGGAGTTGTTAAAGTACCATAGTCAGCAACCTTTGATATAAAATTCACGAATAGAATAAACAATTTCCCATACAACTTCGTAATCAGGGCAATATGAACGACGACCAATGTTCTATACTGTTATCGACGATTGGCATGATTTTGTTACTTGTGCTTTCTTGGCCACGAACAGATTTTTAAAAATGTTCCCCTATGTTTCCATCTCTTTCCTTACAGGTGGAGATTCCTGTTTCAAAGCCTTTACATTTTACCTTCTGTTAGAACTTTTCGCTATAATTATTCTCTTTTCACCTTCATAAGCGCTTATTCTGTTTGATTTACTTACCTAGCGGTAAAAATACCCATTACGTATTCGCTGATGTCAGCTATATTTATTAGCAATCAGTGATGATTCTCTCGCTTATGTTCCGCCTTACATTTACACGGGTGTGTCGTAGGCCGCTTAATCGGTGCGCTTTTGCTTACAAAGTAAGGAAAGATGTCAGTAATTCCCATTTCCGTTGCAATTACATTATAAGCGAAGTTTTATGCGAGCTTGATAACACGCTTGATTACAAAGTAAGTGACGATGTCAATAGGTGCCATTTTAATCGGAGTTATAAAGACTGGACGATATTTTATACATTACACACGCATTACATTCTTAGTACTTAGATCCTCGCTTACAATGTCATACTGATGTCATGGATTACTAAATAGATACTACGTTTCATTTACCGCTGGGTATATAACATATCATAGGTACTTTTTGTGAGCACAAAATAAATAAATCTAAAGAACATTGTGTCTTAAATGAATAATGTTTTATGACAATAAGTTTTCGTTAAATCTGAAAAGTTCTTTATGCTAATAAAACAATACGAGTTTTCAATATTTAATTTTTATTTTTTTCGTTTATTTGTCTTCTTAAGAATTATTTGTCTTTATAATAGGATTTTACCGCTCAACACACCATTCTGTAAATTTAAAAATTAAATAAATTTATTATCAGTTATAACTTAGTAATCCAAGAACCATTAAGGTTATAAAAGATATAATGTTCAGCGAATGTTGTGAGACTGTACGTCAGTGGGCAGAATCAATATATGGAAGATTTGATTTTATGTAGAATTTTATAGATTAGTAACGAAGCGAAGAATAAATTTCGTTAGCATCTCTCCGGAAATATATTTATATAACATTTCATTTAGTAACAATTTCCTTGTGTACCCTTTTTATCCTTTTGAATAAGATATGGGGGAGCTTTCTCGCAACTTTGCGTGTCAACACAAGCTTATTATTTAAGACTATTAAATGTCTTATTAACAACTATTTTGAATGTCAGCTTTCTTCAGAATCTTGTCAAGTGATTCGTTTATCGATTCATCTTGGTGCTGTCGTCAACAACGAGGTGACCACCGCGCTCAATTGTGCAGTTTTGCAGTTTGTACCAACATTTTGCCCTTATTGAACTTAATATATCTTTTAAACCCCATGTCGATTTTTTTAGTTACGAGCCACTGGATATACTTACAAGTGTGTCCAAAGCAGGTGTAAGCTATTTAAAATAAAAATTAAAACATTTAATTTAAATTCATTCGATTAAGTTTCATTAATAATAACTTACGAAACCCAAAATTGGCTGAGGTTCAGGTTGTGGTTCTGGTCTAGCTTGGACCGAGCAGAGGGCCAAAACGAAGCACAGGGCGAAGTAGAAAATGTTTTGGAATTGCATATTGATTATATTCAGATACTTAAAGTTGAGAACTGATAATATTCTGTAGAAATCGCGCTGTTTTATACCATTTGGAAAGCGAAAATTCTTCCAAACAAAGCTGCCTGATTAATTATTATTGCCATTATATATTCTATATATATATACATATTTGTTTTAGTTCATGTTTACTATATACCAATTTAAGTCTTGTGCTACCAAGGTGCACTTATATATCTGTATTTGTCTATGATTTTAACAATTGTTTTTGGATTGAAGTGTGTTAAGCTGCATTAAATTAAAGTCTATTTGAGAGTCGAACTGTTTATAATTTGTCTATTTCTTTCGTAGAAAAAAAAAATACAAATACTGCATCGTGCTCCTTCGATATTTATTTAAAGCGATACTTGTTTATTTATATTTTTATTCTATACGCTAAAAATTATGAATTGTACTATTTGTTAAGAAATTTGATAAAAATTATTCCTAACAATGTTTGCCTTTGCTAAACATGCACAATTTTTTAGCAGATTGTTTTTTCATGCAGAAAATTTGTTTATTTTTTGTTTTCATATAGGATCTTTGCAGTTAAGTTGTTATTTTATAGGGTAATTTTGCATTTTATTGTGTTATAACAAACTTTTTAATTTAAATGAATGCTTCAATTTAAGTTTTAAAAAATATAAATTTATTTAAATTATTTATTTTAAGTTTCCATTGTAAAAATTTATATTCATATTATAAAATATTATTTTCAATACAAAAATAAAACGACAAAATTACCTTTTGACCTTTTTACCAAATTATTTCACTTACTTAAATAATTAATTGTAAAATTACTATATACTATAAAGATAGTACAGTGTGCAAAAAAAAGTAAAGTCGAAATACCAGGGAAATTATACTATTTGTATTGGATGTGCTACAGAGAACAACAAGAATATGTTTTTGAAATTTCCTAAATACCTCCATAATCTTGTGTTAAGGCTAAAAACCCGGTTTTTCATACTTTTACGCACTTATAAGCCAGTAACTCGGTTAAATAGCAACCAATTTAAAGTTTCTTATCGGATTTAGTAAGAAGAGATCTATGACCTTTCCAGCGTATATATACATATATACAAAACTTGTCATATCGAAATCGCAAATTTTTTTCACTATTTTTTTAAATGGAAGTTCAATATTATGGTTCTTCGTTTTATTAAATAAATTTTAATGTATGTTGTTCAATATTTAGTAATGAAAAATTTTAAAGTTATTTGTTAATTTTATTTGTTTGATATGGTTAGGCTTGAGGTCATTGATATAACTTGAGAAAAATCTGACTGATGTTAATGTATTTTTGCTATTACCCTATAAAATAACAACTTAACTGCAAAGATCCTATATGAAAACAAAAAATAAACAAATTTTCTGCATGAAAAAACAATCTGCTAAAAAATTGTGCATGTTTAGCAAAGGCAAACATTGTTAGGAAAATTTTATCAAATTTCTTAACAAATAGTACAATTCATAATTTTTAGCGTATAGAATAAAAATATAAATAAACAAGTATCGCTTTAAATAAATATCGAAGGAGCACGATGCAGTATTTGTATTTTTTTCTACGAAAGAAATAGACAAATTATAAACAGTTCGGATCTCAAATAGACTTTAATTTATTGCAGCTAAACACACTGCAATCCAAAAACAATTGTTAAAATCATAGACAAATACAGATATATAAGTGCACCTTGCTAGCACAAGACTTAAATTGGTATATAGTAAACATTAACTAAAACAAATATGTATATATATAATATATAATGGCAATAATACGAGGGCTGCTATATATATTTCTGGCCTAGGCAACAATAAGTGTTGCCAGGTGCAATCTGATATTTCCATTGGAAAGGTTGACATTTTTTAGCATAACATCACTCAGAACGTGTTGTCATTTAATCGTGAATTGTTAAACTTACAGAGCTTTGAACAATTCAATTCCGTTAAAAAAATGGAATTGACACGTGAGCATTTTCGTGCGATCATTTTTCACAACTTTCGACGTGGATTATCCAGACAAGAGTGCATCGATGAACTTAAGTCTTTGTATGGTGATCAAGCACCATCATATAGCACCGTGAAAAACTGGTATAACGAATTTAATCGTGGTCGCAGTTCGCTCAACGACGAATTCCGTGAAGGTCGTCCAAAAACGTCCGTTGTGCCAGAGAACATTGATGCCGTGCGTGAACTAATAATGCAAGATCGTCATGTGACATACCGGGAGATTGAGGCATCCTTGGGCATTTCTCCCACCAGCATACATTCGATATTACATAAACACCTGACCGTAAAAACGGTTTGTTGTCGTTGGATCCCGCACAATTTGACAATCGCTCAAAAAAAGGCTAGTGTCGATTGGTGCAAAGAAATGTTGAAAAAATACGATCGCGGTGCTTCAAAAGATGTTCATAAGATCGTCACAGGTGACGAATCTTGGATCTATGCGTATGAGCCCGAAACAAAACAACAATCGACCGTGTGGGTCTTCGAAGACGAGCCAAATCCAACGAAAGTTGTTCGTGGAAGAAGCACTTCGAAGCAAATGGTCGCCTGTTTCTTCGGCAAAACTGGTCATGTGGCGACTGTTCCGCTTGAGCAACGAAGGACGGTCAATTCTGAGTGGTACACCACAATTTGTTTGCCTGAAGTCTTCGGAGAAATTCGAAAAACAAACAAGAGAAGACGAATCATTCTTCACCATGACAACGCGAGCTCTCACACATTGGCTCAAACCAGCGCCTTTTTGACCGGCCAAAACGTCGAATTGATGGGTCATCCGCCGTACAGCCCTGACTTGGCACCCAATGACTTCTTTTTATTCCCGCACATCAAGAAAAAAATGCGTGGTCAACGATTTTCGTGCCCAGAAGATGCTGTTGATGTTTTGGAGGTGTCTCAATCGGAGTGGAAAAAGTGCTTCGACAATTGGTTTGAGCGCATGCAAAAGTGTATAAATCAGGCTGGAGAATACTTTGAAAAACAATAAAACAATTTTTGATGATAAATATTCGCATTTTCATTATTAGGCCAGAAATATATATAGCAGCCCTCGTAATTGATCAGGCAGCTTAGATCGTAGAAATTTTCGCTTTCCAAGTGGTATAAAAACGGAGCGATTTCTACAGAATATTATCAGTTCTCAACTTTAAGTATCTGAATATAATCAATATGCAATTCCAAAACATTTTCTACTTCGCTCTGTGCTTCGTTTTGGCCCTCTGCTCGGTCCAAGCTAGACCAGAACCACAACCTGAACCTGAGCCAATTTTGGGTTTCGTAAGTTATTATTAATGAAACTTTATCGAATGAATTTAAATTAAATGTTTTAATTTTTATTTTAAATAGCTTACACCTGCTTTGGACACACTTGTAAGTATATCCAGTAAATCGTAACTAAAACAATCGACATGAGGTTTAAAAGATATATTAAGTTCAATAGAGGCAAAATGTTGGTACAAAAATGTAAACTGTACAATTGAGCGGTGGTCACCTCGTTGTTGGCGACAGCACCAAAATGAGTCGAAAACGAATCACTTGACAATATCCGGAAAAAAATTGACATTCAAAAAAGTTGTTAATAAGACATTCAATAGTCTTAAAAAATAAGCTTGTGTTGACACGCAAAGTTGCGAGAAAGCTCCCCCATATCTTATTTAAAGGATAAAAAGGGTACACAAGGAAATTGTTACTAAATGAAACTTCATATTCATATATTTCCGGAGAGTTGCTAACGAAATTCATTCTTCGCTTCGTTACTAATCTATAAAATTCTACATAAAATCAAATCTTCCATATATTGATTCTGCCCACTGACGTACAGTCTCACAACATTCGCTGAACATTATATCTTTTATAACCATTATGCTTTTTGGATTACTAAATTATAACTGATAATAAATTTATATAATTTTTTAATTTACAGAATGGTGTGTTGAGCGGTAAAATCCTATTATAATTCCTAAGATGACAAATAAACAAAAAAAATAAATATTGAAAACTCGTATTGTTTTATTAGCATAAAGAACTTTTCAGATTTAACGAAACTTATTGTCATAAAACATTATTAATTTAAGACACAATGCTCATTAGAGCGATTTATTTTGTGCTTACAAAAAGTACCTATGATACATATAAGTACAAACAGAAACAGAATAAGTGCCTATGAATGTGCAAAGAGAATGATGAAAGCGAAAAGTATATTCTTTTCCAGGGTTGGAGAATATAATCCTTTAACAACTTCACACCAATCTGTATCTATTGTATAGATTATCCACCACCTAACAAAAACATGGTCAGTTCTGTAATTACTGACGTTATCGACGGACTGCTTGTAGAGCGGCGATTCATGCAACAGCTCGTTCAATTCCAGTAAAAGATTATTTTCATTGATATCAATTATTTCCTCTTCTTCTTCCAACACAATATCATCATCTGTTACATTTATATAAAGGAAGAAGAATTTATTTAAAAATAATTTAAATCGATTAATCGGTTTAAATTGATCGATTATTCGTTAATCGAAATTTAATATTTTTTCTTAATCGAAAAATTATTCGAAAAAAATTCGTCGATTAATCGAACAACGAGTTCGATTAAGTTTCCTCATCCATTCTCACGACATGGCCTAGCCAGCGAAATCGTTGCACTTTGATTCGCTTGAGCTCATCAATGTCGTGGTATAACTCGTACAGCTCATGGTTCATCCGAATCTTAAACTCGCCGTTTACGCGAATGGGTCCATATATTTTGCGGAGTATTTTTCTTTCAAACACCGCCAGATGAGCTGCATCTGCCTGTGTAAGCACCCAAGATTCGGAGTCGTAAAACAGGACCGGTAAAATTAGTACCTGGTACAGCTGGACTTTGGTATTTCGAGATAGGGTGGTGTTTATAAAGTGCTAGCGTAATCCAAAGAAACACCTGTTTGCAAGCACTATTCTCCGTTTTATTTCGAGGCTGACACTGTTGTTTTTGTTCATGGCGGATCCATTGTATATAAATTCATCCACTACCTCAAAGCAATAGTTTTCAACGTTCTCGCTGCGTCCCTAACGGGTGGACACTTTGTTCGATGATACCATTAACTTCGTCTTGTCCTCATTTACTGCCGGACCCATTTTCGCTGACTCCCTTTCAACTGATGAGAAGACCGCTGTTACCTCTCGCATCGTTCGACCGATAATGTCGATATCATCGGCATATGCGAGCAGTATGTGGCTCTTATTAAATATGGTGCCAGACATGTTAACCGCTGCTATCCTTAACACCTTCTCCATCACTATGTTGAACAGTATACATGACAAACCATCACCCTGTCTAAGAACTCTCGTCGTATCGAATGGTGCAGATAGATCCTTGCCTATCCGGTTTGGTATTCGTAAGGGTACACCGGCAGAGACGAATTATCTTCGCAAGAATAACAAACTCAGACATGGCTTCGTGTAGTCAATGCCTGATGGGACTATCGAAGGCAGCTTTGTAATCGACAAAGAGGTGGTAAGTGTCGATTTGCTTCTCATGGGTTTTCTCCAGAATCTGCCGTAGTGTAAATATCTGATCCGTCGCAGATTTGCCTGGTCCGCATTGATAAGGTCCAACCAGGTTTTCCACAATTGGCTTTAGTGGTTCACACAGTATGATAGACAGGACCTTAAACGCAATCGGTAAGAGGCAAATTCTGCGATAGTTTTTACACTCACTACGGTCACTTTTTTTTGTAGATTGGACAAAGCACACTAAGATTCCAATCCTCTGGCATGCTCTCCTGAACCCAAATATTCTCTATGAGCTGTTTCCGCATATCTTTTTTCTGCTTAAAACAAGCTTATCTCCACCCACCTTTAACAACTCAGCTGGAAGACCATCAGCCCCAGCGGCCTTGTTGTTCTTTAGGCGGGATATGACAGTTGTTATCTCAGCTTGGCTCGGAGGTGGACACTCGATGTTATCATCTCGGATTGGTACACAGTCTTCATCAGCCGAGTTTTCAGACATCAATAGGCTGCAGAAGTGATCTTTATATATTCTCAGTACGCTTTCGGAGTCAGTAACTAGATGACCATCCTTGTCTTTACAGGAGGGAAAACCTATTTCATGTACCCTACCATTTATCTTCTGGTATAATTTTCGAGCTTCACCTCAGTTCCTGTATTCTTCAATACACACATTATTCCGCTCCTTAAGCTCTCGTTTTTTTCGCCTGAAGAGTCGAGTCGCCTCAGAGTGCGTAGAGCAATCAAAATACGCTCTCGCTCTATTGAGTTATCTTTACAATGAGTTTATCATTTTCAAAACAAGTGAGCGAAAGCAATCAAGCAATCTTCTCTTCTATAAACTCCTCATTAGTTTCACTCATTCAATACATCGCTTTGATGAGTTAAATGGCGACCGCTTGTTTGAATAGAATTTTTAAATTGAATAACTCATTGTACGCTCATTGAAGCAAACAAGGAGCGCTCATTTTACGAAAATGATCGATTGAATTTTACTTATCAATCATAAATAAGCAAATGTGAACATATGTATAATGTTGATTTTTCAAGTGCCGTCGTTTCGTTGAACACAGAAATGAATTGTGTTGCTTGGAAAATATGCATTGATATTTAGGTAGTATGTAAGAAAATTATTATTATTTTTGAAATAATAATACTGTTAACACATTGAATCATTTATTTTTATTTTTTTTTATATTAAAAATTACATTTAATAAACCTAAATTATTAAGATTGATAATTTGCTTGTTTGACAAATCCAACAATGCTCTGATATGAAAATCTTCCCATGTTCTTTAACAATTTTAACTTTTTATTACGAGAAAAAACAAAATAATGTGACTCTAGTGCAGTGGTACGCAAAATGTTTATCAAGAACAACTTCGAAAAACGACGCTAGCAGAGCAGATACAAGTATGTAATTCCTGTAAACCAAATCAGTTATGAGCATGTTATTAAACAGGAGCACTCAAAACATAGCTTTGTTGTTGTAAAGAGTTTATCATCGCAATAACTTTTGAGTAAGAAATATCAAAGCATTGAAAGCAATGAGTACTCTTTTGTTGAGTGCTTTCGAAAGAGTATTCAACGAGCGATGACGTTCTAGAGCATTAACAAACGAGCGCTCATTTCTTTTTACGTCGAAAATGAAAACACAAAATTGAGTCGCTCGCAAATAGAGTTGTATTTGAGGAGAAGAGCAAAATAATACTTCTCAATGATAAGTATTTACGAACTCTGAGTCGCCTCTTCTCCCTGTACTTTTCATGAACAGCTCGCGTTGCCATTGGCTGCAGTTTGGCCCTGTATGCAGCATCTTGTTCCCGGGTGGCATTGCGGCATTCGTTCCAGGCATTATCTTTTAAGGGCATCACATATCCTAGTAGGGACCGCGCAGTCCTTTCCATCGAGTTGGCAATATATTGCCATTGCGCGCTAGTATTTTTGGGAGTTGGAGCATCACGAAGTAGTTAAGTGAGTTATCTATCTCCGCGGTCTGCAGTTTAGCGACGTACAGCTTTCTCTGTGCCTGGTTACGCAGGGTTTTCGCCCTGCTTAGCCTTATACGCACCTTCACTGCAGTGAGGTTGTGATCCGAGTTGATGTTCGAACCTCTGATCACTCGTGCGTCTAAGACACTTGACGCGTGCCTTCCATCGATTACGACATGATCAATTTGGTTTCCCATTAATTGATCGGAAGTTATCCACGTTGCTTTGAGATCGTGTTCTGCCGGCCTATTTTGGCATTAAAATCTCCCAGCACGATTTTAACATCATGGCCCGGGCTACGGTCATATGTTTCTTTAAGTTGGGCGTAGAATTCGTCTTTGACCTCGTCACTTTTCTGCTTCGTCGAAGCATGAGCACATATCAGCGTGATGTAGAAAAATTTTGCCTTAACTCTTATGGCGGCGATTCGATCACTGACAGAAGTAAACCTAGAGACCAGGTGTCGTAGTCTCTTGCCGACCACAAATCCACAAGGAAACTCATGCTTATCCGCGTGGCAGCTGTAGTACACGTCACACATTCTCATCCCCGAGCATCCATATCCAGTCCACCGGATTTCCTGAGGACATGAATAGAGGCACCGGATCGGTATAGAGTTCTAACATTCCAAGTGCATATTCTCAAATCATGGTCCTTAAAACGGTTGCGTTTTTCATTGGGGCCACTGTTCACGGAGCCCATTAATTTTCCAAGAGACGACTCGTACGTTTAACGTTTTGATTCTTCGTTTTATTCAATAAACTTTCCCTGAAGATAATTCGAATATAAAATAAAACAAAGGAAACATTCATTAACATAAGTGGTTTTTCTCAAGTTATACCGATGAGCCTAACTATATCAAACAAATAAAATTAACATATAACTATAAAGCTTTGCATTATACTAAATATTGAACAACATATCTTGAAAATGTTATTCACTAAAAGAATTTGACGAATTTTAAACAGATCTTATCACCAAAAGACTGAAAATATCGTCATTCTAATTAACTTAACACAAAACTTAACACGAAAACCACATGTTAAAATCTTAGACAAATATGTAGGCCTTGCTAGCACAAGACTTAAATTGTTATGTATATAGTAAACATTAACTAAAACAAATATGTATTTCGAAAACATTTTTTACAAATATATAATGGCAATAATAGGCAGCTTAGATCGCAAGAATTTTCACTTTGCAAATGGTATAAATACAGCAAGATTTCTGTAGAATATTATCAGTTCTCAACTTTAAGTTTCTGAATATAATCAATATGCAATTCCAAAACATTTTCTACTTCGCCTTGTGCTTCGTTCTGGCCCTCTGCTCGGTCCAAGCCAGACCCGAACCAGAACCCCAACCTGAACCTGAGCCAATTTTGGGTTTGGTAAGTTTTTATTAAAGACTCTTGAAAAAATGTTTATTAAATGTTTTAATTTTTATTTTAAATAGCTTACACCTGTTTTGGGCACACTTGTAAGTATATCCAGTGATTTGGAACTAAAAAATCGTCATGGGGTTTCAAAGATATAGTTCAATAGAGGCAATGTGTTGGCATAAACTAAAAATACTCAATATACTCTTTTTTGAGCGGCGGTCGCCTCGTTGTTGGCGGCAGCACCAAGATGAGTCGAAAAAGGAATCAGTTGACAAGTGTCTGCTGAAAGGTTCTGAAGAAAGCTGACATTGGTTATATGTAGTTGTTAATAAGACATTTAATAGTCTAAAAAATAAGCTTGTGTTGACACGCAAAGTAGCGAGAAATACCCCCCATTTCATTTTTTGAAGGAAATTTTTAATAAATTAAACTTTATATTCATATATTTCCGGAGAGTTGCTAACGGAGGTTATTAATCTATAAAATTCTACATAAAATGAAATCTACCATATATTGATTCTGCCCACTGACCTACAGTCTTACATCATTCGCTGAACATAATATCTTTTATTACCTTTATGCTTTTTAGATTACTAAATTATAATTAAACATTAATTTATTTAATTTACAGAATGGTTTGTTGAGCGGTTAATTCCTATGATGACGACAAATAAATCTTACGATGACAAATAAACGAAAAATAAAAAATTAAATATTGAATACTTTTATTATTTTATTTGCATAAAAAACTTTTTCAATTAATCGAAAACGTATTTTCATAAAATTTATTAATTTGGGACACAATGTTCAAGAGAGTGATTTTGTTGGTTTTCATAAAAATTACTTATAATATAAGTAATCAAGCAGAATGAGCGCCTAAGAAAATGATGATGATGGGGGCAAAATTTGGACTTCGTGCTATCTAAATAACATATTATTTTTGTTTTAAGGAAGTGGAACAATAAAGTCGACGGTAGAAAATTTTAATAAAAACTATACTATTTTGCGGAACATCGCGAAAAGCTATCCCATACCTCATTCATGGGGTGTAAAGGGAAATTTTTTTTTTTTTTATTTTGCGGAACATAATGTTCTGCTATTCATATCCAAATTTGAAACATTCTAAATTTGGTTTTATAACTACATATATTAAATTAGAATTAATGTGTATTTTGTTTTTTTTTTTTTTTTTGATAAATAACTATTACAATAACTTATGGCACTAATCATGTATTTTTATTTTTTACTCTACATATATAAAAATTACGTGTATGTTCGCGATCGCTAAACTCAAAAATTACTGCACCGATTTTGACCACAATTTATATGCATGCTCTATGGGCCTTGGGTAGTGATTCTGTGTAGTTTGCAGTTCGTCCGACAGATGGCGCAATATTTTTTTTTTTGTGTTTTCGCACCGTAACTGTGGCAAAACAACGTTTGCCCGGGTCAGCTAGTACAGTTTAAAAGAAGTTTAGATTTTAAAGAATATGAAATCTGAAAATATTTTGTACAAATGTTTGTAAATATTTCTACTAACAATAGATTTATATAATTACAAATATATAAGATGTTGAATTTGTCGCTTGTATATAATATTAACGACATATGGATTAAAAATATTCGCATGCGCGTGACCTGTAGTTTATGCATCCCTGTGAAATCGCTCGCCCTAACGTATTGGGGGAATCGTCTATATGATTATTGAGATAATTTATTTTTAATGACGTGTGAAATCCCAGAATTTCAAAGCTATGGAAATGTTGTTTTTTAATATCCCTTTAGTTTTCCGCTTTATTATATCCCAAGAATTCGCTTATAACTTCGGACAGAGGAAAATAGTGAAAACTTCTATTCTAGTGAAAGATTTCGAGACAAAAAGCAGACAGATATGACAAGTTATCAATATAACTATCTTTATTGTTGGTCAGGCCGCAGTCTCTTCTTTCCAAATCCGCTGACAAACTTAAAGTCGATTGATATTCAACTGTTACTGTTAGCCCGTCACTCTCTTAGAGGTGGTCATTATGAGCTATTTATGTTGCCTTGATACCTTCAGATTGTATTGATATGTTCACGAAATTTTTGGCGAATATTGTTAAGGAAAATTTGGACACCCTCAAAGTAATGCTGAAAACTGTGAAAAAATAATAATTTCTTCTTTTTTAGTGCTATTACGAAGTTTGAGTTAGCTGTTGGACAAAAACTGATTACACCTTTTTTGGGGGTGCTCACTGATATTTAAAAACTTTTGAGGTCCATAAAAAAAATTTGTCACCAATTTCGCCAAACTAAGTATACGGTTTTATTACCCTTCCATAGTAGAATCGAAGCTATACTGTCAAGTTCTTGTATTTTACAAAAAGTTTTCATTTGTAGCATATTGTTATTTTTAATTACATAATATTCGAGATGCATACAAAATCAATTCAAGAAAATAATTTAATCGGTATCAATATTACGTCATTTTTTACTGTAAACTGTTTCTTAGCTTCATGCTAATCGTAGTGTATGAAAATAAATGGTTTGTTCCCGATTATAAAGCTTTTGTATCAAATTATAAAGCTTCATTTTATACATAACTAATGAATAAAACAGTAGTCGGCGTTGCCACCGGAACACATAAAGCTAAAGGGCTAATAACAAACGTTTATGCGTACAATTTCTTGTTAAAGGTTTTTAGAGCTATTGAATACTTCTGCTAAAGAACGCTTCATATTCACTTTAGACATTTTTTTATGAATAAGACCGTAATTCCATTATTATATCTTAGCCTACTTCGCGGTTCGTTGTTGTTGTTTTACAATTCCTCGCTGTTATTTTACAATTCCTAACTGTCTTGTTGGGAGTTTGCTGTGTCAGCGGATCCCACATGTAAGTTGATGGTTAATGTTTTCGATTTAACGGATGGAGGTGATGGGATCAGCAAGTGCTCAGTCAGGCAATGTTGAGCAAACTACTTGCTGGCTAGGGTTTCGGCTTAACTTGCATAAGGTTTTAGAAACGACATATTTTTCATTTTCACAACCGAATTAAAATATTTAAAAAAGTGACAAAAATTATTCTTTTTATTCAATTTGCAACAAAAAGTAATAGAATAGACGGCCAAAGCAAACCGCAATAAATGCGGATGTTTCAAAACTAATTTTGAATTATAGTTATGTTTTAATTTAATTGGAATTTGCATTATTTTATAACGCGATATAATATTATAAGTTTATCACTTTGTCTTAAATATACAATGTTTCATTAAAGACGTTTTTGTTAAATCTGTAAAAAAAATGTTGAGTCAATAAAACAATGAGATTTTTAGGGTTTTATTTATCGTTTATTTGTCATCATAAAAATTAACGGCCCACCAAATTTTGCTGTAAGTTAAAAAATTAAACAAATTAATTTACAAAAATATAATTAAGAAATACTTATTGCGTATAGGATATAAACGATATAATTTGAAGCAAAGTAAAATACTTTTTTGTAAGTATGTGAAAGTTAACTGAAAAATTACAGATTTGGTTATTGTACAGTTATGTACATTAATAACTTGCGAAGGTTTTAATAAGTTAGCAAAACTCTGGAAATATACATATAACTAGAAAGTTAAATTTTTCTAATTTCGTTTTACATTCGCTGAATGAGATAGGGGGAAGCTTTCTCGCAAATAAGTGTGACAACACGAGCATCTTTTGTAGACATTCTGAATGGTACTACATTTTAACCAGACGTTAACGAAGGACAGTTATTTGAAAAGCTTTAAGCAGACACATGTCAAGTGACTTCTCCATCGATTTATTGCAGTGCTTTTGTAAACAACCTTGCGACCGCCGCTCAAATAAGATACAATAAGGACCTTCGGTCATTTATAAAATTTTGCCTCCAATGGACTATATCTTTTAAACCCTATGTAAATTTTTTAGTTCCGATTTACAGGATATACTTACAATTGTTCCCAAAAGAGGTGCAACCTATTAAAAATAAAAATTAAAAAATTTTAACACAAATTCATTCAAGTTTCTTTAATAATAACTTACCAAACCCAAAATTGGCTCAGGTTCAGGTTGTGGTTCAGGTTCAGGTTTAGCCTGGACCGAGCAAAGGGCCAAAACGAAGCACAAAGCAAAGTAGAAAATGTGTTGGAATTGCATGTTGACTATATTCAGATACTTAAAGTTGAGAACTGATAATTTTTTACACAAATCGCGTGGTTTTTATAGCGCTTGGCATGAGACAAACTTTAAGAAGTTTATCCACAGCTACGCAGTACGATTATTGTTAAAAGTCTACATTTCTGACAGCTGTTGTCTAAATATTTGTTGTATTTTATATTTACCATACATACTATTGTTAGGGCTTCTGATACCATCAAACTAATATTTGTATATGATTTCAAACAAATATTTACAGATCGTTGTGTGTTTAGCTGATTTCAATGGCGATACTTTCAGTCTATAACAAATTGGATAGTTCAATAATTTGTCAATTTATTTCTGTGAAAAAAAAAACATAACAGTTTTGTCGAGCTGTTCCAGTATTTACACATACAAAATGTATTAGCGAATGTTAAGATGTTGTTTTTTTTATTTATTGTTAAAGACTAAAATCGAATATTTTATGTTGCTATGTCATTACATAAATGAAGATTTATATTTTCGCATGTCATACGATATTAGATGACTATAGTTTTAATTATTAAGGATTATTTTGGAAAGGTATTACTCCGTGATCGTAAAAGAAGTTAGTAAATAGTATGCTTTTAATTGTTTTAACAAATTTTGTTTATCAAATATTTTATGTTAATTTTTTTTACAACTTTATTAATCTGAACGTTGTATCAACATCCTATAACTTTATCAATAAATGTTAGAAAGATGCTTACTCAAATTTTTACTAACGTAAAATAACATCTAGCTTAAACAATAAATAAATAAACAACATCTTAACATTCGTACCAAGACTTTGCTTATGTAAATATTGAAATAGATCGACAGAGCCGTTATCTTTTTTTCTTTCTGAAATTGATCCATATTGCAATGCTTAATATAACGCCATAGAAATCAACTAAACACACAACGCTCTGTAATTATTTGTTTGAAATCATATACATATACAAATACAAATAATAGTTCGATGGCTGTACAAGCCTTAACGATGGTATATATAATAAAAATAACATAAAACAAATACATATTTAGACAACAGCTGCCAGAAATAAAGACTTTTAATAATAATCGTACTGCGTAGCTGTGGATAAACTTCCAAAAGTTTGTCTCATTCCAAGCGCTATATAAACTACGCGATTTGTGTTAAAAACTATCAGTTCTCAACTTTAAGTATCTGAATATATTCAACATGCAATTCCAACACATTTTCTACTTCGCTTTGTGCTTCGTCTTGGCCCTCTGCTCGGTCCAGGCTAAACCTGAACCTGAACCACAACCTGAGCCTGAGCCAATTTTGGGTTTGGTTAGTTATTATTAAGAAACTTGAATGAATTTGTGTTAAATGTTTTAATTTGTATTTTAAATAGGTTGCACCTCTTTTGGGAACAATTGTAAGTATATCCTGTGACTCGGAACCAAAAAATTGACATGAGGTTTAAAAAATACTGTTTAATAGAGTCAAAATGTTGGTATCACCTAAAACTACACAATTGAGCGACAGTTACCTCATTATTGACGGCAGCACCACATTCACATTCTTATAAAACATTAATTTACTCTGTCTCGAATTATGTCTTTTATATCCTAATTGCGTTAAGTGTTACATAATTATAATTGGTTATTAATTTGTTTCATTTTTTAATTTACAGCAAAATTTGGTGGGCCGTTAATTTTTATGATGACAAATAAACGATAAATAAAACCCATCAATTCTCATTGTTTTATTGACACAAAAAACTTTACAGATTTAACTTAAACTTCTTTTATGAAAAATTGCAAGTACAACGTGATTTGAGTGATACATTTTTGAAAATATCTATTGCTTTATAAAAGAAAAATGATTGCATGTAATTATCATAATATTTTGGTTTTGGACGGGTAAACAAATTAATCATACTAAATTAATGAAAATGTTATGTATGAAAAGATATACATTAAGTGTTTTTTTTTAAATAATTCAATAAAATGAGCCGCAAAATACGATAACGAATTAGGATAAACTGCAAATTGATTCATAACCCGTAATTATTTCAGAGTAATATTGA
Source organism: Muscina levida (assembly GCA_964034835.1). NCBI lineage: Eukaryota > Metazoa > Arthropoda > Insecta > Diptera > Muscidae > Muscina > Muscina levida. The sequence continues at coordinate 142,202,573 of OZ035880.1, read as the reverse complement.
TACGATCGACATTTGTTCCTCTTTCGAGGGTATCGGTACAGAGTTTCGGTTATATCAAACCTACTATTTTTGTTTGTATATATTTGATGCAATTCATATGATTTATTTTGTCTAAAAATAAAATGATAAATAAATGATAAATTTTATTAATTTACGTTAAGTGTATCGAAGTGATACAACAAATTCGGCTCAAGATCAGAAAAGTGTTATATTATTTATTGTTTGATATTTTTGGTCAAATTCAGTGTGTCACGCACTAGGATGACGCGTTTCGAACTCCATGACGAGTTCATCTTCAGACCCCTTTGTGACTAACTGATGCACAATGGTACATCATCAGCTGTATATATATCTACAATTAGGCCAAACATATGCATGTGAAGTAGATATCAGCCGAAAATGTCCAGCATAGTTATGAATTTGACCATTCACAATCAAACATGAGAATGGAGGATATTTTATCCCCACGATTCCCTTTTTACCTCACAAAGCTCAAGCTTTACCATGGCTTTTCACCACAAAACTCAAGCTTTTTTACAAGGTTTGTTGTTAAACTAAGCTTACTATTGTTACTGAGCATATACAGTGTTTGCTCACTACTAACTACTAAGCATATATATAGTTTGTTAGGCCGTGCCGTGCCAGTGTATGTGTATTTGTGTTTTTTTTTTTTTTTTTTTTTTGTTAGTCGATCTTACATTACATTATATTAATTTACGTTAAGTGTATCGAAGTGATACAACAAATTCGGCTCAAGATCAGAAAAGTGTTATATTATTTATTGTTTGATATTTTTGGTCAAATTCAGTGTGTCACGCACTAGGATGACGCGTTTCGAACTCCATGACGAGTTCATCTTCAGACCCCTTTGTGACTAACTGATGCACAATGGTACATCATCAGCTGTATATATATCTACAATTAGGCCAAACATATGCATGTGAAGTAGATATCAGCCGAAAATGTCCAGCATAGTTATGAATTTGACCATTCACAATCAAACATGAGAATGGAGGATATTTTATCCCCACGATTCCCTTTTTACCTCACAAAGCTCAAGCTTTACCATGGCTTTTCACCACAAAACTCAAGCTTTTTTACAAGGTTTGTTGTTAAACTAAGCTTACTATTGTTACTGAGCATATACAGTGTTTGCTCACTACTAACTACTAAGCATATATATAGTTTGTTAGGCCGTGCCGTGCCAGTGTATGTGTATTTGTGTTTTTTTTTTTTTTTTTTTTTTGTTAGTCGATCTTACATTACATTATATTAATTTACGTTAAGTGTATCGAAGTGATACAACAAATTCGGCTCAAGATCAGAAAAGTGTTATATTATTTATTGTTTGATATTTTTGGTCAAATTCAGTGTGTCACGCACTAGGATGACGCGTTTCGAACTCCATGACGAGTTCATCTTCAGACCCCTTTGTGACTAACTGATGCACAATGGTACATCATCAGCTGTATATATATCTACAATTAGGCCAAACATATGCATGTGAAGTAGATATCAGCCGAAAATGTCCAGCATAGTTATGAATTTGACCATTCACAATCAAACATGAGAATGGAGGATATTTTATCCCCACGATTCCCTTTTTACCTCACAAAGCTCAAGCTTTACCATGGCTTTTCACCACAAAACTCAAGCTTTTTTACAAGGTTTGTTGTTAAACTAAGCTTACTATTGTTACTGAGCATATACAGTGTTTGCTCACTACTAACTACTAAGCATATATATAGTTTGTTAGGCCGTGCCGTGCCAGTGTATGTGTATTTGTGTTTTTTTTTTTTTTTTTTTTTGTTAGTCGATCTTACATTACATTATATTAATTTACGTTAAGTGTATCGAAGTGATACAACAAATTCGGCTCAAGATCAGAAAAGTGTTATATTATTTATTGTTTGATATTTTTGGTCAAATTCAGTGTGTCACGCACTAGGATGACGCGTTTCGAACTCCATGACGAGTTCATCTTCAGACCCCTTTGTGACTAACTGATGCACAATGGTACATCATCAGCTGTATATATATCTACAATTAGGCCAAACATATGCATGTGAAGTAGATATCAGCCGAAAATGTCCAGCTGATATCTACTTCACATGCATATGTTTGGCCTAATTGTAGATATATATACAGCTGATGATGTACCATTGTGCATCAGTTAGTCACAAAGGGGTCTGAAGATGAACTCGTCATGGAGTTCGAAACGCGTCATCCTAGTGCGTGACACACTGAATTTGACCAAAAATATCAAACAATAAATAATATAACACTTTTCTGATCTTGAGCCGAATTTGTTGTATCACTTCGATACACTTAACGTAAATTAATATAATGTAATGTAAGATCGACTAACAAAAAAAAAAAAAAAAAAAAAACACAAATACACATACACTGGCACGGCACGGCCTAACAAACTATATATATGCTTAGTAGTTAGTAGTGAGCAAACACTGTATATGCTCAGTAACAATAGTAAGCTTAGTTTAACAACAAACCTTGTAAAAAAGCTTGAGTTTTGTGGTGAAAAGCCATGGTAAAGCTTGAGCTTTGTGAGGTAAAAAGGGAATCGTGGGGATAAAATATCCTCCATTCTCATGTTTGATTGTGAATGGTCAAATTCATAACTATGCTGGACATTTTCGGCTGATATCTACTTCACATGCATATGTTTGGCCTAATTGTAGATATATATACAGCTGATGATGTACCATTGTGCATCAGTTAGTCACAAAGGGGTCTGAAGATGAACTCGTCATGGAGTTCGAAACGCGTCATCCTAGTGCGTGACACACTGAATTTGACCAAAAATATCAAACAATAAATAATATAACACTTTTCTGATCTTGAGCCGAATTTGTTGTATCACTTCGATACACTTAACGTAAATTAATATAATGTAATGTAAGATCGACTAACAAAAAAAAAAAAAAAAAAAAAAAACACAAATACACATAAATGATAAATTTTTAGAACACACGCGACTATCGTGCGGGTTTCCATGGTTCAATACCTATCTCCAGTCGATGTTGCCTGAAGCAACTTCACAGTATAGTGGCGAGTCAAACGGCATGCCTGGTAAAACTTTCTCAAACATGACGTTCGCATTCGTCTATTAACAAGTTGTATTTTGACATGTCAATGCAAAAGAGTGCAGGATATAAGAGCTGTTAGAATTTTGAATTGTCCAACGCCAAATTGAGTTTCATTGTTTCATCGGGGACACAAGGAATCAAAATTATTTGATAAAATTTACCAAAGGCCCCGGCTCCTGTGAAAAAATAAAAATTAAAATCAAATTAAAACACATTAGCTGTTTTCTTGCAAATTTTTTTACAGAAATTTTTACAAATGTTACACGAAGAGAGTAAAATCGTTCTTACTCTCCCAGACCACAAAGTAATAATAGGAAGAACAAACAATGTTAAACTTCTGAAGTCGTCTCTTGGATAGTTATTGACTAAACTTCTGTTTTCTCCTATTGTGTATATTAACTGTGTGTCTATAAATTTTCGCTAATCCTTCCGTAGCTCTTTTGTTATTCATGCTCTGCTCTTTCGGCGTGTCTATGATGTGTTACATCTCCTGAGTATGTCTTCGCTTATAACACTGTGGAATCAAGTTTCACAAATTTGACTGTTACACAGTGATACAAATGTGAAGGAAAAAAATATACAGGGGTTCTCATATAGCAATTCTGTTAGGCTTGACTTCATAGAGTACAGAGATACTTATAGTTGTTTTCGGTCACTTCGTTAAGTAATGTTTTTATAGCATAAACGATTTTCCCAGAATTACAAGTTCAAGAAATCATAAGTCTTCTCTTTATAAACAGGTTTTCAATATTAAAAATTATAAGTCTTTGCAGATTTAAGGGTAGCCATAGTTTGAGCGCGATTGGAGTTTGTTAACCCGTGCCGCTATGGGCTTAAAGCTTTTAAGCTCCAACAGCCGATCATCGCGTTCCGCTTTTTTTTCTTAATTTAGTGAATGTATATCATTTTGAAAATATAAGTGTCCTTTGAGATAATTTAATATAATTCAACACAGTTGTCAGTTATATATCAGAGAAGCCAAATTTGTTTCAATACTAACAACAATTTTGAAAAATATAAGTTTTTTTCTATTTCAGGATATATGGGAGGTTAGCGTGTCCTTTATTATAATTTAATATAATCAACACAGTGTCAGTAATATATCAGAGGCAAATCTAGCTAAATTTGGCTCAATACTTACAACAATTTTTAAAAATATGTGTTTTTCCAATTTGGGATTTATGTGGGGTGGGCGTGTCCTTCGATATAATTTAATAAAATTCAACACAAATGCCAGTAATATATTACAGACAAATTGAGCCAAATTTGGTTCAATACCAGCAATAATTTTGAAAAATTTAAGTTGTTTTCATTTTAGTATATATGGGAGGTGGGAGTGTCCTTGGTCCGATTATCACAAAACTTAATTCTTTTTCTTTCCTATTTATAACAGCACTTATTAATACTAATTTTCCTTCTTTTATGACAACTCCTCCGTTGGTATGAAAACACGACACTGAGCGGAGTAGTTACCGCAATCGTTAAAATGAACTAACCTTTTCGTTATTACTTACCTTTATTAATTCTATGAATCTTACAAAGTTATTAACGTTATTCCAAAGAATTTTGTATATATCCTAAAAATTCATACAGTACGATTATCCATATTCATTGTATAAAATCTTATTGATATTCATTTCTCAATCTATGACACAAATCGGATCAAAAAGCCTTTTTCAAACCTTTGATTTTTCCACTTTTTTCACGTTTGTCTAAGTCCGAGCACGTTTTATGCTCGAATTGTCCTTAATGCTATCTGTTTTTAGTTCTTGTTTTACATGTCTGAACTTTCCAACCCCTCTTTGAAAATCCAAATACATACATAAGCGGCTTATATATTTTATCTACGTCGTTAGTTTTATCCCTAGGCTGTTTGCCTGTTGCATATTTTATTAATTGTTCCATTGTTCGCTGTGGGAATTTTTTTTTTTAATAAAAATGTGTTTCCTCATCGATGTTTTTGTTAAATATGAGAAGTTTTTTTTTGTGTCAATAAAAAAATGAGATTTTAAAGGTTGTATTTATCGTTTATTTGTCTTCATAAAAATTAACGGCCCACCAAATTTTGCTGTAAGTTAGAAAATTAAACAATTTAATTTACGGTTATAATTTTGTAATACGAAATCCATAAAAGATATAAAAGATATAATTCAAAGAAAATTTCTTTTTTTATAAGATTGTTTTATATTAAGGTGGAAGTTTACTGAAAAATTACAGTTATGATTATTGTACTATTGTGTACTTTAATAACTTGCGACGATTTCAATTAGTAAGCAAACCTCTGAAAATATATATATATGACTAGAAAGTTCCTTTTGTTAGTTTCGTTTTACATTCGTTGATGAGAAGCTTTATCGCAAACAACACGAGCACGAGTCATACTGAATTAAGGATTCGTTAACGAATGAGAAGTTTTTAGCAAACACATATCAAGTGATTTCTCCCTCGAATTATTGCGATGCTCGTAAACAATCATATGACTGCCGCCCACATAAAGGTACACTGAGAAAGTTCGGTCTTTTATATAATTTGGCCTCCTATGGACTATATCTTTTAAACCTCATGTCAATTTTTGAGTTCCAATTTACAGGATATACTTACAATTGTTCCCAAAAGAGGTGCAACCTATTTAAAATAAAAATTTAACACAAATTCATTCAATTTTCTTTAATAATAACTTACCAAACCCAAAATTGGCTCAGGTTCAGGTTGTGGTTCAGGTTCAGGTTTAGCCTGGACCGAGCAAAGGGCCAAAATGAAGCACAGGGCGAAGTAGAAAATGTGTTGGAATTGCATGTTGATTATATTCAGATACTTAAAGTTGAGAACTGATAATTTTTTACACAAATCGCGTGGTTTTTATAGCGCTTGGCATGAGACAAACTTTTAGAAGTTTATCCACAGCTACGCAGTACGATTATTGTCAAAAGTCTACATTTCTGACAGCTGTTGTCTAAATATTTGTTGTATTTTATATTTACCATACATACTATTGTTAGGGCTTGTGATACCATCAAACTAATATTTGTATATGATTTCAAACAAATATTTACAGATCGTTGTGAGTTTAGCTGATTTCAATGGCGATACTTTCAGCCTATTGCAAATTGGATAGTTTTATAATTTTTCAATTTATTTCTGTGAAAAAAAACAATATAACAGTTCTGTCGAGCTGTTTCAGTATATACACATGCAAAATGTTTTAGCGAATTTTAAGATATTGTTTGTTTATTTATTGTTAAAGAATAAAATTTTTTTTATGACATTACTTAAATGAACTTTTATATTTTGGCAAGTTATACGATATTAGATGACTATAGTTTTAATTATTAAGGATTATTTTGGAAAGATATTACTCTGTGATGGTAAAAGAAGTTAGTAATTAGTATGCTTTTAATTGTTTTAACAAATTTTGTTTATCAAATATTTAAGTTAATTTTTTTACAACTTTATTAATCTGAACGTTGTATCAACACCCTATAACTTTATCAATAAATGTTAGAAAGATTCTTACTCAAACTTAAACAATAAATAAATAAACAACATCTTAACATTCGTACCAAGACTTTGCTTATGTAAATATTGAAATAGATCGACAGAGCCGTTATCTTTTTTTTCTGTCTCAAATTGATCTATATTGCAATGCTTAATGTAACGCCATTGAAATCAACTAAACACACAACGCTCTGTAATTATTTGTTTGAAATCATATACAAATACAAATATAAGTTTGATGATAGCACAAGCCCAAACAGACGTATATATAATAAAAATAACGTAAAACAAATACATATTTAGACAACAGATGTCAGAAATATAGACTTTTAACAATAATCGTACTGCGTAGCTGTGGATAAACTTCTAAAAGTTTTTCTCATGTCAAGTGCTATATAAACTACGCGATTTGTGTTAAAAATTATCAGTTCTCAACTTTAAGTATCTGAGTATATTCAACATGCAATTCCAACACATTTTCTACTTCGCTTTGTGCTTCATCTTGGCCCTCTGCTCGGTCCAGGCTAAACCTGAACCTGAACCACAACCTGAGCCTAAGCCAATTTTGGGTTTGGTAAGTTATTATTAAAGAAACTTGAATGAATTTGTATTAAATGTTTTAATTTGTATTTTAAATAGGTTGCACCTCTTTTGGGAACAATTGTAAGTATATCCTGTGACTCGGAACTCAAAAATTGACATGGGGTTAAAAAAATATAGTCCATTGGAGGCAAAATTATATTGTAGACTAAACTTTGTCAGTGTACCTTTACTAGAGCGGCGGTCAACTGATTGTTTACGACAGCACCACAATAAGTCGAGGGATAAATCATTTGACATTTGTCATTTGAAGACTTTTCATATAGCTGTGCTTCGTTATCGTCTCCTTAATATATATGTCCCATTCAGTTTATCTAAAAAACGAAGCTGATGTTGGCAGACCCACTTTCTAGAAACTCCCTCTACCTATCTCATTCAACGAATGTAAAACAAAGTTAAATAAGGAACCTTTTAGTCATATATTTCCAGAGGTTTTCGAACTAATTGAAATCTTCGTAAGATATTAATGTACACAACTGTACAATAATCAAACTGTAATTTTTCTGTCAACTTTCACATTCTTATAAAACAGTAATTTACTCTGTTTCGAATTATATATTTTATCTCTTATAAACATTTCGAATTACTTAATTAAAATTGTAAATTAATTTGTTTAATTTTTTAATTTACAGCAAAATTTGGTGGGCCGTTAATTTTTATGATGACAAATAAACGATAAATAAAACCCTTAAAATCACATTGTTTTATTAACACAAAAAACTTTACAGATTTAACTTAAACTTCTTTCATAAAATTCCAAGGACATTGTAGACAACGTGATGTGAGTGACACATTTTTGAAAATATGTATTGCTTTATAAAAGAAAAATTATTGCATGTAATTATCATAATATTTTGGTTTTGGATCATAAAATAAGTCGAAATTGCCTATTTTTTGCTGAGTCCTCTTGAAATTATACCTGCAGTGGACAATTCATTTCAGTTGTGTTAAATGATTCAAACCTTCGGTTAACGGTAAACAAATTAATCATATTTTTTTCATTTTTTTTAATTAATTCAATGGAATGAGCCGCAAAATACGATAACAAATCAGGATAAGCTGCATATTGATTCATAGCCTGTAATTATTTTAGAGTAATTTTGATACGGTCGACATTTGTTCCTCTTTAGAGGGAATCGGTACATATTTTATTTCAGTTGCGTCAGCATGTTCCGATGATTTGGGTTATATCAAACCTTCTATTTTTGTTTGTATATATTTGATGCAATTCATCTAATTTATTTTGTCGTAAAATACATTTTGATAAATTTTTAGAAGACACACGCGTCTATCGTGCCGGTTTTTCATGGCAACGGCATGACTGGTAAAACTTTTTCAAACATGACGTTCGCATTCGTCTATTAATAAGTAGGTGCCGTTATAGTGAGTTTTGAATTATAAATCGTGTTAATTCACAATATCGCGAAGATGGATAGTTGAAAAATTGATAATTTTTTCTACATCATTTTTACTTAAACAGTCGAAATTTGGCTATTTTTTAACTGATTTTCAAAATCACACCTTTAAAGCAAATGTAATCTTTTGAAAATCGGTTTAAAAAAAGACATAATTTTTTTGAACTTGTAATTTTAGGAATTTCGTCGTTTCACTAAATTTGCCATAAATACATTACTTAACAAGGTGACCGAGAAAAACTATAAGTAACTCTGTACTCTATGGTCTTCAGCCTAACAGAATATGAGAACCCCTGTATATTTTGTGTGTAGCACAATATTATTAAACAATCAATTTGCAATATTGGAACCAAGTGGGTATGATTAATAAAACATTCGCATTAAAATAATATTATTAATACGTTGTGCGGAAGTAAAATGGGGGAAAAAAGCCAGAATTTTGTCGGTGCTAAAAAATGATAAGAGTTTGCAGATGTTAGGGTAGCCATAGTTTGAGCGCGATTGGAGTTTGTTAACCCGTGCCGCTATGGGCTTAAAGCTTTTAAGCTCCAACAGCCATGTTTGGAGGGCATAACTCAAGAACGACTAGGTCAATTTTGATGAAACTATAATATGAAACATAATCAACAATTTCGCAGCTATAAATAAATTTATAAAAAAAAAATTAAAAATATGCTTAAAAACCGGATAAAAGTGTCTAGTCTTAATACATTTTCGTAATTTCACATAACCTATGAACAAAATGAGAAATAGATCATGAAAATCGATTATCGCGTTCCGCTTTTTGTTCTCAATTAAGTGAATGTATCTCATTTTGGAAAATATAGGTATCCTTTGAGATAGTTTAATATAATTCAACACAGTTGTCAGTTATATATCAGAGAAGGCAAATTTGGTTCCATACCAACAACAATTTTGGAAAATATAAGTTTTTTCCATTTTAGAATATATGGGAGGTTGGCGTGTCCTTTATTATAATTTGATATAATCAACACAGTGTCATTAATATATCAGAGACAAATCTAGCTAAATTTTGTTCAATACTTTCAACGATTTTGAAAAATTTAAGTTGTTTTCATTTCAGTATATATGGGAGGTGGACGACACGCCCGATTTTCACAAAACTGAGTCTTTTTTTCTTTCCTGTTTATAAAAGCAATGTGTTCTAATTTTCCTACTTTTATGACAACTCCTCCGTTGGTATGAAAACACGACACTGAGCGGAATAGTTACCGCAATCATTAAAATAAAATAACTTTTTCGTTATTACTTACATTTATTAATTCTATGAATTTTACAAAGTTATCAATATTTTTTCCAAAGAATTTTGTATATATCCTATAAACTCATACAGTACGATTATTCATATTCATTGTATCAAATCTTATTGATATTCATTTCTCAATCTAAGACACAAATCGGAATGAAAAAGCCTATGACAAACCTTTGATTTTTCCACTTTTTTAACGATTGTCTAAGTCCTAGGTCGTTTAATGTTCGATTTGTCCTTAATGCAATCTGATATTAGTTCTTGTTTTACATGTCTGTACTTTTTAAACCCTCTCTGAAAATCCAGATACATACATAAGCGACTTATATATTTTATCTACGTCGTTAGTTTTATCCCTAGGCTGTTTGCTCTTTGCACGTTTTGTTTATTGTTCGCTCTGGTAATTATTGTTTTTTTAATTGATATGTGTTTCTTTGTCGAAGTTTTCGTCAAATATGAAAAGTTTTTTTTTGTATCAATAAAACAATGAGATTTTAAGGGTTTTTTTTATCGTTTATTTGTCATCATAAAAATTAACGGCCCACCAAATTTTGCTGTAAGTTAAAAAATTAAACAAATTAATTTACAATTAAAATTTTGTAATACGAAATGCATATAGGATATAAAAGATATAATTCAAATCAAATTACTTTTTTATAAGATTGTTTTATAACAATGTGGAAGTTTTCTAAAAAATTTCAGTTTTGTTTATTGTACTATTGTGTTCTTTAATAACTTACGACAATTTCAATTAGTAAGCAAACCTCTGGAAATATATATATGACTAGGAAGTTCCTTTTTATAGTTTAGTTTTACATTCTTTGAATGAGATAAGGGGAAGCTTTCTCGCAAACAACACGAGCACGAGACATACTCAATTAAGGATACGTTAACGAATGAGAAGTTTTAAGCAGACACATGCCAAGTGATTTCTTCTTCGACTTGTTGAGTTGCTGTCGTAAACAACCATATGACTGACTGCAAACAACACGAGCACGAGACATACTAAAAGGGACGTATATATTAACGAGACGTTAACGAGGAACAGCTATATGATAAGTGTTCAGCAGACACATGCCAAGTGATTTCTCCCTTGACTTATTGCGATGCTGTCGTAAACAATCATATGACTGCCGCACACATAAAGGTACACTGAAGATGTTCGGTCTATTATATAATTTTGCCTCTTATGGACTATATCTGTTAAACCTCATGTAAATTTTTTAGTTCCAATCACAGGATATACTTACAATTGTTCCCAAAAGAGGTGCAACCTATTTAAAATAAAAATTAAAAAATTTAACACAAATTCATACAAGATTCTTTAATAATAACTTACCAAACCCAAAATTGGCTCAGGCTCAGGTTGTGGTTCAGGTTCAGGTTTAGCCTGGACCGAGCAGAGGGCCAAAACGAAGCACAGGGCGAAGTAGAAAATGTGTTGGAATTGCATGTTGATTATATTCAGATACTTAAAGTTGAGAACTGATAATTTTTTACACAAATCGCGTAGTTTGTATAGCGCTTGGCATTAGAAAAACTTTCAGGTGTATGCCCTAAGCTACGCAGTATAATAGTGTTTAAATAAAGTCTATATTTCTGACACCTGTTGTCTAAATATTTGTTGTTTTTTATATTTACCATATATACTACTCTTAGGGATTGTGCTACCAGCGAACACATACATATCTGTGTCTGTATATTATTTTTAAAAAATGGTTTCAGATCGTTGTGTGTTCAGTTGATTTCATTGGTAATACATTCAGCATATTGCAAATTGGATCTGTTTTAGAGAAAAACAAACAACATAGCAGTATTGTCGAGCTGTTTTAATATTTACCTTTTTTACCTATGCAAAGCAAAAAACTTAAGTATGCTTTTTTCTGTAATTTATTAGTAAAGTTTAGGATATTGATACAACATTTAAATTGTGAAACATTTAACATTTTAATTAATTTTTAAAATATTAACAAAAAAGAAGTTTTGAACAAAATTTTTAAAACAGGTTACAGCATCTTTTACCACAACTGAGCAATATCTTTCCAAAATAATTCATAAGAAAAAAAACTATAATTATTTTATAAAGTATTATATGCAAAGGTTTAAAAAATGTCATAACAATATAGAAGAAATTCGATTTTAAGCTAAAACCATAAATAAACAAACAATATCTTAACATTCGTTAAATACTTTACACTGAGTTCGTAGGTAGCATAAGTCCTAACAATGGTATGTATGGTAAATATAAAATACAACAAATATTTAGACAACAGGTGTCAGAAATCTAAATTTTATTTAACACCAATCTTACTGCGTAGCTGTGGAAAAACATCTGAAAGTTTGTATCATGCCAAGCGCTATATAAACCACGCGATTTGTGTAAAAAATTATCAGTTCTCAACTTTAAGTATCTGAATATAATCAACATGCAATTCCAACACATTTTCTACTTCGCCCTGTGCTTCATTTTGGCCCTTTGCTCGGTCCAGGCTAAACCTGAACCACAACCAGAACCTGAACCAATTTTGGGTTTGGTAAGTTATTATTAAAGAAACTTAAATGAATTTGTGTTAAATTTATTACTTATTGTTTTAAATAGGTTGCACCTCTTTTGGGAACAATTGTAAGTATATCCTGTGACTCGGAACTCAAAAATTGACATGAGGTTTAACAGATATAGTCCATAAGAGTCAAAATTATATAATAGACCGAACTTCCTCAGTGTACCTTTATGTGTGCGGCAGTCATATGGTTGTTTACGACAGCATCGCAATAAGTCGAGGGAGAAATCACTTGATATGTTTTTGCTAAAAACTTCATTCGTTAACGTCTTCATAATTCAGTATGTCTCGTGCTCGTGTTGTTTGCGAGAAAACTTCCTTATTATCTTATTCAACGAAAGTAAAACGAAATTAAACTAAGGAACTCTCTAGTCATATATATATTTCCAGAGGTTTGCTTACTAATTGAAATCGTCGTAAGTTATTAAAGAACACAATAGTACAATAATCAAAACTGAAATTTTTTAGAAAACTTCCACATTCTTTGATTTATATCTTTTATATCCTTTATGCATTTCGTATTACAAAATTATAATTGTAAATTAATTTGTTTAATTTTTTAACTTACAGCAAAATTTGGTGGGCCGTTAATTTTTATGATGACAAATAAACGATAAATAAAATCCTTAAAATCTCATAGTTTTATTGACCCAAAAAAAATTCATATTTAACGAAGACTCGTACAATTAATAAAACATATAAAGGGCAAACAGTCTGGGGATAAAACTAAAATTATGTAAAATCGCGACCAAAAGTCGTAAAGGGTGTAAGTCCAAAATTCAATATTTTAAAGGAAGGACAAAAATCTTAACTTTTTCCTTTAACGACTTACTTTTTCAAAACTTTTAATGCAATTATGTGTATCTTATTCATATTTTTGGTAATATTGCAAAATTTTTTGGAAAAAAATGCTTGGTACTCTCTTTGGAGCATTTTTTGGACTTTGAACTTTTTCACTTTTTAACTTATCAATATAATTTGGACTTAGCACCTTTTCGTATAAGGAATTTCTAAGAAAAAATTAAACTCAATTTTCTTTTTGTTATAATTTTTTTAATTTTTAATTATATGTTATTCATTACTTTTTTAAGTAGAAAGTATATATTTTTTAATTAAAATTTTAATAGTTTTCTTATGTTTTATAAATAAAAAATAAAAATATTATTCATAAAGTATATTATCATAAAAGTGATGGTGGTCTTTGAGCAAGTAGTCTCCAAGTATCATTAAACCGAAAATTATAACATATATTACCATTTGGAATGTATTTAAGGCCAGGAATGTTGGTTACTTTTGCATCGCTCTTGCCATGTCCAGTGAGAATATTTTAACAAAACAGTACATTGCTGAATGTTTAAAAAAACTTGGGATAAGTAAGAAACATAATATGCTTCCGAATTTTTTCTTGCTGATTTGTTATTCCAATATTATCAGCAGGTAAATCATATTTTCTATTATTTTCATCTATTGGGGAATGTACACTATCAACCTCTATTTGAGTATGTCCGGGCTCGAAAATTTTTTGTTCTATGATGACTTTATGTTTAATTGATGAATTTAATAAGGCATTACTCATTACGTAATTTCGGATTTGGTATAGGCATTAAGCCGGGTCGAAAAAAAGGTGGTTATGTTACCGCCATATGTGAAAATAAAAGTAAAAACATTTTCGGGGGTGCGAAAAAATTCGGGGGATTCGGGGGTTTTCCCGTAAAATCATTATTTGTATACTGATTATCAAAATCTGTGCATCGTTGAAAAGGTATTAACAACAGCTTTGTTAGTGTGTTAGAGACTTTGAACTGCGACGTCATCTTCCAGCGGTTCCCATCATTGTATTCGTTAAAACCCCCCTAAGCATACAATTTTCGGTTGTAGTTTTAAAGGCCTTAAAAAAACTATATAAAAAACTATTAAACCGTTAACTTTTATTCATAAGCAAAAAAGTTATATTCAGTTAAAAAGTCAGTACATTTATGCACACTGTGATAATTCGAAATATACATTTGTTTTTTTTTATTACGTTTGTTATAAAACGTGAACAATTGAAGAATAAATAAAGTTCAAACAAATAAAAAAAAATCATAAAAGATACCAAATAATCGGAATACTATCTGACAGAACTTCCAAAGATTTTTTTAGCGACCAGTGTGAATTAAGTACGATGACGCTTAATGCCCTATCGGAGCATGAGGAACTCTTTGGTTGAGCAAATTAAACTTATTATAAAAGTCTACTGCGAACTATCATATGTACTAAAATGTTAAATCAATATAACTTTTGTTTATGAAGAAAATTTAACCTTTGTCGAATACCTATAATATGTTTGGCATGCCTACTTAAAGGGCTAAGCTTAAGCGTCGTTTCTGTACGCTCTGTAAACTATTCGTTATCCCAAGTTACTCCTTAACCTGATCAAGCTAACAACGTCCCCCTAACCGATATTAAAACATACGTCAGCAAAGTCATATATATAGCACCAAGTACTATCTGTATTCAAATATTACCTTATATAGCCCTAAAAACATGTATATATTCATGGCTCATTTATAGCACTGACATCATTCTCAGTATTTCGCTTTAAATTTTTTCGACAAACTTTTTCTGACGACTTATTGCCAAAATTGTTGACAAAATAAATTGACGCAGTGTAAATAGTGCATAAAATTTACTGACACAATTCTGAAAAATAAATAAATTTTAACTTAAGAAAAAAAAAATTCTTTTCGCTAAAACAGTTTTCTCACGCTCCCTCCCACTGGTCCAAAATGCCATCTACATATTCATATTCGTGTTGTCGTGTACTATCTGGGTGTATTTAGAGCAAAAATACAGTTTTCCATGCACACTCTGCCAACCGATCCAAAATATAAATTTTGTTTGCATATTTATATTCGTTTAGTCGAGTACTACCTGTGTATTTAATTTTATGTCTCTGGGACTAAAATAAAGTTTTGCCACGTCGCCTTCCCCGAATGATGTAAAATTAAAATGTCGTCTACATATTCATATTCGTGTTGCAGTGTACTATCTCTGTGCTAAATTTTATCTCTCTAGGGCTTAAATACAGTTTTGCCACGCCCACTCCTCCCACTGACCCAAAATCCAAATTTTGTTTGCATATTTATATTCGTGTTGTCGAATACTATCTGTGTAATAAATTTTATCTCTCAACGACTAAAATACAGTTTTGCCACGCCCCCTTCGCCCACTCGCTCACTGATCGAATATATAAATTCCGTCTGCATATTCATATTCGTATTCTCGAGTACTATTTGTATACCGAATTTTATTTCTCTGGTAAATAAAATACCAAATTTTATCTCTCTAGCTCTAAAAATTGTTTTGCCACGCCCACTATGCCCATCGGATCCAAAAATACAATTTCGTCTGAATATTCATATTCGCTTTGTATCTGGGTACCAAAATTTTATATATCTAGCTCTAAAAAAAATTTGCCACGCCCACTCCGCCTATTTGCCCAAAATTAAAATATCATCTGCAAATTCATATTCGTGTTGTCGAGCACTATCAGGGTATCAGATTGTATCTTTCGAGCTCTAAAAAAAGTTTTGCCACGCCCACTCCGCCATGTGGTCGAAAAAAGTTTTGCCAAGCCCACTCCGCCCATTGGGTCAAAAATTAAAATATCGTCTGCATATTCATATTCGTGTTCTTTCTGTGTATCAAATTTTATATCTCTAGCTCTAAAAAATGTTTTGCCACGCCCACTCCGCCCATTAGGTCCAAAATTTAAATTTCGACTGCATATTCATATTCGTGTCGTCGAGTACTATTCGGGGTATCAAATTTTATCTCTCTAGCTCTAAAAAAAGTTTTGCCACGCCCACTCCGCCCATTGGGTCCAAAATTAAAATTTCGTCTGCATATTCATATTCGTGTTGTCGAGTACTATCTGGATTTCAAATTTTATCTCTCTAGCTCTAAAAAAAAGTTTTGCCACGCCCACTCCGCCCATAGGGTAAAAAATTACAAAATATATAGCCTATAGTAATTTCCATATAGTACACTAACTGTCTTCCAAATTTCATTGAAATCGGTTCAGCCGTTTAGGCGTGATTGAGCAACAAACATACAAACAAACAAACAAACAAACAGACAGACATTCACATTTATAATATTAATAGGGTAGGATATTACTAACAAAGCTCTTGTTAATACATCTTCAACGATGTATAAAACTTAAGAATCGGACAGCGAATAACACAGTTATGGCGTTTTTGCCACGACCACAAAAATAAAAATTTTGCACCTCCAAATTAGTTTTTTATCTGACTGTTCATATAAGGCGGTAACATTCATATATTTTTTTCTCCATATAGATCGACCCGGCTTAATGTACATCCATCGCTATAAATAACACACTGTGAAAAAATGGAAATATTTAAGGAACTTGGTTAATTCTTAACCGAGTTTATACATTAACCTTTCCAACGAGATATACATTTATATAGATAACTTGTCAGTGCATCCGAAAACCCTGTTTTTGAACCGTACGTTAAGATTTTGAGGGTAACTTTGGAAACTTTGATATTCAGGGTAATATTGTACTCGATCTGACCTACAACATGCATTAGGTCACTCCCCAAGTTTCAAATGACTGTCACATAGTGTAATTATCTTCTCTGGATGGAATTAGTTTTTCAATAAAATATGCTCAAATACTTGCAAATTCCTCCGGGTTTCCGGAGATATCAATTGAACTCTATTTTTGAGTCGCTAATTCCAACACATAAGTTCAGACGAACGTAAAACATTTGTTAAAATTCTTATATAAATACAGATGTGTTTATTCAACTAGCACACGTTTAAATTGGTATTTATCGCAAATATTTTAATAACATGTTTCTGCACATTTAATTGTAAAAATAATAATAATAAAACTTAGATAATAAATAATTTTTAGCAATCATCACTGACAAAATTCTGCAGTTTTTTTCCCCATATAACTTCCGACCACCCTAATATGTGTGGGTTGTCTTTATTGTCTCATACACTATCTCTGTATTCTTTCCGAAATATTCGCCGAAAGTTCTGTTGGGATTACATACCGAAAAAATCACTGTTTGGTGCGTAATGTTACTGCTGAATTCAGTCAAATTATATTCAAGGAAACCGCATAAAAATCGGCCCTCCGAATGAATGAGGGCGTAATTGAACTACCCCTTCTGTTACCTTAAAAAAAAAACTTAATTTCCCTTTGCACCCCATGATTGAGGTATGGGATAGCTTTTCGCGTTGTTGTGAATTAACACCCTTTCTATTTTTAGATTCACAACTAACGGCACCTACTTGTTTATCGACGAATGCGAACGTCACTGTTTGAGAAGCTCTTACTAGACACGAAGATTGAATCGACGCTTAATACTGCGAAGTTGCTGTCAACAACATTCGAGGGGAGCCGACAATGAAAGAACAATTTTTTTTAAGATGACTGGAGCCAGGTTTGAACCTGCGATCTCCCGCATGGTAGTCCCGTGTTCTAACCACTATGCCACGGCCGGTCCTCTTCTGTTACCACTATGGTGTTCAAAACCGTAACCGAAAAACCGTAAACCGGTTTTTTTAATTAAAACCGTATGCCGGTTTTTGCAAAAGTGCCATTTTCGAATAACCGGTTTAACCGAGTTTTTTCCTTCGGGTACTCGGTTTTTTTTAAAATTGCTTTGTTACAACTCTAAAAGGAGTTATTGAAAAAGAAAAAATTTTCAAATTGAATTTGAAATTAATTAAGAAAAAAACTTTTTAAATTTTGTAAACGAGACTGTTTTTAGAAGCTTTGTAAAATTTTAAAATTCAATTTTAAATTAATTTTTTCTTCTTTAATGGCAGCAACAACAGAAATCACTCTATCAGTAACCGCACGTAGAAAAGTATTCCAAGCACTTCGGTCTTTTGCGCTCCATAAATAGTTCGTCACACCATGCTTAGTTAACAGCTCTTTCACCTGGTCCATCCATCGGAGTTTTGGTCGTCCCACCTGCGCCGCCCGTCAATTTTATTGCTGAAGACTTTTCGAGCCGGAGCGTTTTCGTCCATTCGTACAACGTGTTCAAGCCAGCGCATTCGGTCTATTTTAACGCGCTTGACTACGTCGATGTCGTTGTACAGCTCATGATTCATTCGACGACGGTACTCGATTAACGATGATGGGTCCAAATATTTTGCGTAGTATTTTTCTCTCGAAGACTCCCAGAATAAATTGATCCCATGTGTCACCCAGTATTCTGCGCTGTAGAGCAAGGTAGGATCAGAGA
Organism: Muscina levida; assembly: GCA_964034835.1. Lineage (NCBI taxonomy): Eukaryota > Metazoa > Arthropoda > Insecta > Diptera > Muscidae > Muscina > Muscina levida. The sequence continues at coordinate 142,183,847 of OZ035880.1, read as the reverse complement.
CTGGTACAGATAGATCTTTTTTCTTCAAAAGAGCGCATTGTCGTTAAATCGCTTGCTTAGCGCATAGTAGCAGCGGTTTGCGATCAATACTCGTCTTTTTATTTCCAGGATGACATTATAATTTTTGTTTATGGCGGAGCCAAGTAGACAATATCATCTACCACTTCAAAGTTATAGCATCCTAGACGAGAGGACTCTTTGTAAAATTAAAAAGAAAAATACCTAAACTAAAATTCCTGTTTACTGCAGCCTTCCGCATGATCATCTCCATTGTGATGTTAAAGAGATCGCAGGACAGACTATCGCCTTGTCTAAAGCCTCGCTTGGTAGAAAATGGCTCTGACAGATTTTTGCAAATTTTTACTGACGACTTCGTGTCAGTCAGTGTCAAACTCAAACTCAGTCGTATCGGACTGTCGAATGCAACTTTCAAAATAATTTCGAAAAATCTTTTTACACGTTATGTAAGTGGATCAACGAGTCGAAGTGGATCTCGCCGAAGATGATAGTGACGATGATGAATGCGGTGAAATAGTGGAAGTCAAAAAAAATCATACGAGCTCATTAAAAACGTGTCTTAAATTATCGCAAAATTGTGGAAGCATGTTAATTCATTTAACAAGTCGAGCAAAAAACATAGAAAATTGCAGAGCTATGTTTTCCAGGAGCACAATAAAGAACTAAGGCTCATTGTCGATGTGTAACACCGGTGGAGCTTCTTATCTGCAATGATTGAACAGTTTCAAGAATTAACCCATGTGTCAACCATGTGCTTACAAGAAATAACAATTTTGAGAGATTTAAGCTCAGTGCTTCAGCCTTTAGCGCTCGCAATTAAAAGATTATCAAATGATTCAGCGACTTTAATCGACGCTGAAGGAGTATATGCGTTTATACTGTAACAGCTCAAAAATATGGATTCCGCATATGGCCGTGTTCGCAGTCTTTCACATTACATTTGTACACACTAATTTGAAAAAATTGGTTTGGAATAAGTTAAATGCTAATATTTTATGCATGGGAATTATAAAGCTTAACAGTGTGCACATTTTCTTCAAAGAAATTTTTTATCTAGGTCCTATGGTTTTCATGGTATATGCAGTTAAAGTCGGTCTTTCACATTACAAATTTTGGAAGTCACTTTTGAGGTAGACGGATACTTCCTAAAAGTTCTGCTCTTATAGACAACGGGTTGTCCCCATACTTTTGGAGATAAAAGTTGAATAATGAAGAAAGGAAATTGCATTTCAACGGTTTAAATATGTTGCTTAGAAACCTCAGTAGGACTAAAAATATCAAGTCTTTCACATTACATCGAAAGTCTTTCACATTACATCGTACAAATTTTTGCATTTAAAAACGATTTTTAATGCTTATAAATGCTTCTTAAAGAAATTTTTTTACAACCATAGACCAATATTTGGTCTTGGGGCTAAGGGATCGTAATAAATATCATGGTTTGGGAGGTGGGGGTAGAGCGATTTGTGACAGGTGGGACATCAGCTTTTAATGGCAAAAAAAAGAAAGGTGTCAAAAAATTCGAAAACAGCATGACAATATTTAAGGGCGGGCCCATACCTGGCCGTGTTCGCGAAAAATTTTTGGTGTGTATGCAATAAGAAGAGTCTACAAAATTTGGCACCAATGTTTTTTTGGTCGAAAATTGCAACCCTAGCATGTTTCTTCTAGTAAGCTTTAAAGTTTTATGTCACCATTGTTCCGCATGCCAAATAAAACTATAGCATTCTTTTGAAAACGGTAATATTTGCGGAATTATTAAAAAAATGCAAAAACAAAGTTATTCAAACTATTTTTATTTTGCTTCTCTTTTGATTTTTAATTTTTTTTTTTTATTTTTTAAGGTTGATTATATCCTTCATTGGAAGTTGAAAAAATGCGGATATTGCCGGACTCTTGCTGTATTTGATGGGCCGACGCAATATCTCCAATATTTTTTGTGTTCAAAAAAAATTCGGCAACATTTAATTTATTGCTTATTTCACAAAAGTTTTCATCAGTGACTTCTTCGACAGAAATGGCTGAAGATGTAAGGTTGAATGCATTTACGTAGTCTTTGCGACGTCTTTCTACAAGAGTGTCACGATCCTTTCTTGGCATTTCACTTTCCTTCAGTTTACGGTTTTCTCTCAATTTACGCAAAGCTTCTGCCCTCTTTCTTTTGTGTTCTTCTTACCATTCTTTTTTAGCTTTTCGATAAAATTTTTATTTTTTTCTGCACTCGTGAGTGGATCCTACCAAAAAAAAATTTTATTATTTTTTTTTTCAATTGGTCTTTCACATTACACACATTTAATGGCAATTAAATCTGACAAACCAGCATTAATCTTCAAAAACACCACCCATTCCAGATATTAGGAACTCCTGCTCAGAAAAAGTTTTGTTTTCATAACAAAACACCAGCGTGCAACCACCGTTATTAAACTTTATCAATATTAGTCTTTCACATTACACCGAAATTGCGCAGTTTTCATTGCCATCAAATGTGCATTTACAAATTTTTTTAAAATTTTTTTTTGTTTTCAGAATTATAACAATTCTTTATCTATATATTGCAAAAGAAAACAATGCAATTTTCTGATCAAAATAGGTCGTTTTTACCTTTTTCTGCGAGCTATCCATTTTGTTTGATATCTCAGTTTAAAGCTTACTAGAAAAAACATGCTGGGGTTGCCACGGTTTTGCAATTTTGACCAAAAACAGATTTTGCCAGATTTATTAGACACTTCTTATTTCATACACACAAAAATTTTTTGTAAAAGTCACAAAAATGTTTTTCCCCTCTGGTTGACATTTTCGTGAACACGGCCATATGCTCGGGAGCTGCGAGGGAAAATTATAGCAAGATTTAAGGAAAGAAGAATACAAACGTTGAATAGCCTAATTATATATCTTAGCTTCGGAAAATATCCTACAAGCTTATCCTGTGTAAAGTATTCTAAAAAGGCGGAAACGATGGAATATGCGAACGAACTTTTTAAAAGACTTTATCTTGCAATTTCTCCAACAACGGCAGAGTCTAGTAACAGTTCAGATTGTGAAATGAAGGAATCCCCTAATGGTAGTCTTTGCAACGATTTAAAATGGACAATAAATTACATCCAAAATCCAGCAGTAAAAACCAATTGCAATGACACAAAACTATATGATGATTTCAACTATTTCGACAGAGTTAATAAAAGGACAGAAAAGCTCAACATCCTTCTAAACGCGCTTTTGTCAATTAATCCTACTTCCACAGTTAGTGAGTGCTTGTTTTCTGTATCAAGCTTTATAAAAAATTGCATACTATTTCTTAAATACTATTTAAAAAAAAAATTAAAAATTTCCAAAAATTTATTCCTTTAAAAAAATACTACTTTAAAAAATAAAATGGATTCCTAAAACTTATTAATAAGTAAAAACACAAACAACACATTTCCTATTTTTGTAAATAAATGCATTTTTTTAAACCAAATTATTTTTTTTATTTTTAACTTTTTAGGAAAAAACCGAAAAAACCCGGTTAAACCGGTTTTCTTTCAAATGCTGTATTCGAAATCCGAGTTTTCTAAAAAATCAATTTTTCGAATAACTCGGAAACCGGGTTTTTGAAAAAAGGAGGTATTTGAACACCCTAGTTACCACCCATACAAAATTGGAATTTTTTTTTGGAAAATTAATATTTTGTTTATAACATCCAAATGGTCAACTGGAGGATATATGATACCTTGTTATAGAGGGCAGATCCTCAGATAACTGAAACTTTTGCCACTCCCCTTTTGGTACCCCCAATGCAAATGACTGAAATCAACCTCATAGTTTTACATACATATATTTTTTCTATGAAAATGACCTATTTTTGGAAATTAATATCAAAAGATAAAACTAAATTTAAAGTTCTTTATGAAATTATCAATTGGAATTCAGGTGGTAAGAAACGTGAATCTGTTATGTAAAGTATGTAATTCTCTCTCTTTCTCTCTCTCTCTCTCTCTCTTTCTCTCTCTCTCAAATGGTTTCTGAATTTCAAATGGAAATTCCAAATTTCAGTTGTTCTTCTTTATGTTTCTAAAGGAAACCTGGTACTTAAATTGTTCTAAATTTAAAATAAACACTTTTTATTGATAAAGTTATACAGCAGTATTCAAAAACATTTACCAAAGGTTTTTAAATCAAATCTTCATAGTAAAATCGTTCATAAACCTCTTATAAATTATTATGAATACAGCTGATAAATTTTTTTATTTTTAATTTATGTCATTTTCAATTTTGAAATGTAACTATTGGTTTTTAAAAATCTATCTTGGCGAATTTCAAGTTAAATTAAGTAAGGAACAAGTCGTTGGACTTTTTCCGGTTATTACAATTTTATCAGGTATAAAAGCAAGACAAATTATCCAATTTGTTTCCAAAGAGGGCTAATAATACCGGCAACCTATTTAAAAAAAAATTAGTAAAATAATTTCCAATGTCGATTTTTTAGTACACTTACCAAGCCCAAAATGGGTTTTGGCTCAGGTTGAGGTTGAGGTTCAGGTTCGGGTCTAGCCTGTACTGAGCAGAGAGCCAGGACTAAGCACAAAGCGAAGTAGAAAATATTTTGGAATTGCATGTTGGTTATATTCAGGTAATTGACAACTGATGGTTTACTAGTAAAAACAAATCGCTTTTATATTAAATTTTTGTAGTGTTTAAATGGTTGTGATAGTTAAGATTATTATTCCTTTATTTGCATATTTATCTAAAAAAAGTAAATACAATTGTTAACAAAAAATTAACTATCTACTACAAATCTGTATAAAATACAAAAGCAAATATGTACTCGTATCACAATTCGTTCCTATTGGTACGTTGGCAAATAATGAAATTGTATATCAAAATAAAATGATTTTCAATATTTTCAAAGTATTGCTTTATTACACTGTGACACAAAATGGAGAGTCGAGATAGAACAATAAAATTTAAATTTCATTGAAGACACTGATATCGAAAATGCACATAAACAATAAGAAACATAGTATTTTAGCAACTATTTTAAACTCTATTTTAGGTTCAACTGACAACTGAGAACCATAAATAAAAGTTCGATCTATGAGGGATATGTCCTCCCGGAATTCTAATATACTCACCTTAGGCTTTCATTTCGTAAAGGAATTATTTCGCCTACCAGAAATTTGTTGAACAGTGTTATTTAACACTTAGCATATTGTGATTTTGTTCATTTTTCCTGAACCGGAATTTTTTTTTTTCCATATTTGACCTGAACTTTTGAGAATTGTTTTCGAATATCAGTTTGTTTATATTCAAGTACATAAGTTTACATAGTTTTCTTAAACAATCTGAAAAATATGACGCACAACAGTCGAGTATCTGTTGTTAGTTAAACATTGTGATTAAAGTTTTTGCAGACACATTTGATATAGATTGGCAGGGCCGGATTAACCATTAGGTTAAGTAGTTGTCGAGTTCTAAAATGGCGAACTAAGGAAAACTTATTTTTATATATATACAGATAGATATAAGATAGATTATTGTATCAATATCTATACTAATATTATAAAGAGCAGATGTTTGTGGGTTTGTCTGTATGTAGGGGGGAAACTTCCATATTACTAATCCGATGTTAAAAATTGTTTTATCAGTAGTTTGCTACATCATTGAGTTACATGGCTCTATTTTATCTAAATAAAATAATAGATATCTACAAGTACACAGCGACGAACCAACGCGAGCCGGAAAGCTAGTATAGTTATAAAGAGCATTTGGGCGACCACTTTTCAATACATTATTTTTGAGTGAGAGGGGCCCCATAAGTTGCTTTGCCTAGGACCCCCAACTTGGTTTATCCGGCCCCGACATAGATTAATTACACTGTGCTACACACAAAATATACAGGGGTTCTCATGTAGCATTTCTGTTAGACTGGAGTCCATAGAGTAAAGTGATACTTTTACTTTTTCTCGGTCACTTCGTTAAGTAATGTTTTAATAGCAAATTAAGTGAAATGGCGATATTCCTAAAATTACAAGTTCCAAAATTCATAAGTCTTCTCTTTGTAAACAGATTTCCAAAACCTTACATCTGTTGTCAAGCTATGACTTTCTCCTTTTATTAAAAAAAAGAATTTTGAAAATCGGTTAAAAAATAGTGAAACGGCGGCTGTTTAAGCAAAACAACCCCGAAAAAAAATTGCGAATTTTCATTTTCCCAACGCTCTCAGTTGATCATGAAGCAGCGCAATGTTTATTTTTTATTTTTGTATTATGCTATATTAAAGTAGCTTTCTAAAATAGGTAAGTTTGTAAGAAACGGTTGAAAAATGAATGAGTTATGCTACATTTTGTAATTACATGTTCGCGTCATTTCGTTTTTTTTCCTTTGAGTGTGTGTGTCACTTTGTACAAATACGCATGACGTATACGTATCACAACAAGTAATTCGTACTGCATATTCCAAAGAATGTCGAAAAATATATTACAAAAATTAGCATAACTCATTCATTTTTCCACCGATTCTTATAAACTTACCTATTTTAGAAAGCTACTTTAATATAGCATAATACAAAAATAAAAAATATACATTGCGCTGCTTCATGATCAACTGAGAGCGTTGGGAAAATGAAAATTCGCAATTTTTTTTCGGAGTTATTTTGCTTAAACAGCCGCCGTTTAACTACTTTTTAACCGATTTTCAAAATTCATTTTTTTTATAAAAAGTGAAAGTCATAGCTTGACAACAGATGTAAGGTTTTGGAAATCTGTTTACAAAGAGAAGACTTCTGAATTTTAGAACTTGTAATTTTAGGAATATCGCCATTTCACTTAATTTGCTATAAAAACATTACTTAACGAAGTGACCGAGAAAAACTAAAAGTATCACTTTACTCTATGAACTCCAGTCTAACAGAAATGCTACATGAGAACCCCTGTATATTTTTTTTCTTCACATTTGTATCACTGTGTTATTGATATTTAACAATTGTCTATCACCTATAAACATGTACAAATATTTATTTCTTGTAGATATTTAATTATTGTCTACCACCTATGAACATATACAAATATTTGGACAATTGTATTTAATCTCCTGGTAATATATGTCTAGTATGGTAATGATAATGGTATTCCAACTATTCCAAAGTCTCGAACCAATAAAAGCGTTTCACTTTTCTTAGTAAATAGTTAGTTAGTTAGTTCTCAATTTTAAAGTACCTGAATATTCAACATGCAATTGCAGAACATTTTCTTCTTTGCGTTGTGCTTCATCCTGGCCCTGTGCTCAGTACAGGCTAGACCCGTACCTGAACCTCAACCGGAACCAAAACCCATTTTGGGCTTTGTAAGGATACTAATAAATGTAAATTGGAAATCATTTAACTAGTTTGTTTTTTTAAAAATTGGATAATTTGTCTTGCTTTTATACCTCATAAAATTTTAATAACCGAAAAGAAGTCCAACGACAGTAGTATGAAATCCCGTTCGTTACTTAATTTAACTCGAAATTCGTAAAGAGATTTTCAAAAACATGTTCAAAATTGAAAATACATTAAATAAAAAAAACCCTATTACTTTACAAAGTGTTCAGTATAAACTTTAATTGAAAACTTTAATTGGAAAACAGCTTTTTATTTGAAACTTAAAAAAAGAACAACTGATATTTAGAATTTCCATTTGAAATTTTAGAAAACAATTGTAACATTAAAAACATCCTGTATCAAATTTAAAGTTTGCTACAGTAAATTATAAATCTGAGAAGAAAAATACAATTTCACTTCATTGAAAAAGTGACATACTTTGAAAATCAGATTAAAGTTTCTTCCTGCCTTAGTTTCTGATTTCAAATTGATTTTTTCTGAACTTTAAAATCAATTTTACCACGAATTTTTACTATATGGTGTTACAAACCACATGCCGGTTAACTCTGTTTCCTACGAGGGCGGCTACCTTGTGGTCCCGGCCGTGCTCAGTCCTGGGCTGTTTCTTTTCGTAGATAATAGGTTAGTAATCGTTGCTAATAAATAAAACTTAGTGAGGTAGCTTTTTCAGCAGGTGGCGGATAGCTAAACGGCTTACAGGTATGTAGGTTAACTACCTTTAATAAGTAGTTTCCGACCAGAGCGGTAGAGACCAAGGGCGTACTATAAAAGGGTACATATGCCTGATAACGAATCTATGACATGGCGAATCACGACCACCATTAAATAAGCACTACACCACATGTGGTTTTCTCTAGAGAGTTACAAATAGGAGGGTGATGTATCCGCAGTTCCCCTAGTCAAACAAAAAATAAATAGCGTCTGTTGCATATTGGGCGGTTTTTTGGTCAGCGTCTGTCTAAGAAAGAGTGTCTGAAGTGAATCCTGGCAGTAGGAATAAAATAGACAAGCTATCCCATACCTCATTCATGGGGTGTAAAGGGAAATTAAGTTTTTTTTTTTAAGTAAGTAGGAATGAAATGCGGAGAGTGGTGGCCTGGGCTTGCCACCAGTATAATGGCAGTGAATAAAATGAGAAATAAGAGAAAAAGAACTCCCCAAAATGTTGATGACCACCGCAAACGTTTTAAGGACCATGAATTCAGAATATGTACTCGGTGGCTCTATTCAACTGGCGGATGTCCTCGAAGAGTATAACATTACTGGTATACAGGAAATGCGGTGGACTGGATGTGGATGCTCGCTGATGAGGATTTGTGACGTGTACTAAAGCTGCCACGCGGATAAGCATGAGTTTTGTTGTGGATTTGTGGTCGGCAAGAGACTACGACACCTGGTCTCTAGGTTTACTCCTGTCAGTGAACGAATCGCCACCATAAGAGTGAAGGCAGAATTTGTCTAAATCACGCTGATATGTGCTCATGCTCCGACGGAGGAAAAAAGACACGAGGTCAAAGACGAATTCTACGCCCAACTTGAAGTAACATATGTTAACATCGTGCTGGGAGATTTTTATGCCAAAATAACCCGGGAGAATGTCTTTAGCCCTACAGTCGGAAAATTTAGTCTATATACTGACACATCTCCAAACGGAATCAGACTGCATGATTTCTCTGCAGCAAAGAACATGGTAATTAGCAGCACACGATTTGACCACAAAAACATTCACACGACAACGTGGATATCTTTCGATCAAGTTACAAGAAACCAAATAGATCACGTGGTATTCGATGGAAGGCATGTGTTAAGTGTCTTACACGTACTACGTATCCACTACGGCGGATTAGATATTTACACTACAGTTAATTCTGGAGATAACCTATGAGAAGCAAATCGACACTTACCACCTCTTTGTCGATTACAAAGCTGCCACCGATAGTCCCATCAGGCATCGACAGTACGGAGCCATGTCTGAGTTCGGTATCCCTGCGAAGATAATTCGTCTCTACCGGTATACCCTTACGAATACCAAATCCTCTGTTCGGATTGGCAAGGATTTATCTGCGCCATTCGATACGACGCACAGTGTCGTGAGGGCGGCCAAAAATGAAAAATATCACTGTACTAGTTTTAAAAAAGGTTGATGTCGTTGTACAAAAAACACTTCATTTATGCTAAGTCAAAAAGAATTTTTAAAAAATGTTATATTTCCAAAAAGTTATGAGTGTTCAAAGTTAATAGTTGTAGTAAAGAAAATATCGATATATAAAAATGATAAAAATTAGGCAAATTTAAATTGGTAAGTTAAAATAAAAACTGTCGGTAAAACAGTACAATTTACGATTGGATAAACTTGTTAGAATATAATGATATGACAACTCGGTTTTTTGGCTCGTTTGGTGGGTCATATGTGGTTTGCCGTTACACCGAATGTAAACAAAAAGCGAAAATCGAAATTGTTAAAAACATTCAAGTTCAGTGGAGTGTAAAAAAAAAACATCAAAAAACACTTTTTTAATATTTTAATATAATATTTGGGCAAGTGTGCAGAGTTTAAAAAAGTAAGTTTCTCGTCCCCCTTCTTCCCCCTTTCATTTATTCTTTAAATTTTTAGTGTCGAGACAGGTGAAAATTCGAGATTTTTTTAATATTTGGCTTAGGCATCGTACTCCAAGTGCTGCCCTGGGAGAAGTACTCATGTATTTAGAAGAAGAGTTAAAGTTAAAACTAAATGAGAAGATGAATAAAGAAATTCAATTTATATTATTAAAAATAAAAACTAATTGGCAAAGGTGTCACTACATGAGATAGAGGTTTGAAGAAAAGTTCGGATCGTGGCTAAATTCACCGTTTGTTATAAGTGATGTGTGTTTATCTTTTGTAAGTACATTATATGAAAAATAATTTGTATGTTTGTAAATGATTGTGTTATTTTAGGAACCTATCTGAAAAATATATGTTTCTTCTCTCTTATTAAATACTAGCTGACCGGGCAGACTTCGTCCTGCCTAAAGAAGTATCGACTTAAGTGTAGTTTTTTTGGGTGGAATTTTTGGGTAGCTTTTTTTAATGTAATGCTTTTGATAATACAACGTGCATGGGAAAACCAAAGGAATAAACATATGTTAATCAGTGGGTCTTTCTACACGTGAAAGCACATGCAACATAAAGCTGTTAATGAAAAAAAAATGAATTTTTAAAATTCAAGCCGCAAACTTGAATAAACTGTTCATCAGCATTACTGATTGTCATCGCAAATTCTAACCGAACTGGCAACTGTAATCAGTTGAATCAAACGGCAAATCCCTGGGTTTCATGGGAATACATAGTAGCTATTCATTAGTTCCCTTATACTTTCTGGTTAAATTAAACTAAGAAGGATTACTTAATCCTGTATTGCTTCTTAACTACTGTAATTCGTGATTAAGGGGTTTCAGCGATTTTTTGTGTGTACACTCATTCCTCATTATGATTAGACATGTTTGCAATATTTTTTATCTTGATATTGCAACGTCAAAAAGATTTGCGTAATACTCGTAATGAAGGATGCTGTAGCCAACGCGATACGTTTTGTGATCAACAATTTTCCAAAATCAACAATATCAAAACCCATGGGTGCATCAAGGAAATAAAATCCTTCACGCTCATTCGTAACCGTAAATATTACACTTTGTATAATGTTCGTCGCTCTAATTGTAATTAAATCAGATTTGAGAAATGTTTCAATTCGTGAGTATTCGATTTTTTTTTCTGCCGCAGATCTCGGTCACGTACACCACTGGTCTTAAATAATTCCATACCAAATATAAAGATGAATGGTTCTACAGTCCTCCAGTTATCGCTATTGGAGAACAGAATTGGGCAGGGTCACCCATTTTTTGCTTGATCACGCATATTGGTGTTTATTCCACACCCTATTTCAAATCCCACCCCTTTTTTTAGATTACGTATATTGATCTTGATTGAATCCACTCCAAATTTCATGACAATTTGCAAAATTGAGTCGAATAGATGAGGTCATGCCTAATGATCTAGTACTTCAGATATCACACTTTTACAAATTAGGTCCTATGGGCAGGGCCATTCCTTCTAATCTAATACTTCAGATACCGCACTTTAACAAATTAGCACCTAGGGGCGGAGCCACGCCTAATAATCTTATCCCGCCAGTTTTTGACATAATCATATTGCATCCACACCTGATTTGAAGTTACTAATTGTAATAGTACGCCAGATATTGCAATATTGTTAATATGGTTGAATGGGTTGGCCATACCTCGAGAATATCGGTTGAAAGCTGCAGCATCCGTTAAACTTCAAACAAACTAAATTTAAATCTTAAATACATACATAAATATACCATTTGTCTGTGTCATTTGAAAATTCAAATATTGACAAATTTAACATTGACATACTATTTAAATTTTCACAATTTAAAACTTTTGAACATTTTTTGTATGGGAAAATCGAAAATCGACTCAATAAATGGACCACATGATTCAAATGCAATGTTTAAGTAAACTATAACTATCCTCGAAAGATTGTCTTTCTATTGATGCCGGTTTGTTGCACATCGGTTGGGTGGTTTTGAAGTCTGTAGTGGACATACGTAGAAACAAATGTCCACTTTTATATATATAGATAATAATAGTAATTATCAAATGAAAAAAAAAATATTTATAATATATATAGAGAATGATTTTCTTATTTGGTATCAAGGACATATGGGATGAAGACGTGTTTTGTAAGATAATTAAATGAAATTAAATATACTTATCAAAAATACATCAAGGACAAATCGAGCCAAGTTTTGTTCAATTGCAAGAACAATTTTCGAATATATAAGATTTTTTATTTCAGGATATATGGGAGGTGGGCGTGTCCTTTGAGATAATTTCATAAAACTCACCACAGTTATCAGCTATATATGAGAGACAAATCGAGTCAAATTTGGTTCAATTCCAACAACAATTTTGGAAAATATAACTGTTTTTCATTTCAGGATATATGGGAGGTGGGCGTGTCCTTTGAGATAATTTCATAAAACTCACCACAGTTATCAGCTATATATGAGAGACAAATCGAGTCAAATTTGGTTCAATTCCAACAACAATTTTGGAATATATAACTGTTTTTCATTTCAGGATATATGGGAGGTGGGCGTGTCCTTTGAGATAATTTCATATAACTCAACACAGTTATCAGGTATATATTAGAGACAAATCTAGTCAAATTTGGTTCAATTCCAACAAAAATTTTGGAAAATATAACTTTTTTTCATTTCAGGATATATGGGAGGTGGGCGAGTCCTTGGGCTGATTTTCGCAAAACTTCGTTTTTTTCCTTTCCTACTTATAATAGTACTGTGTACCAATTTTCATTCCTCTACGATAACTCCTTCTATTTTTGGCCGCCGTTTATATGAAAACACGACACTGTGCGACGAGAGTTGTTAGACAAGCTGATGGTTTGTCATGCATACTGTTGAACATAGTAATGGAAAAGGTGTAAAGGAAAGCAGCGGTCAGTGAATGAGGACAAGACGAAGTTAATCGAACAAAGTGTCCACCCGTTAGGGACGCAACGTGAACGTTGAGAACTATTGCTTTGAAGTAGTGGATGAATTCATATACCTCGGCTCCACCATAGACAAAAACAACAATGTCAGCCTCGAAATAAAATGGAGAATAGTGCTCGCCAACAGGTGTTACTTTGGGCTACGCGTGCACTTCATAAACATCACCCTATTTCGAATCACCAAAGTCCAACTGTACAAGGTACTTATTTTACCAGTCCTGATGTATGCCTCCGAATCTTGGGTGCTTACACAGGCGGATGCAGCTCATCTGGCGGTGCTTGAGAGAAAAGTACTCCGCAAAATATGTGGACCCAGTTGCGTAAACGGCGAGTTCAGAATTCAGATGACACGATACGACATTGATGTGGTCAAGCTAATCATAGTGCAACGAATCATAACGAGACCTCGAACTACGGCGCAAAAGAGGGAGACCGCGACTATGCTGGAAGGACCAGGTAGAGAAATCACTGACGCTGTTTGGTAGGACTGACTGGAGATGGTAAGCACAAGATCGAAGCGAATGGAAATCTCGTATCATTTCGGCTTCTCACTTAGACACTATGATATAAATATATATGCTGTCAATTTGTTTTTAAGGCTTATAATAATAATAGAACTGTTACCATTTCATTTCAAAGGATTCTTAGAAACATGCATTTTAAAACTTTTAATACTTTTGCTACAGGCGAAGCTAAAGCCCTCAATATAAATATTGAAACGTATTTTTTTAAATATTAAGCTTAGTCTATTCTCAGTATAACTTAATTTCCTTTAACCTCACATGAATGAAAAACTCATTTAACATTACTTCCTCTATATAAACGAATACAAACGTCAGCAGTCCGAGAAACTTTTACCGGTTGGGGGCTGGCTTTCGCTGCGTCACGTCTAGGAATCGAGATATATCGATTTGAAGTTAGTATGTATCATTTATGAATAAAGCCACAATTTTAGCATGGGCAGGTCAGGGCAGCTGATTTTGGACAATAATTAACAGGACGATGCGTGCCTGATAATGTTTTACTCTACTAATGATAGAATAGGATGTAAGTTTCAAGCTAAAATTATCTTTTTGAAGTTTTGCCAGAATGTAACTGTGTGGTCGGTCGGTGGTACTTTCATTTCTGATATACCAAGTGGGCGTGGCCCTGCCTGGAGTACTGTTTCTCCAATCTCCTTAAAAATGCCTTGTGCTAATAAATTTGACAGCAAAGTTCGTGATCCAACAAAAAATGGGCGGGATCGGATCAGTGGGCGTGGTATAAAACTTTTAACTTTAAACAGCTGTATCTCATGAACTATGAAAGGTATAAAGATGATATTTGGTATGTGTTGTTGGTACAGTATGAATTAAAGCCAGGGTGGAAGTGGGCTGTGCCACGCCCTATTTAAAAGAAACCGTTATAACAGCCATAATAATAGTTTAATCGTCAACCAAGTTGACAAAAGGAGCCGAGGCGCCGCCCATACACGTCAATATCTGACTATAAAATATTTACGAAAAAATACAATTCCTTAATCGAACATTTGTAAAAAATATAGGATTTACAAAAACCCGACCTTTCACCTCTTTGGGGAACGGGATATAGTTGTCCGTGCTTACTCAAATTGCCGTCATGTAATTTTTACAGCAATATTTCCGTAGAAAAAAAATAGTCAATACATTTAGCTGCCGCCCTAATGTAGGTGTTTGATTGGTCGGACATTTTTATGAATCGTTCCTGCCTTCCAGCGAGACTACTTACTCACATGGTGTTTTTAATAAAATGGAAAATTTTTTGCTGTTTTAAATTTAATATTTATTTTGTTTTGCAAATTAAGCCTTTGATTATATTCAGATACTTAAAGTTAACAACTGATAATTGAAGAACTGAAGCGAATGTCTTTTATAGCAAATGGCGGTAGCGCGATTGAATGACATGTGTGCTAATAAGAAAGTGTGCCAAAATTTCTTGCAAAAATTCAAATACAATTGTTGAAATATTTGCATAGTAATTATATATTAAATGGGATCGTGTATAAAAAGTTAAAGATTGTTGTTGTATGCAATAAAAGGGCAACATGTGCAAAATAAATGTATAAATAATTTGATACAAAGCCACAGCTAAAAATTTGAACTATTTGCAAATTCAATTTGATTTCAATGGCCTTGTATAACATACACTGGAGAGCGAAAATGTATGCGCTCCTCTGTATATCGGTGCAGATGTACTTAAGGGGTCGTAATCTAAAAACTAAAAATGAGGACTGAAAGTTAATCCAAAACTACACTTTTACATCCAACAACAACACAAACTAAATTGTATTTAGTTAAGTTTATCGTTTGTGCCTTTCTTTACATTGTGAAAGGGGTGAACATAAAATTAGTCGCAGTGGTTTTTAATTACGAAATAAAAATTTTTTATTTAAACAAAAACCAAATTTAAAATAAAAAAAAAACACTTTTTTATAAAGCGTATGACCTCTCTTATTTTGCATAAGTTCAAAAATGCCTTTCGGTGATACTATTTGTCAGGGTTTTTCGGGGTGGACTATGTAAGGCGTCCCAAGCAGCTATTACTGCCGATTTCAGCTCTGCAACGTTATTATATTGCCTGAAATTGGAGTACATTTTATGATCAAGTATGTCCCACACATTTTCAATAGAGTTCCTGTCACAGAAACACGATGGCCCTCTAAGACTTCGACGTTTTGTGAACGAACCCAATCTTTTGTTTCCTTTCTAGAGTGAATAGACGCATTCTCTTGCTGAAAAATTTAATTTATCTCTTGGTTAAGCTTTAAGAAGGGCAAAAAATTAATTTTCAGTATGTCTCTTCGGAGTTCATACTCATCGGAGTTTATGTGACAGCTTAGGAAGGCCAGCTCCGAAGTTCATTTTGCAGAGAATTCAGATTCAGATACTTCAGAGTTCAACACTGAAAATTTGAGAACTGAGGGAAAGTCTTTTAAAGCAATTCGGTAGCCGTTGTATATTCAAACCACATGCTTGAATTTACCTCTGTCACAATTATTGAAATATTTGCACAGCTTTATACATGACCGGGTGGCAAAAATTAAATATCTTACATTATAAAATGGCAACAAGTGAAATTAGTTTTGTTTACCCTAATTGTTGTCCCTTTTTATTCCTATTTTTATAGCGACATAATCGACGAAAGCTTGTTAGTTTCTTATACAGGTGCGACGAAGTACACCCGACCAGAAAACTCATATGAAGAACATATAGGTAACTGGCAACTCAGCCGTGCGTTCTGGGTGTTGCAGCCAATTTTGACTTTACTTAAGGAAAAAAATTTCGAAAAATATTTTCGTATCGCACAACGGGTACCCTAATTGTTGTCCCTTTTTATCCCTAAAAGTACGAATTTTAAAAAATTCTTGTTTATAGCACGACTGCTTTATAAAACAGTACAACATTTTTCGGCTCATTGATTTGGGACTAATTTTTGAGAATTTTACGTGAAGGTAGGCCGTAAAATAAGCACTTCTGCCAAATTCGTCTTGTCAAGTTCGTGTTGGCAACCCTGAAGAGTGCAGACGTATAAAAAGTTGTTGAGCGTAAACCAACATTAAAAAAAATAAAATTAAAATATAAGCAGATAATTTTGTCTCACAAAAAGACACAAAATACTCCAATTGAGTGACTTTTCGTACAAAAACAACAAAAAATGAGTAATAAATCTCGTCGGAGTGTAAAGAATGATAAAATTGGTTGTGGTCAGTGCAAATTGCAAGTTTTGGACAATGACGCATCAATTCAGTGTGATAGTTGTGAGAGAATTTTTCATGCTCAATGCACGAAGATGGACAAAAGAGAATTTGAAAATCTTCTCAAAGATCACTCTCTGGACTTTAATTGTCACATTTGTGTAAACAAACCATCATACGAAAATGACCTATCAGAAATAAAGGAAAAAGTAAATCAGCTGGACGAAATAAACAAAGCCATCAAATATATGTCATCGCAATATGATGAGATTTTGAAGGGTGTCAAAACAAACAAGAAAAAAATAGAGAAATTAGAAAAAGAAAACAAAACACTAAAAGAAGAAATTGTGAACCTAAAATCGTCTGTGAAATATTTAAGTGATGCAATGGTCCAAAATGATTGTATCATCAGAGGTGTTAAATCAACTGAACCTGCTGTTAAAGTAGTTGTGGACATCGCAACTAAAATTAAATCTGGCATTTCTGAAAGCCATATCGAAGATGCTTATTTTATTGGTGGAAATAAGCAGAATAATAAAACTAAATCCATCGTTGTAAAGTTTTCAAACCAAAAAAACAAAAAGATGTTTATGGAACAAAAAGTAAACCTGAAGGAAGATGCAGACATGAAAAATATTTACATAAATGATTTTCTTTCAAAAGAAACTCTTGAACTATTTAATTATGCCAAATCCGTTAAGAACGTTGGTTTCAAGTTTGTTTTTTGTAAGGGTAATACGGTTTTGGCTAAGAAAAATGAAAATGCTCGTGCAGTTTGGATAAAAAACAAAGAAGATGTGGATAAACTGTTATTAAACTCAGCAATTGGTGGATCTGGAAGAAACCGTAATCGACTTATTTTACCTGAGGATGACAGTTCTAATGATGAAGATGCTGAAGAGAATTCCTTCATGTCCCCTAACTAAATGATAATTACGGAATACAATAAACGAATTTTCTTATTATTATTTTTTAATGAACAATCAATATTTTTCAAATTTAAAATCGTTTAATGAGTGCATTAGTAAATATACATATGATTTTATAAACATTTTATCAATAAATATAAGAAGTGTTTCTTCAATATCAAAATTTAATAAATTTAAATATGAATTAAGTAAATTTTCAAAGTTACCTGATATTCTAGCAATTCAAGAAACATGGTTTAGTGAGAGTTGCTCTCAACTGTATAACATTCCAGGTTATGAAGCGATACATTGCTGTAGAAGTGACGGTTTTGGTGGAACTTCAATTTATGTTTCAAAGAAATTAAAATATGAAGTAATAATGAAAGAAAGCTCTAATTTTCATGATTTAATAACTATTTTGATACCCGAAGTGAAATCAAATAATAAACCTTTAAAGCTTATAAGCATCTATAGATCTCAAAAATGCAATTATCAGTTATTTTTTAATAAAATAGAAAATTTAATGGATATGTTTGAAACTGAAGCGTGTATGTTTGTTGGTGATTTTAACATTAACATGAATTTTAACAATTCACAATCTACATCATTAAAAAACTTATTTTATGAATATGATATGTTTTCACATCATAATTTTGTCACAAGACCAATAAGTGGAACATCGATAGATGGTGTGTTTGGAAACATTAGAGAAGGTGTTGTAGTACATTGTATTGAGAATACTCTCACTGATCATAATTTTTTATGCTCTATTTTGCAAACTAATACTTCTTTAAATAAGAATGATATTACTATTTTAAGAAGAATCAATTACGAAAAGTTAGGGAAATATATTGATCGAAATATTAAACTTAATATTAACACAAATGATGCATCGGATCAATGTGAGATATTAGTTAAAGGTTTAAAAGAAGCAATTTCCTTTAGTTCTGAACTGAAAAGCGTTCATAATGAAGTTAATCATGAGTTAAAACCATGGATGACTAAAGGATTACTTAACATTATAAAATTAAAAAATAAATTGTTACAGAAAAAAAGGAAAGATAGGAACAATGAGGTTTTATTAAATCAGATTAAACGAATTAGTAAAATTATAAAATATGCAAAAATGTACTTAATAAATTCATATTATCAAGACTATATAACATCGTGTGAAGGTAACATTAAGAAAGTTTGGCAATTTTTAAATAAGCAATTGGGAAGGATATCTGTAAAACCTCGTCAGTTAACTGACAAATTTGGGGAGAAACTATTGTCTGATAGGGAAACGGCGGAGGCGTATAATAATTTCTTTTATGAAGTGGTACAAAATATATGCACTAGCATTGTGGTAAATACTGATGACGACATTAATAATTTAAGAACGTTATCAAGCAGTGAAAATACTTTTAGTCTTCAAAAAGTGAGTACTACCAATGTTCAATCCATATTGAAAAGTATGCCAAAATGTAAAGGATCTGGGCATGATGAAATAACAATAAAAGTACTATTAATACGTGAACATTTTATATCAATATTATTAACCAGAATATTTAACAGTATAGTAGAAACTTCAACTTATCCCGACATTTTGAAGATTCACAAAATAATGCCTATACCGAAGTGTAATGATGGGAGAAGTATTACTATGTACCGACCAATTTCGCTTTTGTCAAATATAAGCAAAATTTTTGAAAAACTTATATTTAATCAGATAACTACCTACCTTAAAAATAATAATATAATATTTTGTAGACAATATGGTTTTCGGAAGGGTTATGGGACAGAAGTTGCGGTAATTAATGTAGTTAATGAAATATGCGATGGACTTGATAAAGGTTTCAGCGGAGTAGGAGGTGTATTTTTTGACTTAAGCAAAGCTTTCGATCTCGTTGATCACAAAATTTTATTAAAAAAGTTAGAATTTATTGGCATTCAAGAATCAACTCTTAAGCTATTGGAAGATTATTTAAACAGTAGAAAGCAATATGTGAAATTTGGAGAAAGTAACAGTAATTTTAAACCAGTAAAATGTGGAGTTCCACAAGGAAGTGTGCTTGGGCCGTTGCTTTTTCAAATATATATCAATGATTTAAAAAATATAAACTTTTTTGGAAAAATGTTCATGTTTGCTGATGATATATGCATTTTATATAATTATAAGCATCCGATGGTTCTAAAAACGCAAATTGAATATGATGCTTCAATATTGTTTGAATATGTCCGGCTTAATAAACTAAGCATAAACGCTGATAAAACCAAGTTTGTTCGATTTCGACCATATCTATTACAGAGAGAACCGGATATGGCAGTGTGTATAGATGGTGAATTAGTAACAGAATCACAGTCAGTGAAATATCTTGGTATTAATTTTTCCTACAACCTTTCCTGGAACATACATATTGAAATATTAAAATCAAAAATTTCGTCAGCTACTGGAATTCTAAGAAAATTCAAGTCAAAACTGTCCACTGAAACCAAACTTCGACTCTATTATGCTTTAATTCATTGTCATTTTGTATACATACCAATAGTATATGCATGTAAAGACAGTATCGCTCTGAAATCCTTACAAGCAGCACAAAATAGAGCATTAAAGATTGTTTTTAATTTGCCAATGGACTTTCCTACTATAGGACTATTTAAAAATTATGCAAAAGGTGTACTACCAATAAAAGGAATATATAAACAAAATCTCTTGTTATTTATGTTTAAAGCCACTAGCCAAAACAGTCATGCTTTTGTGACATTTCGTCAACATTTCGAACAATCCCAAACAAACACTCGACATCGTTTAAATTTGATACCTTCAAGATGTAGACTTGAACTAACTAAACAAAGAATTGAGCATGCGGGACCTCACGAGTTCAATGAATTGCCTCATGATCTTAAACAAATTGCCAGAATATCAGTATTCAAATCCAAACTAAAATCTTATTTACTTGGAAAATTAGAAACGCTTTTATGATTGTAAATTCCATTCTTAATGATTTAATTATATTTAATTTGAAATATAAATACTTATAGATTAAATACTTAATTTTATTTTTATATCATTATTGTTACCATATTATATCATTATTTATTACGTTCCATACAATTGTAAATTTTTGCCAGCTAGTCTCTATAAAAGCCTATAAGGCGCAGAGACAATTATAAATATTGTGAACAAATAATTTTTGAAATAAAGTAATAAAAAAAAAAAAAAAAAAAAAAAGTTGGCTGCATTAATAACACTATGTGACAGTCATTTGGAACTTGGGAAGTGACCTAGTGCATGTTGTAGGTCTGGTCGTGTACAAAATGACCCCAAAGTTTCACATCTGTCTGTTTTTGCATTAATCCACAACTTTGCTTCAGACCCAAAATAGATATTCCGTACGGTATACCGAGATATGACCGTGTTAAAATATAGAAAAACTGCTAAAAATCCACCTTGAGCAAAAAAAAAATCGATATTCGATAATATGTTAATGATCAAAACGAATGATGGAGAAATTCTTATTGTTGAGGCTACTTTTACGTGCAATTCTCAGATTTGAGTCCCAAAATCAATTGTTGTACTGTGTAAGAACAAAAGCCAAAGTCTCCTTTTAGCCCTAAACGTATGAATTTCAAAAAATCTATTCGTATCGCACAACTAAAATGGACTGGTAGCCCCCTTTGAATTTATAGGAAGTATGTCCATTAGGTTGGTAGCAAAAATTCAACTTTGGTCAACATTTGATCAAAATCGGACAACTTTAAGCCATGCCAAAAGAAAGGTCAAAGGTCAAATATATATATATATGGGAAAATTAGTTGGTCTTGGTTTGTTTACATTTTTTAAGCACCGATAGAATTGAAAACTTGACATTTTCACAGAATGTAGCTGTGTGGTCAGTGGCGTTGCCCCGCCCATTGGACCCTTTTTTGAAACCGCAATATCTGGAGGTCCTGTTTTCCAATCTACTTGAATATGTCTTCTGAGGATGTTTTTGGCAGCAAATTTCGTGATCCGACAAAAAATGGGCGGAATCGGATCAGTGGGCGTGGTATAAAACTTGAAATTTTAAAAAGCTGTACCAAAGTAGGTATAAAGCTGATATTTGGTATGTATTGTTATTAAAGTGGGATGTGTCCCGACCCAATACCAGTTTTATCCCTTTTTCCGGTATTAACCCTCATTAACCCTCTTTAGCTTCGTTCTTATTCTATAGCAAGCACGCCCATATAATTATTCACGATTAAATCATTAGCCGCTTTACTAGGCGATAGTGAAATTTTTACACCTTCTTCGATTTTTTTACCCCAAAGTGCTAATTTCGAAAAAACCTTGAATCTAATTTTATAGTTGGCATGACCATATAATTTTGCGCATATGAAATTTTAGCTGATTGGTCGGGGTGGTGGTGCCGGTTTTATTCCATTTTGGCCATTTTGTAAGAATTTCAAAAAATACCTTCTTAGATAATCGGTCTATTAATACCGACATGACAATTTTGTCAAAAGGGGCACCTCCCAATTTTATGTTATGTCAAGTGACCCAAGTTTTGAAACCAATGTCTTTCGATTGGTATGAAATTTGCACCAAGGAAAGTACAATTGGATAGAATCACAATTTATCAACAAGATCGATCAAGAACTCTCTGAGATAGAGGGGGTCAAAATTTTACATTTTGGCCAACCATATGTTTTTTCTCATCCATGTAACTTATTGCCTATTGTTTCTAGCAAAACATAGGCTTAGGACTTAGTCCTTTAAAAATCCCAAATTAATAAAAATGGGTAAATAGTGTAGATTGGATCGAAAAAAAGCACTGCAAGACAAGACGTTACCCTTCAAATCATGGGTAGAAAAATGTGAAGCGTTCACCACTAGAAAAGGCTGCTGATCAATTAAAGCATTATGAAACATTTCGCAAAGATAATGGATTGCAATTAAAATATAATTATTATATTGAAAGAGATATTCTCCAAAATAAAGGGATAATTTTCGTGGGACCCCAAATCAGAAAATTAACAAAAGATCCAAAATTAAAAGACAAGGATGGTTAAATTTTAGGGGCCAATGTTGATTTTGAATAAAACACAATTTATTTTAGAAATTATTGTCATTTCTTTTTATTATGATAATATTGGTATGGTTCAATTATGTATGGAACAAAATATCGCCCCTTGTAAGCGTGTAAATGCAAGTCTTTATGCATAATGTTCATCAATGACGATGTTATTGTTGCAAAGTATGAAGTGTTTATTATGCAAAGTAACAATTATATTAAACTTTTTAATTTTTACTGTGACGGGAGTGACCAAAAATTTTAATATTTCTATTAACTCATAAAAATATTACTATAAAACATACCAAGTCGAAAAATCCCTAACAAGAGTTAAGTCTTTTCCAAGATAATTGTAATGAATAAAGAGAAAAGGAATTTTAAGAAAAAGTCAACGTAAGTTCAAAGTACGTGGAATTGCCAATAATTAGTTTTTCCTACCATTGTGCTTTTTGATTTCCGATCACGGACAAACTAACTCAGTTAGTATTTTTTCGAATAATCCGGTTATTTTTTGTCGAATCTCGGTTTTTTGGCGTTCGATATTTTTTACTTAAATTTATTCAAAATTTTGTTAAATGTGTACTTGTATTTTAATTTTTTATTTGGCGTACATTTGAAAACCGGATTATCCCGTTTTTTTGTGAATTTAAAAAAAAGGAACCGGTTATTTTTAAATGCCATTTTTCGAATAATTCGAAAACCGGTATTCGCAAAAACCCGAATAATTGATCACCCTAGTTATGATCCATTAAATATAATTGCCACTATTTCAACTTTTCTTTCGGATTTTGCAGTCCTGAGCACAATATGGTTTTGTCATAAGTCTATCAAATATATGGGTATTTCCAGCGGAAGGACGGACGATTTCATAGTAAAAAATTATATAGTTTCAACTTTTTGTTTCTGTAATCATAAAATGAATTTGTTAAACTTTAACATATTAAACTATTATATCGTTGGAAAGTCTCTTCTTTCCAAATCCGTTAAGAAAATTAAAATCGGTTTATATTTTTCCGCGTTACTGGCTTATAAGTGCGTAAAAGTACGAAAAACCGGTTTTTTACCCGTAACTCAAGATTTTGGGGGTTTTGGGAAATGTAAAAAACAGAATCTTGTAGTGCTCAGGAGCACCTACCAGAAAAATAGTATTATTTCCCAGGTATAGTTTTTTTGTCGCTTTTTTGTGTTACTTACTTAGCTGGTACTTCTATGCAATCCCAGTGGATTATTTGTTTTTTTTATTCTCCGTGTTTTCATAATAAATTTGTTTAAGGAGAGTGGCTTATTAGGCCACCGCTCCCGATCCTAGTTTCTTGGGGCTGCCAAAGCCACTAGGAGAGCCTGTGTTGAGCTTCAGTAACTTCTGTTACCTACTTCCTAAGACGCATCGGTGGTAGCATGCCGATTAGGTTATCAATAGAATAATGCGTGTGTCCGCGACGTGTGTCCGCAACGCACATTTAGATTGAAGTAGCGTCAAAGGTAAAAGTATTTCAAATGTGAACATGTCTTCTTTATTTTACAAATAAAAATATACTGCTCACATAAGAAATTTCGCTAAATTTCACAAATTTTCGAAGACACTTCAAGTTGCTGTGGAAAATTGAGTGTGCCCGCACTTTGTATTAGTCATAACTTTGAATACAACATTTTAACTAAAGTTTTATTAAAAGAACATTATAGTACTGTTCAAAATCTACATTTTTCCATATGAACATAATCTTCAAAATATTTCAACTTTTCGAGAAAACTTCAAAATAAGTAAAAAATGGTGCGTCCGCAACGCCAGGAAATACCCATATTGTTTCCATGGTTTATGTTTATAAATATTACCAACGTTCATTCTCAGAACATAATCTTTGTCAACTCATTATTTTTCTTCGTTTTTTTCTTCTTTCAGGGTAAACCTCATATGCTGCTTGAACCCTTGAAGGTAAGTAACATTTTAAAATTAATTATAAATAAATAAAAATCCGTTCAATTGTTTCAAAAAGGTGAAAATAAACGTTTTGTTTCCTATCGCATGACAATCAGAGGCAAAGCTTTCTCACTGGATAAAAATAGTCAATAGTGCCAAGCCCACTAAACTATGTTAGTGGCACTTTTCCCGACCGAAACCTATTAAGTGTGACTTAAGCAACAATTTGTATTTAAAAACAACTTTATTTTTCGTCTAGCTTTTATGAATCGATCCACTGTGCGAAGGCTTAAAGTTTTTTCAAAATCACAATATCTTTTCTCTCCCAGCATTCTAATATGAATTAAGCCATCAGATTGAGTTGTTTAATGTGTCTAAAAAAACAGAAATTTATAAAAATTAGGTTACATTTAAAAATTGCCTAAAGCCTAAATAATAAACAAACAAACGTCATATGCACATGTCGAATAACAAGTATTGTGCGTAGTATGTATGTCAATATTTTTATTTTACCCTCTGAAAAAAATATACAAAATATTTGAAAATCACATTTTTATAAAATTCATAACAACGAAATTCTTATGAAATAAAGAGACATAACATTCTAAAGTTGTTTGTTAAAAACTTTGTATATAAATACAGATTGGGAAAATCCTATGTAGCAAAAGCCTAAGATTAGGTGAAGCACAGACTCCGACAAATATTTAAGTAGCACTGTCTAGACAATTATATAAATATAGCTTAGACTGCCAACCGCAAGATTTGAGTTGTACAAAAACATCGTGGGTAAGATAGTAAGATATCAGTTCTCCACTTTAAGTATCTGAATCTATACACCATGCAATTTCAAAACATTTACTACTTCGCCATGTGCTTCGTCCTGGCCCTTTGCTCTGTTCAAGCTAAACCAGAACCTGAGCCACAGCCAGAACCTAAACCATTCGTAAGTTGTTAAACAAACGTCAAATCCGGTATAGTTTGTTTTAATATGCTGTGTTTTTTTTTTGTAATTTTTAATTTAGCTTGGACCTTTAGTTCAAAGTGTAAGTAAAATGAATTACTAATCTGAATCTGATATTCGACTATCTTTTGAAAAATTAATGATGTAACTGCAGTTATCCTGAGAAGGGACTTGGTAAAAATTTCCAAAGTGCGAGTAAATTGCAGTGTATTTGGTCGTTACATTCAACGCATATCCTTTCACTCTTATAGGAAATTAACGTTTATTAACTGCAGATATCACTCGATTATAATTAACATTTTCTTTTTATTATTCTTTTTTAATTAAAAAATCAGCTCGGCCTTGGAAAATGATGATGACAAATAAACGATTATGAAAAAACTTCAAATACATATCTTTATTAAGATTTAATAAATTTTGTAGAACCTTTGACCAATAAAAAATAAAACAATTTTGGAGATGAAAACGCTAATAAGCACATATAACTTTAGATTTTCCAGTAATTGAGCATTAGAACGAGTCAGTAATATTAATGGAATACATGCAATATTGTTAATAATTGTGTAAAATTCAAATATTAAGAAATTCAACATAGAAGCCTGTTAACTTAGTCATGTTCTCCCATATCTCTGTCATGAATTGCAAAGGGAAATTAAGTAGAGTAGCATGTCAGGGAAAACTATGCCGAATAATTTCGTTTTTATTTCAACAATTAAGCAAAGACGACGGTTTATTGTCAAAGGGTTTGGCGGTCTCAGGCCAAAATTAATTTTTCAGCTAGAATTAAAGATTCATTTGTGATTTCTCATTTTATTTTTCGAAGGCTTAAATAAATAATTTCTTTCAATTTATCCATGTAATAATTCAAGTTAGACTAATTTGGACTGAATATGCAGCGAGTTTTTGGGACCGACCGTGGCAAAGTAGTTAGAACAATCCAACGTTAGTATGAAATGTATGGCTAATTCTGCCGTTGTGAAGAATTAAGATTTTTGATTCGAATTTTTTTCTGGGGTACTCCTTTCTTACTCAATGCTTTTCATTTGATAGTGTCGAAAGCTTTCTTGAAGTCGATGAACAGTAGGGCAGTACGCCATTCCATAGATTGCTCTATTATAAAATATTGGTCTGATTTAAGCAGCTTCTATTAATTCAGAAACCTCTCTGTCCATCTCGCAGATTGTATTTTATTTTGAAGTCTTCGCTGTATTATGACTGTCTACTTACTTACTTAGCTGACACTTCTTTGCAATCCCACTGGATTATATACCGCACGTAGAAAAGTATTATAAGCGCCTCGATCTTCTGCGCTTCTTCTCCAGTAAGTCACACCAAGTTTTGTAAGGTTCTCAGTAACCTGGTCTTTCCACCGGAGGCTTTGCCATTGAATCGCTTGCTTAGTCCGTAATAGCATTTATTGGCAAGCAGGATACTTCTCCGGATTTCTAGGCTGACATTATTTGCTTTGTTGATGGCGGAGCCTAAGTAGATAAAATTATCTACCACCTCGAAATTATAGTTGTCCATGTTGACGCAGTTTCCCAAACGAGTAGATTCTTTATTCGTTGAAACTAATAACTTTCTTTTGTCCTCGTTCACCGTTAGACCCAATTTCGGTGGTTCCTTTTGTATACCTGAGAAGACTGCAGTCACATCCCGCAATTTTCGACCGATGATGTCTACGTCATCAGCGTACGCGAGTAGCATGTGGCTTTTGTTGAGTATCGTGCCACTCGTGTTTACTGCAGCTTTCTTCATTATCATCTCCATCACTACGTTGAAGAGGTTCCATGATTGGCCGTCACCTGGTTTTAGGTCTCGCCGGTGTAGAATGGCTCCGAAAGGTCCTTGCAAATCTACACTGAAGACTTCGTGTCAGTCAGTGTCATTCCGCAGGAATACCAAACTCAGCCATGGCTTTGAGTAACTTCTGCCGTATCGGGCTGTCGAAGTCAGCTTTATTGTCGACGAAAACATGGTACGTGTCGAAGTGTGCATAACTGGTCTGTAGTTGATTTACCAGATTTAAAGCCACACTGATAAGGTCCGATCATGTTGGATAACACTGGCTTTAGTCTTTCACATAGCACACTCGACAGGACCTAATATGCGATGGGTAGAAGGATGATCCCGCGGTAGTTAGAACACACACTTGGCTCACCTTTTTTTTTAGCACAGGACATAATACGTTTAAATTCCAATCGTCGGGCAAGCAATATTTAAGCCAAACCGTGAGTAGGAGCTGGTGCATGCTCATTATCAGCTCCTCGCCACCGGATTTGAAGAGCTCTGCCGGAAGTCTGTAGGCACCGGTTGCTTTATTATTTTTCAGCCGCGATATTGCTCTTCTTACCTCGGCTTGACTTGGTGGTGGGCAATCTAAGCCATCGTCGACAATTGGCGTGATATCTTTACGTGCGCTGCCGTGACAGCACACTCTGCGTATCTGTGACCAGATTTATATCCTTGTCCTTATAAGAGGGGAGCCCATTACCGTAACCTTTTGCTCTTATTTTCTGGTAAAATTTTCAGGCCTCACCTCTATCCCGGTTTCGCTCTGTATTCTCGTTCTCCCGTACCTTCATCTGACGTTTTTTTCGCCTAAATAGCTGCCTGTGTATCGGGAACGTCAGAATTGAATCGCAGGATTGAATCGCAAGACAATATGTCTGAGTCTGACGGCAACTACAGATGCACATTCAAGTTCGTGCTTTTGGGCATGTCAGCTGTAATAGATGTCGCAATTTTCACGACGCGAGCATACTTGTCCTATACATCTCATCTCCTGGATGGCGGTGATGTCAGCCTTATATTTTTTGAGGACATCCGCCAGTCGGTTAGTGGCACCTTCTCTATAGAGAGTCCGAACGTTCCAGGTGCATATCCTTACTTCGTTTGCGGGGGTCGTCAACATTTTGGGGGTTCCGTTTTTTACTTTTTCTTTTTCGTGTTTTCATAGCCATTAAAGGACCTGAAGTCTTGTGGCTAGCCCCACAATTAGGATTCGGCGATCACTATCTGCCGTTATTCTTGATGAAAATAACACGAACAATGTTGCCCAGGTGCCACCACGATGGAGGTTGTGAGTCGGCTTGAGATGCAAGATTCACTTTACATCCGCAATGGAACCCGACGTCAACACATACCAAATATCCACTATAAGAGGTATATAGTTTGAAGCCTTTTTCAGTTTCAAGTTTTATATCACGCCCCCTGAACCGATCCCTCCCAGTTTTTGATTTTTATGAAAATGAATCCAGATATTGTGATTTTAAAAATAGCGTCATTGACGGGGCCACGCCCACTTGATATATCAACATGCAAGTATTTCAAAAAGATCGGTCAAGCCATTTTCCTGTCTATACAGTACTAAAAGAAATGCAAACAAACAATGACAAACTCAATTTCTTTGACCTCTTTAAGGGCACAGCTTAAAGTTGTCTGATTTTGCTCAAATTTTAAGCATAGTCGTTTTATAACAACTGACAAAATAATCCGCACGGGTATTAAAATCCAAAGTTGAGTTTTCGCTGGCACAATTTAAAACATATCCTACATAGTTTGTAAGAAAAATTGGAGATCACTTACGAATAAGAACAGATTGTAATTATATGGCCCGCTAAGTTTCTGCCTAAAAAAAACATCTTTTTTTCTCTTGAATGAAAATGATTTCACATTTGGTAAATAAAAAAAGATTTAATGATTATTTATCTTATGTATTTATTTATCACCATAAAAGTTAACCAACGAGGGATTTCTGTAAGTGAAAAAAACCATGGAAAAAATATATAGTTAAAAATCATTAATATCTTATAAATATTTGTTCAATATAATATTATAAATTCGTAAAACTATTAAGTTATTTTTTAGTATGGCAATAGCGTCTACATAAATGACAGGTTGTCTTTAAATTGTGTGTTGTAAAGGTTAAACATCAGATACGACATTTTCGCAAAATTTCAGTGGTATGAACTAGAAGGGTGCGTGTTTGTATAACAGGATCAAACCTATGCAAGAAAATGTTTCCAGTTCTTACTGTGTTACATATATACAGCTCAAGTACAACTCTTAACAACTTTATGATTTTTAGAAGTAAGTTAAAAAATAAGTTGCCTTAGCCAACGGTAATAAAAAAAACCACTTCTGATTTTCAGTGAGTATTTGAAACCTTAAACAGCTCTCCTGTATTTAGAGTATTTTTACTGTGTAATCAATCAGTAATATACTGAACTTTACTTTATTTTCTAGTGAATTTATCGCTATTTAAGTTTGTTAGTATTGTGGTACTACTTACAACTCCATTGACGATACCGGTAACCTGTTTGAAATAAACCATAAGAAATATTGTTAATATGTTTGTTGTTAATATTTCTTCAAAAACTTACCAAGCTCAAGATGGGTTTTGGCTCAGGTTGGGGTTCAGGTTCGGGTACAGCCTGGACTGAGCAGAGAGCAAGGACGAAGCTCAAAGCGAAGTAGAAAATGTTTTGGAATTGCATGTTGGTAATATTCAGGTACTTAAAGTTGAGAACTGTTAATTAATCAACTGAATCAAAAGGTTTTTATAACAAATCTATGGCATACGAATGGTTGTGCAAAAGATTTTCAAAATAATTTCAAAGCAATTGTTGTATTATTTGTGTAACATTATTTATTATTGACAATCGAATATCAACTATTTATAGCTAACAGGTGAGCAAACATGAATTTGTGCTTGGAGTTATTATTTATTCAGTAGCCGATATACCCGGAAATATCTTTTATGTATGTTTTATTAGCAAATAACTTGTTAGTTGGTTAAATGGGTACCAATAAATATTTGTAATAATTTTAAATTCGTCCAACTGTTTTAAAAACTCAGTCTATTTAAGTTTTCATCTGCGCCTATTGAATATGCAACTGGAAATCATAAAACATGAACAACTTGTTTATATGTAGGCGGACTTTCTTTTAAGTAAGATAAAGCACACAACTTTCTGAAAATGGTATACCTCCTTATACGCAACTCCGAAATATGGTTATGTACACCAATACTACCAATCTCGTCTATAGATAAATTTTAATTTTAAATTATTAGCTGATCATTGCCTACATTAAGGGTTCTATTAATGAACTGCTGTTCCCTTATGAGATTCGCAATTCTCAAAATGAAAATAATAAGTATCTGATTTCATCAGATACCAAGTAAGCGACACTCATTGCCTTTGCTGGTCAAGTAGATAACTGCAGAATTAGAACGGGCACTTATTGAAACTTTAACAAATTAAAAACCGAATATATCGTCGGTATCCTGAAAAAAGGTCTCAATACCACTTTTTTTGTTTCTGAGTTATTGATGACAAGGAAGTCCTTTCTCGGTGATTTGTTTTTGAAATATTGGCTTGTTTTAAATAGTTCGAACAGTTGTAGATTATAGTAATTTTCACTATATCCGTTGGAGATCAAAGAGATAAGCACATTTCAAGGCATCATAAGGATGTGGGATTTCACATACAGGAAATCAAGATTCAAAACTGACCGAAAGGAAATATGGAACCATTGTCAATACTTCAACAACAACATGCGTTTTGTTTTGATAGGAAACGTATAACAAAATATTTACGGCCTTATTCATAAAAAAATTCTAAAGTGGATTTAAAGCGTTCTCTAGCTAAAGTATTCTTTGGCTCTAAAAATCCTTTAATAAGAAATTATGTTCATAAACGTTGTTATCTGTAGTTGGCCTAATGTGTTCCGTTGACAACGCCGACTATTATTATTCGTTAATGATGTACAAAAAACTTTATAATCAGATACAAAAGCTTTATAATCGGATACCAAACATGTATTTGCGCTTATAATAACTATGAATATTATTCTAGCTCAATTTTTCATTGACTACGATTTTCTTGAATATGAAAGACGTTATAGTAAAAATAAAATTTTATAAAATTATATTTTCTTTTTTTTTATCGGATACCGATTACATTGCTTCCTTGTTTTGATTGTTTATACATAACGAATATTATTTCATTATTTACAAATTATTTTTGAAGAATTTTATGAATAAGGCCGTTGGTGTTTTAATTTCATAATAGAGGTACGTAGTTTTAATACATGTATTTTTTTTAAGTTTTGTATTTGTTACTTTAACATAACGTATTTGTTAGGTTTACAAACTTTGATTGTTAAAATTATAGGCCTAGATCCGCTTCTATTCACTCTCAATGCTAATTTAACATTGACATGTCATAGGAATGCGTTAATTGTTTTCCTCGTGCACTAATAATGAGCTAGCACTTTCGCTATTGCAAGAGTAATAGCCACATGACTAGTCCACAAGGACTAGTGGAAAGTTCAAAAACACATTGTGATCGTAAGGGTGGGTTGCAGATAGAGTGTTCAAATACCTCCTTTTTTTAGAAACCCGGTTTCCGAGTTATTCGAAAAATTGATTTTTTAGAAAAATCGGATTTCGAATACAGCATTTGAAAGAAAACCGGTTCTTTCGGTTTTTTCCTAAAAAGTTAAAAATATTTATAAAAAAAATAATTTGGTTTAAAAAAATGCATTTGTTTAGTATGTAATATCAATACACCCAATGCGATCGTGCCCAAATCCTACATTTAGTAAAACTATAGCAGGACAAAGTTTCGGAAAAAAAAACTAGAAGTCTAGCTACGCCCCATCTGGTACCTCCCATACCATCAGGTACCACCCACTTTAGAAATCGATGAATATTCTTAATAGATCGAACATGATAGTGACCAAATTCTGTTTTTAGTAGGGCTCAAACAGGATACAATTTTAAAGAACCAATTTGGAAGCCATGCCACGTACCTTCTGGTATCTCCCATACAAATGCACCATTCCGCCTACTAGAGATGGAGTAGTAATACCAATACTCCCAACGTGATCGTGCCCAAATTCTGTATTTATTAAAGCTAAATCATGATAGTTTTGAAGAAAAAACTTTGTCTATCCACGCCCCTTCTGGTACCTCCCATACAAATGTACCACTACGCCCACTTTAGAAATCGAGTAATAATATCAATATACTAGAAAATTGACTGTTGAGTCAATTCTTCTGTTTCGTTTTTATAAAGCTTGATACAGAAAACACGCGCTCACTTATTGTGGAAGTAGGATTTATTGGCAAAAGAGCGTTTAGAAGGATGTTGGGCTTTTCTGTCGTTTTATTAAATTTATCGAAATAGTTGAAATCATATAGGCTTCACTGGTGGATTTTGGATGTTATTTATTGTAATGTTTAAATCGTTGCAAAGACTACCATTAGGAGCTTCCCCAATCTCACAGTCTGAACTGTTAATAGACTCTGCCGTTGTTGGGGAAATTGCAGGATAAAGTCTTTTAAAAAGCTCGTTAGCAAATTCCATCGTTTCCGCCTTTTTAGACTACTGTACACAGGATTAGCTTGTAGGATATTTTCCGGTCCTAATACATATAATTAAAAAGTTTTAAAATTTAATTTCAAATTAATTTAGAAACAACTTTTTACATTTTATAAACAAGAATGTTTTTAGAAGCTTTGTAAAATTTTAAAATTCAATTTCAAATTAATTTAGATAAATCCTTTTACATTTTATAATAAAAATGTTTTTAGAAGCTTTTTAAAATTTTAAAATTCAATTTCAAATTAATTTAGAAAAATCTTATTACATTTTATAAACAAGAATGCTTTTAAAAGCTTTGTAAAATTTTAAAATTCAATTTCAAAATAATTTAAAAAAACCGAGTACTCGAAGGAAAAAACTCGGTTAAACCGGTTATTCGAAAATGGAATTTTTGCAAAAACCGGCATTCGGTTTCAAATAAAAAAACCGGTTTACGGTTTTTCGGTTTCGGTTTTGAACACCCAAGTTGCAGATATGCAATAGAATGTAGTTCAAACCTGTTGAACTGTCTCCTATTTACATTACCATGGGGATAGCGAAGTAGATACATGTATATAAACTAGTGCAAACTACCAGTCCAGCAGTGGCAATTGCCACATCAAAGACTAGAGGGCTGTGTAAGCCTTTCGACATACATACAAAACAAAAGTTTCTTCAGTTGTTGTTTTGCCACTTATTCATATTCAATAGTCACAGACCACCATTGAAATATACTGAGTTCTTGAAACAGTTGGACAGCAAAAACTAATTTCAAGTTCATACAAACAATGATCGGTACCCATATATCCAAACAGCGATATACTTTCTACACAAATCGCTGAGAGATCATATGAAATACTTCCGTATATTATGGTAGTTGGTTAAATAAAACATTCATGTGGTTAGAAGAAACAACATCGTTACACCATGTTCATAACTCTGATCACAAATTTATGTTTGCTCACCTGTTACCCATTTATAGTTGGTATTTTATTAACAACAACAACAATTTAAACAAATATTACAACAATTGTTTTGAAATTATTTGTTATTTAGTCAAAACAATACATAAATCTAGTGCGTGACTATTTGGACACCATCGATTTGTTATAAAAACCTTTTGATTCAGTTGAATAATTATCAGTTCTCAACTTTAAGTACCTGAATATAATCAACATGCAATTCCAAAACATTTTCTACTTCGCTTTATGCTTCGTCCTTGCTCTCTGCTCAGTCCAGGCTGTACCCGAACCAGAACCCCAACCTGAGCCAAAACCCATTTTGGGCTTGGTAAGTTTTTAAAGGAATATTAACAACAAACATATTAACAATATTTCTTATTGTTTTTTTCAAACAGGTTACCGGTATCGTCAATGGAGTTGTAAGTAGTACCACAATACTTACAAAAGTTAATAGCTATAATTTCACGAGATAATAAAGTAAAACACAATTAAAAGATAAACTGTCATTTAAGTCGATATATATATAGATGCTATTGATATACTAAAATAAACCTCAATAGTTTTACGAATTTATAATATTATAGTTAACAAATATTGACAAATATATTTAACAAATATTTATAAGATATTATTTATTTTTAACTATATATTTTTTCCATGTTTTTTCTCACTTACAGAAATCCCTCGTTGGTTAACGTTTATGATGACAAATAAATAATTAATACAAAAACTAAATGATTCCCTTCGTTTTATTTGCCTAATTTAAATACAAGTTATATTTGGGGTCAAAACGTACTTTTTTTTACAAAAAGTACTTTTACTTTATCTAAGAGCGCTTTACTTGTACCAAAAAATTACATATGTGACCCGGTAAGTTAAAAGGGACCTATGGGTCGAAAAAATCGATTTTTACTTTTTTGTTGATTCTTATAGTAGACAACACGCACTTTCTAATGCAACAAACCACAGAAAGAATTAGCTTCAAATTAGAAATTAAGAAATTAGCTTCAAATTAGACAATTTGATAAAAATCAATCAATTTTTTAACTTCAAAGTCGTTTTTCTCCAAAACTTATTTTCTGAGCATAGGTCCCTTTTAACGTACCTGGTCACATATTTTGTTGCAAACAATTACTTTTATAGTTCCAAAAAGGTACTATTTTTGTACCAAAAAGTACTGTTGAGAATCAAAAAGTATTATTCGGCCTTATTCCCGTAGTCGTCGTCGCAAAACGACGTCGTCTTGTGACGACGCTGAAAAATCGGTATTCTCGTAGTCGTTTTCGATAACTATCGGTTACTATTGACACAAATTTGGTATTCTGTAAGGAAATGTGACGACGACGTTGAATCGAAACGACTCTGAATCTGTCGTCACAGTTGTTAGTAACGACTTGAAACAATTTGAAGGAATAATTTAATTTTTTGTAAATTTAAAAAAAGGTTTTGTTTAATGACTCAAGAATAACAATGTCAAGTAACAAATAGGGGCTTGGAAACAAAATCCCTCATAGGTACAAGGATTTTGTCTAATTTTAAGGGGTAATGTGAAAAAATTGGTGAAAACAATTTAATTCCTTTGGAGCGCCTTTAAGAATCCTTTGCGGTTGTAGTTACGAATCTGGTCTTCTTTATTTGTAGCAAAAATTTTGATATGGGTTCCATCGACATATCCAATAACTCCAGTAAATCTGTTTTGTTAAAAAAATGTAGTTTATTCTTCCGATTTGTCATCTTCAGTTACTTCCAATTGTATCCAATGTGGACAAATCACCTCTCTAATGCATTCAGGGTTTCGACAGGAATCTTGCAGCTACTGGCTGCACTTACACTTAGGTTGTAAGGCCCCTATCCAAAGGACCTCAATGTTGCTGACAACTTAATTATGACTGAAACATATGTCCTGAGTTCACTTTTCATGATAGGAACTATTTCTATAGGAACTATTACGTAATTAAATGCTGCTATATTAAGACTTAAGTAGTTCTCGAATCTAAAAAAAGTTGGAAGGCCGCCCAACAGATAACCTCAAATTACGATTTTAACACCGATGAACATACTCGTTATTTGGCAAGTTTAAAATCATCGAATCATAGTCGAAGTATTTTCCATTCCAGTATAAGATATTTCTTGCTTTCCTCATCGCTTGAATTTGATTCGGGCACAAAAATACTTTTTCATGAAACACAATAAAAATCAAAATAAATCAGCTGATGCACAGATGTTACATCAGCTGTTGTCATTTCTTTCATGTTATCGATTACCAGTCGACGTCGTCTCATTGTAGTTACAGAATACCGAAATAGCATTGATGTGACGACGATGTTGAATCGAAGTGACATTGACATAAAAACGACGACGATGTCGACGACGACTACGGGAATAGGGGTGATTATTGTACCAACAAAAGTACTTTAACTGTACCATACTTTTAATTTTGTGAGAACGGTCGAAGCGTGATGGTTAGAACACGCGACTACCATGCGGGAGATCCCAGGATCGACTCCTGGCTTCAGTTATCTACATTTTTCTTTCATTGTCGGCCTTCTCTATGTCGCCGACAGCAACTTCGCAGTGGAAGTGTCGAGTCAATCTAGGCATGTTTAGTAAAAGCAGTGGCGTTCGCATTCGTCGATAAACAAGTAGGTGCCGGTAGTTGTGAATCTAAAAATAAGATAGCGTGTTAATTCACAACAACGCGAGAATCTATCTATCTATACCTCATTCATGGGGTGTAAAGGGAAATAAAGTTTTTTTTTTTTTTATGTTAAGAACCACTAGATTATATCGTCATAGTTTTAAGTCTCTATGTTACTAACAAAGCAACGAGTAACAACGTTAGGGATAAAACATTAATTCCGGCGGTTTTACCACGCCCACAAAAATAAAAATTTTGCACCACCAACATTGTCTTGATATGAATGTTTTTATATGTATTTTTCTTTCTCCGTATAGAGCATAATGTTCACTTTAAGTGGTCTCTTAAATATTTCTAAATCATTGTAGTAAAGCTGATGGTTTAAAAAAGGACCTTTTTGTCCAAAAAAAAATATTTTTGTTTAAGGTACTTGTACTTGTAAAATACTTG
Source organism: Muscina levida (assembly GCA_964034835.1). Classification (NCBI taxonomy): domain Eukaryota; kingdom Metazoa; phylum Arthropoda; class Insecta; order Diptera; family Muscidae; genus Muscina; species Muscina levida. The sequence continues at coordinate 142,146,937 of OZ035880.1, read as the reverse complement.
AACAACAAATGAATGCATTTGTATACCCTCGCCCTACGGGTAGGAGGGCATATATCATTTAATACGACCCAAAAGTGTAACACATAAAATAAGTCACTTTAGACCCTAGGTTTCTTTGAGCCAAATTCGATTCATGACTTTTTAAGTCGTTTGAGCCATGTCCGTCTGACCGGCTGGTGTGCACGATAACTTTCGAAATACGAAACCAAATGTTTTGAAACTTTGCACGAGTTAATATTACTCCAAAACTACTTACGATATTGAAAATGGGCTACATGATCACACAAGACCTTCTCCCCTTCTCCTCCCAAACAAATGTACCATTCCGCCCACTTTAAAAATCGAGTAATAATATCAATACATACAACGCGATCGTCCCCATATTCTATATTTAGTAGAAGTAAAACAGGATAAAGTTTTGGAGAAAAACTGAAAGTCTTGCCACGCTCCATCTGGTACATCCCATGCCCATTAGGTTCCACCCACTTTGGAAATCGATTAATATTATTAACAGATCCAAGCGATCGTGACCAAATTCTGTTTTTAGTAAAGCTCAAGCAGGATAAATTTGGAGAACCAATTTGGAAGTCAAGCCACGCCCCTTTTGGTATCTGCCATACTAATGCACTATTTCGCCCACTTTAGAGATGGAGTAGTATTATCAATACATCCAATGCGATCGTGCCTACATCCTACATTTAGTAAAACTGGCGCAGGACAAAGTTTTGGAGAAAAAATTGGATGTTTAGCCACGCCCCATCTGGTACCTCTCATACGCATCAGGTACCGCCCACTTTAGAAATCGATTAATATTATTAATAGATCCAACGAGATCGTGTCCAAATTCTGTATTTAGTAAAGCTAAATCTGGATAAAGTTTTTAAGTCTAGCCACTTCTCTTCTGGTACCTCCCATACAAATATACTATTCCACTCTAAAGATGGAGTAGTAATATCAATACACCCATCGTGATTGCGCCCATATTCTGTATTCAGTAAAGCTACAATTCGAGTAATGATAACAATATACTAGAAAATTATATATATATATATTACTGAGGGTGAGGGTATATGTAAGTCGGTTTTTCCGAATGAAACTTTCTTACTGGTTTTGATACAATAAGAGTACTTTTTTGGTACAATAACAGTAATTGTATTGCAACGATAAGTGTCATTTTTGGTTCAATAAAATCACTTTTAGATACAATTAAAGTACTTTTTGTACAATAAAAGTACTTGGTTGTTAGTGTAAATGTACTTTTTCCAACAATAAATGTACTTTGTTGTTAGTGTAAATGTATTTTTTTCCAACAATAAATGTAATTTTTTTTTCTACATTAAAAGCGCTTTTTGCTACATTAAAAGTACTTTTATTTTTTTTCTATGTTGAACCATAATTATAAACCTTAAATATTTTGTGCCCCGCATTCTACTATTTTGAACTAGGACAGTGAATTTAAAGATAATTTTTGTTTCATATGATATAGCAATTAAACAAAAGCCTCATATCAATTGCGGATAAGAACAGTCTACTATAGTAAGGCATCACAAATTTCTGCATAAGAAAAACATAACGTTTTGACCCCAAATTTAACTTGTATTTCAGTTTGGCAAATAAAAAGAATTTATAATCATTTAGTTCTTGTATTAATTATTTATTTGTCATCATAAATGTTAACCAACGAGGGATTTCTGTAGGTAAAAAAAAACAGATAAATTATATAGTTAAATAATGTTAACATCTAATATTTTTGTTCAATATAATATTATAAATTCGTAAAACTATTGAGGGTTTTTCCAGCATATCAATATATATGTAAACTAAACATAATTGTTTAATTGTTTTTGCAAAGGTTAAAAAGAGAAGATATGATGTTTGAGTTCGTGTTTGCATAACATAAGTAAACCTATGTTAGAGAATGTTTCAAGTGCTTTCTGTGTATCAAATGTCGTGCTCAAATACAACTTTTAACAACTTTTTGATTTTTAGAAATAAATAAAATAATATATTTCATTAGAAACTGTAATAAAAAAACGACTTCTGATTTGCAGTGAATATTTGAAACTTTTAACAGCATTCCTGTACTTAGTCTGTTTTGATTTGTGATTAATCAGTAAATTGCGTTACTTGTACAATAATACACAGAACTTTCATTTACTTTACTATTTAGTGAAATTATAGCTATTAACTTTTGTAAGTATTGTGGTTCTACTTACAACTCCATTCACGATACCGGTAACCTGTTTAAAAGAAATCACAAGACATGTATTAACATCAGGTTGTTGTTGACATGAAAAAACTTCATATACTTACCAAGCTCAAAATGGGTTTTGGCTCAGGTTGGGGTTCAGGTTCGGGTACAGCCTGGACTGAGCAGAGAGCAAGGACAAAGCACAAAGCGAAGTAGAAAATGTTTTGGAATTGCATGTTGGCTATATTCAGGTACTTAAAGTTGAGAACTGATAACTTTATAACGGAATTAAAAGGTTTTTATAAGAAATCAATATAAGTCCGAATAGTCATAAGTTAGATTTATGTATTGTTGTGCTAAAATAACAAATAATTTCAAAACAATTGTTGTAATATTTGTTTAAGATTATTTATTGTTGACAATCGAATATCAACTATTTATAGCTCACAGGTGAGCAAACATGAATTTGTGATTGGAGTTATTATTTATCCAGCAGGCAATATACCCGGAAATATCTCATCTGTATGTTTTATTGGGTATTTGTGTACAAGTACATGGTTATGTGGATAAATGGGTACCAATCAATATTTGTATCAACTTTAAATTCGTTGTTTGTTTTAAAAACTCAGTCTATTTAAATTTTCATCTGCGGCTGTTAAATATGCTAATGGAATTTTGACATTTTAATTTAAAATGAATCACTATAACGTTGCCTACATGTAGGGTTCAATTAAAATGGATTACTGTATCATAATTAGTATCTGAATTCATCTGAAACCATGCAACCGACTCCCATTGTTTTAGTTGGTCAAGTATATAGATTGAGACCTTTTTGCAGGATACCGTCGAAATGTTATCTGCACTAGGTCTTAAATTACAAATGAATTGTTTTAAATTTAATGCAAATATAATGATAAAGTTATGCCCACAGGGATCGTAAGCTTAAAATAGGTATTTACATGTTGTCACTACTAATATCTCCAAATTAAATGCTGAAGAGTAATTTTTTTTAACTAACGATTTACATTTTAACCTAAATCCAATTTATGCTACAATTTTGGCTCAGAACATATATGATGACGTTGTAACCATTGTGATTTATGTTTAATTTTTATCAACAATGAGTGTATCACACAATGGCATAGAAATATCACAATTCTTTCATTCCACACCGATGTAAGTGATCTTCAGTGTTTCGTTAATTGAGGCATCACAATGGCTGACTATAGAATTAATGCAGCCAGCAAAGATATTGCATCAGTGAACTCGTTTCCTTAGGTATCTCCGAAAAATGCTGCTGAGTCGTAGATCACTATGATTCTGGGTCGTCATATATCGTCGCTCGCATTTGCATCTGTCGGAACTGAAATTTTTACCAAAACGGAATAAAGACCAACAGTGGATCTCGTTAGCCATTGTAAAACTTTTGTGTAGACGTTTAAAATAAAAATAATTAACAATATCAATTTACGTTAGTGTGTCGTATGATACATCAAATTCGGCTAAAGATCAGAAAAATGTTTTTTTTTATTTATTGTTTGATATTTTTGGTCAAATTCAGTGTGTCACGCACTAGGATGGCGCGTTTCGAACTCCATGACGAGTTTATCTTCAGACCCCTTTGTGACGAACTTTGTTATCAATGGTCAAATTCATAATCATGCTGGACATTTTCGGCTGATATCTACTTCACATTCACATGTTTGGTATAATTGTAGATATATATACAGCTGATGATGTACCATTGTGCATCAGTTCGTCAAAAAGGGGTCTGAAGATGAACTCGTAATGGAGTTCGAAGCGCGTCATCCTAGTGCGTGACACACTGAATTTGACCAAATATATCAAACAATAAATAAAAAAACAAAAACAATTTTCTGATCTTTAGCCGAATTTGATGTATCATACGATACACTAACGTAATTTGATATAATATACAGTAAGATCGACTAAAAACTAACCAAAACAAATACACCTAATTAACAAAATTTTTTACTTAATTACTTACTTAAGTGGCCCATTAAAACTTACGAACGTAGTTCATAAATTTGAGGCCTGAGTATTAAAGCATTCCACACGCTTCGGCCTTCTGCGTGTGTTCTCCTGTTAGTTCTACCAGATGGTGGCACGCCGCCTACCACTTGGTCCATCCAACGGAGTTTGGGTCTCCCTGCTCTGCGTCGTCCTTCAGGTTCGCCTTCAAACACCTTTCTCGCTGGAGAATTTACATCCATTCTGGCAACATGTTCCAGCCATCGTAGTCGTTGGATTCTGACTCCATACACAGATAGGTCCATATATTTTTCGGAGTACTTTTCTCTCGATTACTCCCACGTTTTGTATGTCCGTTGTCGTAAGTACCCATGATTAGCACCTGGTAAAGCTGTTTCTTAGTATTCCGAGATAAGGTTGTATTAGTAAAGTGCTGCTGAAGTCCGTAGAAACATCTATTGGCGAGCACTATTTTCCGCTTGATTTCTTGGCTTACATTATTTTTCTTATTGACGAAAGATCCGAGGTAGGTTAATTCATCTACTACCTCAAAACAATAATTTTCAACGTTGACGCTGCGCCCCCTTCGAGAGGACTCTTTGTTCGTCGAAATCATTATTTTTGTTTGGTCCTCGATGTCCGCTAAACCCATTTTTGCCGACTCTTTTTCTAGTGATGAGAAAACTGCAGTAACATCCCGCAGATTTCGGCCAATGATGTCTATGTCATCGGCATAGGCTAGTGGCATGTGGCTGTTGTTTCCAGGATTTGTCGTAGAGTGAATATTTGATCCGTCGTAGATTTGCCAGGTCTTAAGCCGCACTAATATGGTCCAATTAGTTTTTCTACAATTGGCTTTAGACGTTCACACAATATGCTTGAAAGGACCAATTGGTAATAGGCTTATTCCACGATAGTTCTTGCATTCACTACGATCTCCTTTCTTGTATATGGGACATAACAGACTAAGAATCCAATCCTCGGGCATGCTCCCCTCTAGCCAGATGTTCTACATGAGCTGATGCATGCACCTAATCAGCTCTCCACCGCCAGCCTTAAACAATTCAGCAGGGATTCCATCGGCACCAGCAGCTTTGTTGTTTTTAAAGCGGGAGATTGCCAAACGTATCTCACTCTGGCTCGGAGGTGGACAGTTAATACCATCGTCATGGATTGGAGTGGGGTCTTCTGCAGTGGTATCCGTCTACATTAAATTTCTGAAATGATTTCTCCATATTTGCAGAACGTTATCATCCGGGTCCGTCACTAGCTGACCATCGCTGTCTTTGCTGGAGGGCAACCCTGTTCCACTTCTCTTGTAGAATTTTAGGGCTTCCCCTTTACTTCGGAACAACTCTGTGCACTCATCTTGCCTTTTCTTCAGCTCCTTCTTTTTCCGTCTAAAAAGACGAGTTGCCTCTCGTCTTTTCTCCCTATGCCGCTTCGCGAGCTGTTCGTGAACAAAATTTTTTAGTGTTGAGAAATTTTCAACATCTGATGAAGAAGAACATGACAGCAGAAAGGACATGTTGTATATCAGCCTCAAAATCGTATTTGCAAAGCCATATTTGAAAAACGACAAATATTCGGCGTGAGTTCGACATTCATAATAGGGGGAAATAAGGATTACCTTTAGAAAGGAAAAGTGGTAAGGCAGAGGTAAACCCTTCCTTCGTCGCTTCCTATAAGAAGGCCTAATGGAAGGCCGGAATGCACATTAAAAAAGAAGCACTTCATAATTGAGAAAAGCTATGCAGTCGACCACCCTCAAAATGTTTAGTTTATTGAGAGCAGCGCACAGGTTATTTTTAGATATTTCTGACTTTTATATATTTCTCTCTACTATGCCTACACTAATTTTGCCAACGAGAGTAAACCTTTCTGGAGTTTTAAGTTACTACCTCGTGATTGTTAATCAGTCATGCTAGCATCTAGCCTATGAAGATGAAATCCAAACATAAACTGTTTTAAGAAACACACACGAACACCTTTCTCCTTTCACCTTTTTTTTCATGCCCTCTGTTATGCCTTCTAGGAGAAGGGAGACGGAAAGTGTATACACACGGAATGGTGGAATAAAAAATCATCGAAGACCTTGAGTTTCCCTTTTCAAAGAAGGCTTGCAGCATTAATCGTTAAAGAATGGGGTGGATATGTGCTCGGTATATTTTAGAAAGGAAGTAGAAGGCTTGATTTCAGGCTTGTGAAACAAGGCCTTGATGACATGACGTCTGAATGTCTAAGAAGGCCTTGTTGCATGACTGCTTATAAAAGTCCGTGCAGAATTCGCCGCTGGGCAGTTTTGGTTTCACGATGTAGCAAATTCAATTCGTTGAAACGAAATCCCAAAGGTACTGCCTGCAGTTTATTAAGGTGTTTTAAAGTTATCTCATGTGGAAAGGCTCAGTCTTAAATCGTTTAAAGTTCAGATGTTATTCTTAATTCAAATACAAATGTTACATATCAACAAATTGGCTTTGTCTAGTCTGAAAAACATAAGAAAATGTTACAGTTACAATAATGAGTTCGAGTAGGCGATGTAAATTAAGACAAGACTATGTTGCTAATACTCCTAAAACTCGGTGCGAGGAAATATCAAGACGCTTGGATATATTGGATCTATGTAAGGCTTACAATTGATAGCTGACAGACAACTTAAACATTAACTACGTTAAAAAGTAACTCGTATTTCAATTACTAATAATCGTGACCTCTATCAAGTATAGTTGAATAACTAGAAAAAGTCTTCATTGTTGCTTCAATAAACTGAGAGAAACTACAGTTTTACTTTTTTTTATTTATTTATTTGTCATCATTAATAATTAACCAACGAGGATTTTCTGTAAGTTATAAAAAATGGTAAATAATATACAGTTAGAAATCAATAGTAACAGCTAATAAGTGTTTGTCAATATATTTAATACAAAACTGAACGATAAACTAAAAGCGCATCAATCATTTAGAACTCTACTTACAATTCCATCAACAACATGGTTAAGCTATTTAAGGAAAACAAAATAAAGTTAGTAACATTCTATGAAATTTTATATTTGTAACTTACCACGTTCAAAATGGGTTTAGGTTCAGGTTGGGGTTCTGGTTCAGGTACAGCCTGAACTGAGCAGAGAGCAAGTACGAGGCACAAGGCGAAGTAGAAAATATTTTGGAATTGCATGTTGAATATTTAGATATGTGACAATGAGAACTGATAATTTAACTACAGATTCAAAAGGTTTTTATAGTAAATTCGTGGCGGTAGTTTGTTTGTAGCTCAATTATTGTGCGTAGATAAATAAATAAAAATTCAACAACAGTTGTTGTAATATTTATTTATATTTATTTTTAATATGAAATTATCAAATATTAGCTATGATTATACTTATATAACAGATGGAGATACATGTGTGTTAATTTACTGATTAGTGTTGTATTAAGTCTGTTGCAAATAATCATTTATATATTTTGTATTTATTAACAAGGTATTCTTTCTTCTGTTCTCTCGTCAATTTATATACAAATATTATCTTGTTTAATAAACGCATAACAATCAGCAGGTGTATTTAATTTATGATCTTTCTTTCTATTCTTACGAAAATATCTTCTTTAGATCTTCAATTTTAATATTTTTTTAAGAAACAACTGCACATATGCTATAGTTAATATTTGTTCGAAAAATATTGTATATCTTTACAGGATATGGGAGTTAATGAAACACCCTTCCTATTTTTGGTGTTATCTCAATTTCCGCATAAAGTAGATATACCTAGTTTTTCCATACGGCCATAGATATATAAAAATATTGCATTAAAGTTCATTAAATAAAAACTCTTGGCCATTGAACTTTAAATCCTAATCAGTAATTTCGGAGTTATTTTAAATTAGCTTACTTTTCACACGCACCTTCCGCTCACTTACTGAAATTCAAAATATCCATCTGTAAATACATATCTATAGTGTCAAGTACTATCTGTATACAAATATTTATCTTATAAAACCCTAAAAAAACAGGTTTTCCAAGTCCTCTTCGGGCCACCGATCGAAAATAAAATGTACGACTCCATACGTAGTTGTAGTGCCGAGTACTATATGTGTATCAAATTGCTCTAGAGCTAAAATCACTTTTGCCACGCCCCTTCCGCCCACTTATAGAAAGATATTTAAATATTTTGTCTGCATTGCCAAGTTTATGTGTCCAGCGGCGGAATTGACAATTCAAAGACATTCGACGTCATGCCTTGTTTCCACATGCTTGAAAACGGTCCTTCACATGTTTCCTCCATTTTTTAAAGAATCTCCCTTCCATGAGAAGGGAGATTCAAGGTCCTGGACATTTTGTTATTCCACTTCCATTTCCCTTCTATCAGAAATGAGGCTGAATGTGTTCGAGTGTATTTCTTAAAACAGTTTATGTTTGGTTTCGGCCAAAAAATTCGAATGCATTTTCATAGGCTAGATGCTAGCATGGCTGATTAAAAATCGCGATGTAGTGTGGTTCAAACTCCAGCAAGTTTTTCTGTTGTTTGGAAAAATTAAGTGTAAATATAGAGGAAAATACATAGAATTAAGAAATATCTGAAAATAACCGGTGTCGCTCACAATTTAAGTAAAGAATTTTAGTTTTTCTTAATTTGAAAGTTCTTCTTTTTTCATGTGCAATGCAGGCCTTTTATAACACCTTCTCATAGGAAGCGACGTTAGAAGGCCCTGCAGAGTACAGGCCTGTTGGTGTTAGTGCTTAGATATGAGTAATTTGTGAAATATGCACAGAATGTCTGCAATGGAAATTACAGGGCTCGAAAGAGCACACTACAAGCGGCATTAAATATTTTTCAGGGCCTTCCGCCCCTCGACATGTACGTTAAGTCTATTGCAGTCCAAGGGACTATCAGACTAAGGAAAGCAGGTGATTGACATCAATCCATACATGGTCATGCTAAGATTCTCCAGCTTTTTACTTGGTCTCAAGCTATGTCTGTTCATGACTCTCTGGAAATTGTTTACTCGCCCATTTGGTACCTTTTTGACTAACAACACTTAGGGAGAGTTATGTAGAAGACATAAAGTCTATCTCCTCAGTCCAAGTAATAGATTTTATATGTTTTATGCGGTGCCTTCCTTGGCCCACTGGACCAAGATAACAATAGGGGTTCCCACGATTTTCTCTTCCTCCCATTTCCTTTCACATTGTTCTAACGGACAAGTGGATCAGCAGATCTTCGTGTGTAGTGTGATCTGGTTTTAACCACATCATCACCATCCAGTCATCTACATTTTTTTTTTCATTGCCGGCCCACTCGATGTTGTCTAACACAACTTCGCAGTATAGTGTCGAGTCAGGTAGAAGATAATAGTATACTTCTTTTCATAATTTATTGAGAAAGTAATAGAGATTTTTTTTTAAATGTTGATATAAATAATTTTGAACTTTTTTTTAGTTTACGCCTATGATTTATAAAAAATCATCATCAATTTAATAACGATTTTTAGAAGTTTGTTTTTACTGAATCCGTGTCATACAATTAAAATATGTTCTGTAACTGCTTAGTAAACTTCTAATATTTGGTAATGCAAATAAAGTAAGTTAAAACTTTATTAATTTTTTTTGTCAAAATTTTGAATATTTTATTTTAAATGTATTGTAAATTTTTACAAGTAGTTTTTTTTAAATTTTTATTAAAACTTTATAACCTTATCAATGAAAGTAACAAAGTAGCATACCAAATTACAATTCCTCAAAATAATCATATAAAAAAAAAACACTTAATTTCCCTTTACACCCCATGAATGAGGTATGGGATAGCTTCTCGCGTTGTTGTGAATTAACACGCTTTCTATTTTTAGTTTCACAACTAACGGCATCTACAATGAAAGAAAATTTTTTTTTTTCGCATGGTAGTCGCGTGTTCTAACCACTATACCACGGCCGGTTCCTCACTATCACTAAAGGTTAATATTAGACATGTTTTATGTTTTTAAATTTCACTGGAGTTATTCTTACCACGACTATCCAAAAAAAATCGGAGACATCAGTCCAGTCTGTTGCGCTCTCAACCAAAAATTCTTGTCGAAATTAGACATGTTTACTTAATTGCGAATAATATTAAAGAATTATATTTCCAATCGATCTAACTTCACGAAAAATTTGGAAAATCAATTTTTTTTATTTTTTTGAATTTTTTAAAGAAATTTTTTATTTGGAAAATTTTGCCTGATAAATATGTTATATCGGTACAACAATTTATATATAACTCTGAAACTATTAATCAAGGAAAAAATGTCAGGAGACAGAGAATTTATTTTAGGTTTTTTTTTGGTTTGTGTACTACTGATAAAATCGGACAAAAGGTTTTTGAGTTATGCTAAAATCTGGGAAACAATAATTCCTGAAATGAAAAATATTGCAAAAAAAAAACTTAAAACAAGTTTTAACATGGAAATAGTTATATGTTCTATTTTTGTAATGGAAAGACCATAATTAGAGTTTCTCTTTTTCCCGGACTTTTCAAAGGCAAAAATTTTTCCCGGGAATTTTCGCGCAGTAGAAAAACAAAACAAACTATGTTAATTTTTTTCAATTTTGCAGTATGAGATATATAAAATACAAGCTGCAAGTAAAACAAAAACATTACAAACAAATACATAACAAACGAAAAACATTCATTTTAATGTATATGTATATACAAATATTAGTTAAATAATAAAAGTTAATTTGTCATTTTGAAAATACGTTTTTAAAACAGAAAGAGCGTTAATAGTTTCATCAGACAGTCTGTTTCTAATTCTATTTACAAATTGCCCTGTTGTTGAAAACATTCTCTCGCTTTCAACTGATGTTGGCCTTCTTGTCAGAAGAGCATTCAATAAAATGGGTACATTTTCCGTTGCTTTTCCACTTACTTCGTAAAATTGTAAATCCTTTTTTGTCTATTACTTGATGCAACATTGCATTTGTTATGGCATCGGTTAAAATATTCTCAAATGGTCTTCTGGTACTAATGTCACAAATAGGAATTTTGTCCGATTCCAGAACTTCGTCGATAACGTCTTCTTTAAAAAGTCGAGTATAAATTTGTTCAGCGTACGCGATCACATTTTGTTTTGAGGCAGTTAGAAATAAGTTATTATCTTTCCTATCAAATACTGTTGGATCTTTAAGATACTTTACTAAAGTATAAAGTCACTTGCCCCTACTTTCTTCAATTTGATTCTATAAAGCTTCTGAAATTTGATCTGCCAAAGGTGTTTAAATTTCCCGGGAATCCCGGACGAATTTCCCGGGAAACCGGGAATTAAAAATGACCGGGAATCCCGGGAAAGAAACTCTAACCATAATGCATCAAAAAATATGGTGGAAATGCTGATGTCGATTTTTTTTAATTTTGTTGCGTAATATAATCATTCTGTTCATAAATTTCTAAATTGGCCATCGAGGTAATTAAATTCAAAGTTGGACAATACAGTGCTGATGCCCAGTTAAGTGACAATGTGTGATTATAAAGAGGAACCACTACCGTAGTCGGAATTCCATTCGAGGCCAATACAGGGCTCAATTGAGGGATTTGATTATGTAAATAAAAAACACAAGATTTTAAAGTTAGTTGTAGTTTATTATTTTATTTAACCGATGTATTTTTTCTGTAAATAAGATTAAAAAATATAGAATTAGAAAGCAGTACTAGTAGAATGGAATGACTTTAACAGTCTTCAGCTAGAGACTTTCAGGCGATCCATAAATATTACAATAAGTTGTAACTATTCAAGTTAGATATTAAAGTGGCTCAATTTTCACATTATTTTCTGATCCAATCATATACTATAGAAATACATTTACAGTGACTTATGCACTTATGGCTCACTTATTAAATAAGTGGCTCTATTTAACATACAAGGCTTGTATAAAGTAACTTCACATTCGAAGAAACAAAAGAACAATTTACACTTGGAGAGGTTGTAACCTCTACATATAATTAATTACTGCCCTGTTGTCTTAGATGTCAGCAAGTTTTTTTTAGATATCATTTAAAAAGTTTCCTTAAAATATTCCTAAACCTTACACATATTTGGACAACTTATTGAATTAGTCGCTGCTCTATTGTAGTAATCGCATCAGAAATATAATGAGCACAATCAAGCCTCTTTAATATATTTTGAGCCAAATCAATATCACGCGGTAGTACTACTTACAGCTAAGGCAATAACAGGGGCGACCTATAGTGAATAATGAAAGTAAAGTTAATAAATTATTCGACTACATGAATTTTTGTTTAACTTACCAAAGGATAAATGGGTTCAGGTTGAGGTTCTGGTTGTGGTCTAGCCTGGACCGAGCAGAGAGCCAGGACGAAGCAGAGTGCAAAGTAGAAAATGTTTAGGAATTGCATTTTATGTAGTGTTCAGGTGCTGATTAATCGAAACTGATAACTTCTACATTTCAACTAATGGCTTTTATAGCATAATGGTTGATTCAAAAATATTCATGTTATTGCTGGGTTTAATAAACTTTGTTAAAAAACTATTTGGCAAATAATATTACCATCTGTTTGTTGGTTAAACAGTACTTTAGTTTTTGCCTAAGGCCTCAATAACAATTTTTTTTCATTAATATGTACAAATATACAGATAAATACTCATAAATTAAATACTTTGTATTAAATCAAATAACAGGATATACAATACCCCCCTACTCTATCGCAAACGGACAATATATATGTCGTTAGAATAGATAATAATAACTTGTTTTAACTATTTGATATATTTATTTTATTTACTCAATTGGTATATCTTAAACCTCGTGTGGCTCTAGTTTTTGAGATAACTAGTGATTTCATGAGACTCTCTTTATTAAACCAATTTGGATGTAATATTTATATTCCCTATTTAGTAATTAGTAACTAAAACAAATAACTGATTTAAGTGGTAATGCTAATTTTGTATTTTATATCCCGTAAATTTATTACTATTTCACTTTTTTTTATATTATTTGGTAATTATTATTAATATATCAATATAACAAAATATAAATTAATTCTGAGCAACTCTTTGTAGTACTACATTTATTATTTATTTAAGTTCAACATTATTTTAATAAAATACTGCTCTCATATTATTGTACAAATTTATTTCTAAACCTAGTGTTTTACCCGAAATTCCATAAAAATGTGTATGTACTATTTGTTTTATAGTTTCTAACACACAACGGATGTGATATCAGATGGTAATGCGCAGTAGCCTATTGTTACCATTCAAATTTAATATGAAATTTACAATAATTTGTGAACATTTAATTAATAGACCTTTGTTATATATGTCGCTTCATAACACTAAGTGAAGTAGTCCGTGTATTTATTGTACCAAACACATGTGTTTACTTAACTTAGCAAGCCTATCTATTGCGACAATTTTTAATAAAATTTGGTATATAGTCCGTATTTTGTGAAAGAACAATTATCAGTTTCGATTAATCAGCACCTGAACACTACACAAAATGCAATTCCTAAACATTTTCTACTTCGCCCTCTGCTTCGTCTTGGCACTCTGCTCGGTTCAGGCTAGACCTCAACCTGTGCCAGAACCCCAACCAGAACCCATATATCCTTTGGTAAGTTAGACGAAATATTCAATCAGTCGAATTATTTATTAATTTTTATTTTATTATTCACCATAGGTCGCCCCTGTTATTGCCTTAGCTGTAAGTAGTACTACGACGTAATATTGATTTAGAACAATTTATATTAGAGTGGCTTAATTTTTATTGTTACCAGGGGTATTCCCCAACAACTTGTGTACTTCATGTTATTGGCAATAAATAATTATTATGTTCCTGTTACCAGTAATATTGTCATGAGGATCTCTCTTATAAATGTACTGCATAACTATGTATGTGTGAATTACGTCTTGCGTTGGCAATTGTATATGTTCTCATTGATAGCCTCACAAGTTGAGTTTATACATAATTGAGACATCACTTTTACTTACTATTACCTATAATGAGTTCAAAGGCAAATGTTAAAAATGAGCCAATTTAGTATCTATGACATTAATAATCTTACCCAAATATCTATGGATTGCATAAAAGTCTTCAGCTTGCTACTATTAATGCCATTCCCATACTAATTTTACTGATTTTTAACTCAATATTATTATTTTTTATTTACAGAAAAAATACATCGGTTAATTTGAATAATCACAACAAATAAACAATAAATATATTTACACACAACTAAAAAACTTTGTCTTATGCTGATTTAATTTAAACGACAATCGAGTTTAAAAAATACTTTTTTCTGTAAAGTTTTTTATTGATCATGTGTTTTCCAATAATATTGATGATTTTACAGGAGCACTATTCAATGTATTAGAACCTCATTGAGACATGAGGACATATTCCCCTAAGTTTGAATCTTCGAATCTTTGTCGTTTTGTAAATTTGGCATCGCCGATGTCATTTGTGAGACTGAAATTCGACCTTGCTGCTATTATGTTCTTCTTCATCGGATGATAACAAATTACACTATGCAAAAAATGACGACTTTTTGAAAAATACAAAAACGGGATAGTATAGGTTCGATTCTACTATCGAAGGGTAATAAAACCCTACACTCAGTTTGGCGAGATTGGTGACCAATTTTTTTTTATGGGCCCCTAAAGATTCTCAAAATCAGCGAGCCCCATGAAAAAAGGTGTGATCAGTTTTTGTCCAACAGCTAACTCACACTTCGTGATAGCGCTAAACTGTATTCGGCAATAATGTAGCTGGGAGTCTTGCGCACTAACTTTATTAACAAATTATGTCAAAAAGGTTGGTTATTCCTGCCCTTTTTCAATAAAAATTTAAGAAGAATTTATTATTTTTTCACTTTTTTGAGCATTCCTTTGAGGGAGTCCTAAATTTTCTCTAACACTGTTCGCCAAAATTGTAGCCCTGGTAAAGATAAACAACTTTCGTGAACATATCAATCCAATCTGAACGTGTCTAGGCAACCTAAATAGCTCATGAAGTCCACGTTGATTCCGGTTTTTCGAACCTTTACGCACTTATAAGCCAGTAACGTAGTTGAATATCAACCGATTTTTAATTTCTAAGTGGATTTAGAAAGAAGAGGCTGCGGCCTTACCAACTATATATATAGTTATATTGGTAACTTGTCATATCTGTTTGTTTTTTGCCTCGAAATTTCAAACTTTTGTAATTTTTTCACTATTTTTAAGTTTGATGAAGTTTGTAGCCCCTATTTTATAAGGACACCCTAATTTTTACTATTTTATTCAGAAAGTGCACGCCATCATGAGTTAAACGCATACTTGTTTTTAAAAATCTGTTAACAAATAGTTAAGTTATTCATGTTTTCCGAGGTTTGACATAACTCGAGAACCACTAGTCCTATTTAGCTGAAACAAATTTAAAAAAAATTAAGAATTAAAATTCCATTAATCTGTTCATATAAAGTTTCCCTACATAAGCAACAGTTTCACTTTTCCATTCATTAAATGATTTTGAACTGGGTTTATTTTGTATTAGTTACAATAAAACTGTTGTACTCCGTGACGTATGATTTACATGGAATATTACTTATGATAATCATACCCCACCACATAACAAAAGAGCCTAAAACGTGACAAATTCCCCTTCACGATATTTACTAACTTTAAATCGATATTAAATTATTATGGCATGTAAATTGACAAAACGAATGATGCAGAACTTCTTCTTTTGGGGCTACTTTCCAGTGCAGTTCTCAGAATTGAGTCCCAAAATCATGTGTTGTACTGTGTTATATAACTTTGAAGTATTAAGAATTCCGTAATAGTGATTATCTTTGAAATTGTAACGACTCGCAGGGACCCTATATCTTCGGAGGTGCGCTACCTATGAAACCAGCCGTGCTCAGTCGGAACTTGGGGGGTGTTCTTTCTCCTAGGAATAAGGCCGAGTCACTACCATTAATTTAAGTTCAGGTAGCTTATTCAAATGGATTATAATCTGGGATGCCGAAAGATAGGATTTTAAATGAGAGCTGGAGTGAGGTTAATAGGCCAGAAAAAGGTGGTGATTATTCTGCCTTTTCATAACCCGCCCATCCTGTCATCCTCGCACATTTCATTGGATGACCCACTTACATTCCTAAACGGAAGTTCCCTTAACTTTTCATGGACTAAAAACTAGTTAATGTTTCATTTTAAAATTTTATTCAACAAAATATCTTAGCATTGAGATTCATATTAATATTTCAAAGTGAACTTAATATTTAAGTTTTAATATTGTGATTGATAAATTTAAATTCAAAATTGTTGGTAAATTAAATATCGTTTGTTAAATAAAATTATTTGTGAATTAAAAAAAATTATCTGTAAGTTAAAACTATTTGCAAATTAACGAACTAAAGTTAAATATGACTAGTGTTTTGGTTTTTAAAAGAACATATTCAACACACTTTAACCGCATATTATTTTAATTATTAGTAATACTCACAGTTTTATTTTCTGGATCCTTCGCCGACAAGCGCTTGTAGACAGGAACAATATGTTGAAAAAAGGTTATTATGGCAGTGCGGCAAAATGTGTTGTAGAGTTTTTGGTTTAAAGTATTTCCAAAATGTGTATCGATACATATATAGTTGAATATAAGATAAAAAAAATTGATGGTTCTGGTCAATTCCCAAAATTGCTGGAATGTTCAAATCGTAAAATTTCTTAAATAGTCATCTTAATAAATCTGCGATGTCGTGATAACATTTTTCAGAAGGACAAATATTCGAGAATTTGGTTATTAGACGCCCACAGAAGTAGCCATTAATGCCGCTATTCGGGTTTGTCCCTCTCAATTTGACGGTACTTGGAATCTCCTTTTACGTTGGGTGTGCTTGAACTGTTTCGTAAAATATTGAAACTTTCCAGGAGGCGCTCAGGCTCTTAACAAAATCGATTTGGCCGTGGAGTTGTTTCAATACGTCTTTTCAGGTCTTCCGCAGCTTTTCTACCAAAGAACTAAAAACCCTTAGGTGCTTGTAAGCCAAAATTCACAAATCGTTGCCCATAACAAGGGAATTCCAAAATGATTTTCAAAAACGATATTAGTGGAACTTTTCAGAAATTCAGGCGGATACGTATTCCCGTTTTAAATTATTTTTAATTTTTCGTCTCTTCCAATCGAAATCCAAAAACCAACTCTCTAAAACAAAACTTTTTGACAACCCCCAAAAACAAAATTTCCAGTTTACTTAGATAAAACAATTTTATTCGTAGCAAGTGTTGTGCAGTAGCAAGTTTCAAGTCAGTAAATGTATACAAAAAAAAATATCACCTCACAAAATTAAGTACTCCGTGTCATACAATTAATATTTGTACTGTAACGGCGTAAATTAAAACTTTATAAATTTTTTTTTTGAATTTTGAAAATGCTGTTACAAAATTTTTGTAAATTTTTACCGATATATTTTTTTAAGATTTTATAAAAACTCTAAAACGTTAAAAATAAACTTAACAAAGGAGCATGCGATATTATAAATTTATCACAAGAGTAAAATATTAGGCATATTTTATGTTTTAAATTTTACTGGAGTTATTCTTACCACGACTATCTAATATAATCGGGGACATCAGTGTAGTCTGTTGCGCTCACAACCAGAAATTAAAATTCTTGTCTTAGACAAGTTTACTTAATTGCAAATAATATTAAACAATTATATTCCCAATCGATGTAACTTCACGACCAATGTGATTTTCCCCGCTGCAATTTTTTTTTCTTTGAATTTGTTAAGAATTTTTTGGAAAATATTGCCTGATAGACTTAATTAATCCGTACAACTTTTTATATAACTCAGAAACTATTGCTCCAGTTAAAAAATTACATAAGACAGAGGATTTATTTTAGGTTTTTGTTTTTAATTTGTTTACTACTGATATGCTAGAATCTGTGAAACAATAATTTCTGAAATGGAAAATATTGCAAATAAATTAAAAACAAACTTTGCCATAGAAAAGTGATTAGTATTGTTTTTGTAATCGGAAGACCCTAATGCATCCAAATAATATGGTGGAGCTGCTGATGTAGATTTTGTTCACTTTTTTGCATGTATAATCTGCCACTTCTAAATTGGCCATCTGTTTCAAACTAACGAGGTAATCAAATTCCAAGTTGGGCAATGCAGTGCAGACGCCCAGTTAAGTGACAGTGTGTGATATTAAGAGGAACCACTTCCTTAATCAGAATTACATTCAAGGCCAATACAGGGCTCAAAAAATAAAGTTTTTCTTTAGCTCAATTGGAGTGTTTTATTAAGTAAATAAAAAACACAGGATTTTAAAGTTAATTGTTGTTTATTTATATTTAACCGATGTATTTTTTCTGTAAATAGGAATAGAAAATATAGAATTAGAAATCAGTGCTAGTAGAATGGAATGACATTAACAATTCTCATGCGATCCATAAATATTACAATAAGTTGTAACTATTCAAGTCATAGATATTAAAGTGGCTCAATTTTCACATTATTTTCTGATCCAATCATAGACTATAGCAACACATTTACAATGACTGCACTAATGGTTCATTTAGTAAATAAGTGGCTTATATAACATACAAGGCTTGTATTAAGAAACTTAACATTCGATGAAACAATAGAACAATTTACACTTGGAGGGATTGTAACCTCTACATATTATTAATTAGTGCCCTGTTGCCATAGATGTCAGCAGTTTTTTTTAAATATTATTTAAAAGGTTTCCTCAAAATATTCCTAAACTTCAAACATATTTGGACAACTTAATTTAGACTCTGGACTTTTGTAGTAATCGAATCAGAATAGTATGAGCAAAATCAAGTCATTGTAAAGTTG